>JAEAOA010001917.1:3590000-4120000 GCA_016746295.1 Potamilus streckersoni
TCAAAGAAAGTAATATGAAAATATATTACCTTGCATCTAACTGTATTATGAAATCTTTAAAGTATTCATTTACGACCATACTTGGTGGTAACATTCTTCTTACGGTTAATTTTTATAAGAAAATACACAAATCGATGCATCTCAGGTTTTACAGTTGCGTTTGCAATATTTGGACCTGGTAAAGAGTGTTCATGATGTATGTACCATTCAAAATTCCTATTTTCTGACACAGTACAGTTTTCAAAGCATAACTAACATATTCAAAATGTATATGATGAGTTTATATTAAACTTATTACAGTTAATGAAATAATACCATAAATGTAAGTCATAAGCATTTCAAAACCTATTGAACAAGCTTGGTGTATTATTTCTATTCTAGATTGAGTTGAGTACACAGATGTGTTAAAAATTTGATCTAAATAAATTCCTGCAATGTGTATCTTCAGTGTTTGGTGAGTTCTTTATAAATTGAGATTTAAATATGATTAAATAATTCATTTCAGTATCATTGCTTTCTTACAATGATCTTTTGTTTTAAAACATTTTATTAGTTCTAACTATGGATAACATGGAACCAATGATATGAAAGTACTGATGTTCTTGTATGTCTTTCAGCAAAGACAACAACCACCTCAGTTAAATCAAGATTTCTCTGACTTGCAGGTCCATTGTCATAATGTTTGAAAAATCTGTAGGATTGCCATGTATCTGATATGACCTATTGCCAGGATTTGGAAAAAATTTTGCATACATGCCCACCATTACACTTTTGGCGTAATCATTACACTTTTTTCACTAAATTACACCTTATGCGTAAATGTGTTTGTATTTGGATTATGCTTTTTCGGTATATCCCCCTCCCAAAAAAATTAATAATTTGTTTTTTTTAATTTTTATTAACATACCATTAATCGCACAGAATGTAGTCTAGAAAAGACGGCTTCTGTGTAACTATGACAAAAAAGTACACTTATCTGGCAGTGACTTTCCTAAGTGTTATGTTCTGTTTATAGCAGATGCTCTATTTCCAAGAATTCCTGTTTCTATTTATAGCAGCTGTCTGGCTTAGGACAGAACAGACTGGTTTTCTAATGTTTAATTTTTTCTCACATATTCTTTGTTAAAAATAATGTGAGGTACAGAACCATTCTTTATGAATTTGGCGGTAAAAGTCATCCTATTTATTTTAGTTGATATGTATGTTACTTCAAAAATGTTTCTCAAATGATTTCACAGATGGATTAGACCCCCCCCCTTTCCCCGGAAAAAATGAATAAGACAATACAGTGCCATTCTAGGGTAGCTTCACGCCCATTACAGGCTGTGTGGAAAGGATTTTAATATTGATCATAGTGTAAAACACAGACACTATGAATTAGCTTGTTTTGCTAACTCCAATACTAAGGTAACTTCTTTGTACAGCATAACTAAATTATGGAAACAAATTTTGTAAATGCACGGTTGTTATTTACTGAGCTCTTTTTAGAACACTGATTACAATTAGTGGTAGAATACAACTTTGGTCCTTTGTTGGAATGGATGCTTCCTGATGCCAAAATTGCAGAAAACATGCATGTGCTTTTGTTCATATGCACCTTGAATTTTATTATGTTATATGTGGATTATGATTTTTCTGATCTATTTATCCTTTTATCCGCTTGCAATACACTTTTTTTTCTCAACAGGTTGGCATGTATGGATTTTCATCATTTGCTGTTTTTCCGATAATTACAGAGTTATTTCCCATATAAGCACACTGTTTTTGTTAAACAGAACAAGTGCTACATGTTCCAATAATTTTTCAAAAATAAGTTCCAAAAGTTTGATGATTTTAATCAGAGGCCATCATTGACTGACAATCATTGGCTCATTACTACCGTTTACTCCATTCTCCAGCTGCTACAAAATGTTCTCCTTATCTGTGACAATGTTATTTGAGTTTTCCTAACATCAAATGATTAAGCAAGAAGTCTTGAACTCTCATCATTGTTGTTGAGTCAAGTAACTTTCACTTTTTTTTTCAAAGTAATAACTTTATATTTACATGTTAGTTTTGTGATGATTTATTCCTGTGTTACTAATTGTTGAAGTACTGCAATTTAATTACGAAGATGAAACTTTTGTAGTGTAGATGAAATGCCTTGTTTATATAGGAAGTTATGTTATTTGTCATTTTAGTATGTAAATATACTGTTAATGTTGATTGATAATTGAATATTGTTTGCATAGAAGGTAGTGTGATGGAGAAGAGCATTCATGTGATGGAAGATTGAGATATCATTCACCAATGTTCTACATTGGAAAACATGATCATACATGTATATGAATGTGAGAAAGCAATTTCTACTTGATTACTGTTACTTTTCAGGTATTCCTCCACCATGTGTAGATAACACAGGTTCCCATGGATGTAAGGGGCCCTTGGAAAGAATGCAGAACTTCCTAACACTTACACATGACAGTTGGTAAGGATTTATGGAATCATGCCCTCTATGTGTGTGTAAGTGTGTGTGTGCATGCATGTGTGGATTGAATAATAAGACCATTGATTGGGGAGTAGAATAGTTACATCTCATTTATCTGACAAGAATGAGTGAGATGAATTTGATTCTCACATTATAAAAATGTGATGGAAGAGCTTACCGTGATTTTGGTCACATAACTATTATTATGCAGTAAAAACTGGTAGAAATTTGTTACAGGTGAAATTAGTTTTCAGCTAATCCTATCTGATGAATACATTTAGTATGGTCATCTGCCATCCTCAGCCTTGATTTACTTTGAGTATTTAACATAAAACTCTTTAAAAAATTAAAAAAACCCAAAGAGATTAACCAATTTAAGGTTACATGACAGTTTGATCAATATAAGCAAGATAATCCATGTTCATGTGACATTTCTTTAGCTAAAAAATGACTTTTTGGGGAAATCAAATGCTTCATTTGAACAGTTGATATGCATAAGTGACTGCATTAAGCAGCAATAAACTTCTGTGTAGAAACACCTGGCAATTCCCCACATGCTGCAGGTGACCATTTAATACACAACTTTTGTGGAGAAAATTTCATTAGTTGGGGCGTGGAATGGAAATGACCATTGAAACCATGTGACCACTAAATAAAGGTGACCATTATAACAGATGTTAATATTGCTGCTTATAATTATAAGGTGACTTTTTAAATATCTGGGTTTTGTGTTTTTTTGATACAGACTTATTAGAGCATTTCTATATATCCTTCACTTACTGGTTTAACTTATAATGTGGGTACCTTTTTGCGGTTGCTATGAACAGTAGTGTATTTAACTCGAGTCTTGCTGGATATGTGAGCTATCTGTGTCGGGTACACAGCAGTGTATTCATCCTGAGTCTTGCCGAATATCTGGAATCTTGCTGGATAACAGCCATCAGTTTCAGGTACAAGAGTTTACATTGTAGTTTTATTCTGTTGTATTTATTTTCCAGTTGTCACATTCTTGGGAATGCCTGCCAGTGTCTGGAATATGAGCTATACTGCATGCCAAACCTGGCCAACTCTCTCTTGAGCTCCACCCTAACAAACCTTGACACCCTTCCAGACTACAGACTAAGGCCACTAATTCGTATCCTTTGTTCTACCAGAAATGTGCTGTCAAAATTTTGGTCAGATCCTGACTTGTTAAGGAGAAATGCTAGCTAAATAATGACTTTTGTTAAGAATTAATGTCTTTCAGAGAATAACTTTTGTTAGAGATCAGTGCCTGACAGAGAATGACTTTTGTTAAGGATCAATGCATTGTCATAGAATGACTTTTGTTAAAGATCAGTACTCATCAAAAAATGACTTTTGTTAAAGATCAGTGCTTGTCAGAGAATGAAAAGGATCAATGCTTGTCAGAGAATGACCGATAGATAATTTTATTGATATGCATGTACCTTGTTTCCTTAACATAGTATATGTGTTTTCTTGAAGTCTTTCATACAGAATTGTCCAGAGGAATTCTATGATACAGCTGTGGTTCCTGTTCTGTCTTTTCTTTGTTCCTACATGCTTCTGGTATGTATGTAGGTTGGTATGTACGTACATATGTACATATTGTCATGGAATTTATGATAGAAAGGGGTCAATCATTAATTGTCCATGTACAGTGTAACTAGTTCTTTTGTTTTGCTTTAGTGAAGTAGAAACATTTACATAAACAGTATTATATCTGGATGTAGCATAAAAGTGGAATGTTTTTTTAGTGACAAGCATATTATATTTTATATTTCTTATCTGGTTCTTCATTAATACCTCTGTTAATAAAAGAAATGCTAAACAGCTTTTGTGAAAACTCAATTTGTATCCCTCTTCCTCTAGTCTGCTTCATTACAAGCAGGGTACATATAGTTTATTATTATTATTATTGTTATTACTGGAAAAAATATAGTATTTGCATAGAGGTATGATACTGTGCTGTGTTTATGGAAGTTTATCAGTATTTTTGCTTTGAAGAAGTTTACTGACCTGTAGTACTTTTTCTTTCATTACAGAGACTGAGTGCCAAATGGCAAATGATCAATGTCAAGTGTCAAACAAAGTAAGTGTTAAAACTAGGAAATTGCCATAGTAGGATTTGCTTGTCTCAATGAAAACTAGCAAGATTTGACTAAATATGAATTCTCATTTTGTATACATCTCTGTTGTCAATATATACATCTTTATTTTCATCAGTGTTTCTGATATACTCATGTGTACATTTTTGTCATCTTTGTATCCATTGTTGTCAGTTGTTAATGTTACTGATTTACTCAATGTTTTTCATTTTTGTATCCATCTTTGTCATCTTTAAAAACATATTTGCTTGTCATCTTTGTCATCATTAATGTTACTGATTGATAAAGCTAATATGGTTGACAATACTTTAGTTGGACTCTTTGGATTGCATACATTTTACTTTGCAAATTGTTAAACTAATCCATATTGATTTGAATTTTAATCATGAATTAAGGGTAAAAAAATCTTTCATTGATTGTTGATTATTAGATATAATCTGTCCATCAAAATTGCTTTCATGTTTATAACCTTTCACTCTTTTGAAAACCTATCTTTTTTTGCTAAAAAATTTCCTTCAAAAAATTTCCTTCAAAACCATTTTGTTCTTGCATTCAGTGGCTGCCTTTTTTACTATCCACATTTTGTTCAGCAGAATTCATTGATAAAGGTTTCATGATATAGTAATATATAACTTTAATTACCTGCCAGTATAATCTAATGACATCAGGAATTCCCCATTGTGCATAAGCCAGATGTATTGATGTAAATACACTTCATTTTATAGCTTGTTATGATTGAAATATTTTATCCATATATTTTCTGTGTTTTATTTGAAGCACAGGTAATATAATAAAATACATATAAATACTTTTTGTGACATATTTACATGTCAGAATTGTAATAATGGCTAGCAAATCTCATTCCTCAGATGTTTTTTTTCTCCTTTTCCCAAAATTATGCTCCTTTGAGTCAAAAGGGCATAACTTACACATAATTGAGGGAGAACTATGTATATATCTATCTGTTCATATACAACATACTTTATCCCTTAGAAACAAAGTCCAAATAATTTCCATTTGCTTTTACATTATTATTTTATATTTTTCAGTGCAGAGAATGAGGAAGATAACCCTGAATCTCAAGAGATTTTGGAGGAACAAATCACGAGGCAGCTTACAAGGGATTACATGGAGCTCTTAGGTTTGTTGTAGCTTGTGACATTGACCCTACTTGTAATTCCTAAGTCTTTAGTTTATTCCAGTTCCATGCTCGGAGTACTTCCACAACCTCACAAAACTGGTGCCTACCTGCCCTCCTATCCCGGAGTATTTCCACAACCTCACAAAACCAGTGCCCCCTGCTCTCCTCCCCCCCCCAAAGATGTTTGCCACGTCTTTTGGCTTGTTTTAGCAATTTCAGTGCTATGAAGTTGTTTGCATGACCAGGTGGATGTAATCATCATGGCCGGAATTCCAGCTTGGTTCATCATCTCATACAACTTGTGTTGCCAGCTGAGCTGTCTCAAACATCTGAGAAGGTTCATTAGTACCTTCTTCCTTTCTCACTCTTGTAGACTTAGCCTTCCATGCATTGATCAAAGAGGTTTTGGCATCTGATAACAATGATTTGTCTATTACCAAGCAGGTTGACCTCAGAAGCCGACTTTGGATTCTTTAAAATGTGCTGATTTTTTTAAATACAAAGCAAGCCGACAAAAGGATGACATCTTTCGTCTTTTTACCAGTATTCATGGGAATTTTGAAAAACTTGGAACCATGGAACATTTTTAAAATTGATACAGTTTAGTGCTTCATGCATGATCAAGCGTCTTCCTGAAGATTTGGAGGACAAAAAAAATCATTCCATGAATTTGTGAAGGCCACAAGAGGGTTAGATGATTCTGTTGACAATATGATTCCTTAAGAAGGATGAAACTCCAGTTTACTTTGATCTCATTCCTGTTGATAACCGGGTTAAAAAAGTGGGGATTCAAATGTCTGGTGCAAATAAAAAAATAATCTTACATTAGTCCTTGTAGTTTTCATTTCAAGATGTGTGTTTCCTCCAATGATAATTATTCAAGACACGAGGAAGCAAAAAAATATTCATGAAGCAAAAGGGTGGATCACTGGAGAAGGGTTGGGCTGATGAGACAATGCTGCAGTGGATAAAAGAATTTTATCTCAAGTGGGTAGTTTAATATTTTTTTAAAGAAAATTTGAGTGCTATTTCTGACATTTAATTTTGAATGATTTATAAAAGATGTTCCACAACTTATGACTCAGACAGATCAATGTGTCCCAGAACATACAGTGCATAAAATATTACTTAAAAAATTACTTTATGGTATCTAACAAATATGGTATCCCAATATATATGGTAAATACTGTAGGTCCATTTTTAGACATCTAAGTGGGGGAAGACTCGTATACTTTGCCTTGAAAAGAGAGTGAGACTCTGTCCTGATTGCCAGTGGTTCATGTAAGTCATTTTGGAGGGCTTCCAGATCATTCATTCTCAGTTGTCAATGACTCACTTTGCTACAGACATTCTTAGAGACCTGTACAGAGAGAAACAAACACTTTTTTCTGTTCATATGTTACCACTGTAGCTGAAAATACCTCATTGGTGGCCAAAACTTTGTTTCCAAGACCAGGTCATACAGGCATCAGACTATATGAGGTCCCATTGCAGTAATCAGCAATCAAGATATCAGTTGGCTTGTGGCAGTATCTTGGTGCGGGATCAACAAACTGAAATTAAAACTTGTAGATGCCAGAACAACAGGTTGATGTACTCACCTGTTCTACCAAAAAGTCATTAAACTCCTGGACATTAAAGTGCTCAGCTTTACCAGGTTACAGCAGTATAGCAGGCTTCCTTTCCAGGTCTTTAAGTATGATCACAATGATATGGGTTACTCTCTTTTATCTATATTTGTGGGCGTGAACACATTTTTCCCAAACTACATTCATGCATAGATTATGTGTCGACTTTAGCCCATGCCACATGACTTAAAGCTGCTTTTTAGACTCAACACATTAGTGCTTATAAACAAGTGATGGAGAGGCGAGTTACCTAAAATTCTTTCCCAGCACGCAGCTGTCGTTTACAATTTGCCATTTTCTCTCAAAGATTTACATTAATATTTCATTGTACAGTGAAGATTATCTCTGGTCTCATAGGTTTCATCTGCTATGGAAAGAAGTCAAATGTCCCAGAAGATAAAATGCTTGAGGAAGAAGACATTGCAGCAGCTCGTTCAAACCCAGAGGTGAATCTTGGAGAGCTTGGAGTTCTTTGTATGAACAATGAGGTAAAGCTGTTTTTCATAGCAGTGCAGAATTTGTTTCCTATGGTATGGTATTTCACTTGGAAATAGAGTGAAATACAGTAAAACAGATTGCAATATAGTGAAATAGAGTGAAATGAGTGAAAAATAGTGAACATTGATTATTAGCCGATCCTTGTACATTCTATGCATGCCAAATTGGAACAGTGTAAACTCAGCTCTGACATGATGCAATGGCAGATATGGTCTTACCACCAGAAAACTCTACTCCAAATCTTCCTTTTCTGACAAGAATGCCTTTCTTTTTGGATACATTTCAAATATAATTTCCAAAGTATAAATAACATTTATTACCCAAAATGTTGAGAAAAGTTTTATGTTGGATTGGCTTGGTGATCACAAAACTCCGACCATGAGTTTGAATTTACACCATCAGTCAGAAATGACATTTTAGAGTAACATCATTCTTGATTGGTCAGAACAGAATTTATTTCACACAAACTCTGACTCATGAGTTCTACTATTTCAAGATCAGATTCTATGCTTTTCACCTGAAATCATAAGTAGAATAAATATTGTACACTTACTACCAACAGATAATTGTCTACATTACCAGCACTTTATGTGAGAGCAGAAGTTACTATCACTTTATGTGATAGCATAATCTTGTCTAAGTTACTATTACATTATGCAGTAGTAAATCTTGTCTAAGTTGCTATCACATTATTTAGTATCAGATCTTATCTAAGTTATTATCACATTAATCAGTAGTAGATTTTGTCTAAGTTACTATCACATTGTGCATTAGTGGATCTTGTCTAAGTAACTATCACATTATGGAGTTAGTAGATCTTGTCTAAGTTACTATCACATGCAGTAGTAGATCTTGTCTGTCTAAGTTAATATCACATTGTGCATTAGTGGATCTTGTCTAAGTTACTATCAAATTATGCATTAGTAGATCTAGTCTAAGTTACTATCACATTATGCATTAGTAGATCTTGTCTAAGTTACTGTCACATTATGCATTAATGGATCTTGTCTAAGTTACTGTCACATTATGCATTAGTGGATCTTGTCTAAGTTACTATCACATTATGCAGTAGTGGATCTTGTCTAAGTTGCTGTCACATTATGCATTAGTGGATCTTGTCTAAGTTACTGTCACATTATGCATTAGTTGATCTTGTCTAACTTACTGTCACATTATGCATTAGTGGATCTTGTCTAAGTTGCTGTCACATTATGCATTAGTGGATCTTGTCTAAGTTATTGTCACATTATGCATTAGATCTTGTCTAAGTTACTGTCACATTATGCAGTAGTAGATCTTCTCTAAGTTACTATCACATTATGCATTAGTGGATCTTGTCTAAGTTACTATCACATTATGCATTAGTGAATCTTGTCTAAGTTACTATCAAATTATGCATTAGTAGATCTTGTCTAAGTTACTGTCACATTATGCATTAGTGGATCTTGTCTAAGTTACTATCAAATTATGCATTAGTGGATCTTGTCTAAGTTACTATCACATTATGCATTAGTGGATCTTGTCTAAGTTACTATCACATTATGCATTAGTGGATCTTGTCTAAGTTACTGTCAAATTATGCATTAGTGGATCTTGTCTAAGTTACTGTCACATTATGCATTAGTGGATCTTGTCTAAGTTACTGTCACATTATGCATTAGTAGATCTAGTCTAAGTTACTGTCACATTATGCATTAGTGGATCTTGTCTAAGTTACTTTCACATTATGCATGAGTGCATCTTGTCTAAGTTACTGTCACATTATGCATTAGTTGATCTTGTCTAAGTTACTGTCACATTATGCATTAGTGGATCTTGTCTAAGTTACTATCACATTATGCATTAGTGAATCTTGTCTAAGTTACTATCAAATTATGCATTAGTAGATCTTGTCTAAGTTACTGTCACATTATGCATTAGTGGATCTTGTCTAAGTTACTATCAAATTATGCATTAGTGGATCTTGTTTAAGTTACTATCACATTATGCATTAGTGGATCTTCTCTAAGTTACTATCACATTATGCATTAGTGGATCTTGTCTAAGTTACTGTCACATTATGCATTAGTGGATCTTGTCTAAGTTACTATCACATTATGTTATAGCAGATCTTTGTTTAAGTTATCTGAACTATTTGTACATGGAAACAAAATATACCTGGGTGAATACAGTGAAAAGTACAGAGTTAAGGCTTTATGACTGTATAATCAATAAATTTTTATGCAAGGCAATTTTTTTTCTTGTGGGAAACATATGCCATTGATTGGAATGTTTTAAATGGGTAACATTGTATTCTTCACATATATTGTAGGATTCTATATAATACAAACTTTTATGTATATATTGCTAAAGATTTATCAAAACACTTGTGGAGCAATTTCACTGACCTACCTTCCCCCCTTTGGCAGAAATTTTGATATCGTGATCATCTATGTATGATGCCTGTCCATCTGTACATCCATAAGTCCCCAACTGCACCCTACATTAACCTAAATGCCTAAACCAAAAAGCAGAGGAATAAGTCAAAATTGTCATGGAAGGCAACTTCTTTCTCCTTGTACTTTTTTTTACAGCATCACTGATTCTTCTGTCATCCACACAGGTGTCAAAGTGTTTATTAGTTCCTTTGATTTACCTCTGATTGGGAAACACAGGACTTTTTGTTAGGCCAGCTGTTGTAATCAGGTATAAAAACACACTCAAGCAATTGATGGATAAAGCAGTTGCTCAAACTCACCAAGATCAAAAGACAGTAGGCTTATGTGAGAGACCTTTTTTGATTAGTGAATGAAGAAGCTTCCTGAAGCTATCAGTTAGATGTAATATACCTTTGTATATATACCATGCCTTTCTCAACAAACAAAACAAGTTTAATTTGTATAATTTGAGTAACCAAAGCAGTTTTAATCCCATTTGAAGTGCCGCCTGGTTAAGAAACACACGAATTGCAACTGTTGAAGAGAACGTGAAGCCACTGCTTTGTTAAGAAACACTTGGCTAGTGAATGATCACTACACGACATTTATATAGGAACTTTACCAGGGTGAAATTTGACTGACCATTGTGATCAGGTGACTGCTGAACTCCAGTAACTGTTATTACACATTTGATTATGTATGTATGTATGTATGTATGTATGTATGTATGTATGTATGTATGTATGTATGTATGTATGTGTGTGTGTGTGTGTGTGTGTGTGTGTGTGTGTGTGTGTGTGTGTGTGTGTGTGTATGTATGTATGTATGTATGTATGTATGTATGTATGTATGTATGTATGTATGTATGTATGTATGTGTGTGTATGTGTGTGTGTATGTATGTATGTATTTGTTTATTTGTGTATGTATGTAATATGTATGTATGTATGTGTATGTATGTATGTATGTATATATATATATATATATATATATATATATATAATGGATACTAAAATACAGATGGCTCTAGTAATATATTTTTTCCCAAACATATACCATGCTAGTTTTATATGAAACTATTTATTTATATAAACTATTTTTTTTATTTCTTCAGAATAGTGTCCTATAGAATTTCACTTAACATCAGTATTTTATGCCATTCTGTTGCATTGAAAATCATTTATTTTTTGTCAACAATTAGACTTGCAATATCAAAAAAATAAAAAATAACTGATGGATGCTTCTTGTCAAGTCTGACAATAAAATTTTACTTGCCTGGGTCCTCAGCATAGTTTGGAAGGATGTTGATGATGTTGTTTGGTCTTTACTTTTTACTTCTTAATGAAGACTTTGGCTATACATATTTGGTTCTAATGGTCTGTAGCAATGCTAAACACATGGAATGAGGGATTGGTTATGGTAATGTTGACAGCATAATCATAAAATGACAGGGTTAATTGCATTTCTTCCATTGCAAATAAATATCTTTACAGAGATGCTGATCTTTTATAATATTCAGTAAAAAATTAAGTTGCTTTCCTCTATGCTATTCAACCAGTTGACTTTGACCAGTATTGCCTTCAAACTGTTGGGTTGTGGCAAGCTTTTTTGGCAACATGTTTTGATTGTCTGACAAAGTAAACTTGATCATCTTTGATGTTTACTTTGTTTCAATATTTATTTGATTATTTAATGTTTACACATATCAGCATAAATATTATAAGATTTGAGTTATCTTGTATTAGATGAACAGTTGCTAACAGCAGTATATGACATGCAAAACTTTCCTTCTGTTGGTCATGTCCGACAAATACAGAAAATAGAAAATTTAGATCCCTGATTTGTCTCTCTCTTTATATATATATATATGGCCTTCCATGTAAGGTGAGTTGTCAAAGTAGGCTGGGAGCTTGGGGGAGCCACCACAACATGGATAGTTTTTTTTTTTAAGTATCCATGTGTAAAATAACAGTAGCCAGGTAAATCACCTGGCTCCCAGTTGACAATGAAATCTCTGTAGTTTCCCAGCATTTTGAGCTAATCAAGAATCAGTTTGTACCAAAAAAAACAACCCTAAACACTAAAATTGAGAGAACATCTGTACTGTTATATGTGTAAATGAAGAGAATCCTGAAACAAGAATAATAATGGAAAAAGAAATTAAAAACAGTTGAAAAATGGTCTCAAAAAAGTAAACTTTACATCCATTATGTTGTCAGAAAAGCTGAACTTTGTTCGAATAATTGATGATAGGTTTATCAGAGTAGTTTCATGTTTATCATATGGGAAACTGAATTGTTTTATACACATGATATGATATACAATATACATATGATATACAATAAAGGTATTATGCCCCAGTAAAGTTATGCACAGATGAGGTAGTGCATAAAAGGTGTAATAATAATATTGTAATTGGACACTGAAAAAGAGTTAGTAATAATACTAATACTGCTAAGTCAAATAAGGAGTTACTGAATATTTACTTGTTTATATATTACAAGATTTGTACATGGCTGATAAACTGGACCTGATTGAAATTATGATCAGATTGCATTGGGAAGGTTGAATTTTGTTCATTTATCCTAAATTTATTTTAAGTTCTCAGTTGAAATATTCAGTATTGTTCACTGGACAGGTTGGTCAGGTGGGTTCTGCAAGAATTAAGTTATTTCTCAGTGAATGGGTCAGATCATGTGATGTTGGAGATTTACATTTTGTCATCTAACTAGGAGCTAAATGTGTTTTACCTTTTGTACCTATATATAAGTAACTTTTGGACAAGCTTCTAATTCTTATTTCTTGTGTTCTTGTTGTAACATCAAGTTTGTATTGGTATTTTTATGTTGTATTTAAATATTATTTGAAAGGAAACATTTGTTTCAGTTATTCAATGGAAATAGGAAGTGCACTTTGGACTATAATATTATCAAGGAACTACTGTGAATTATTCAACAAAGTTCTGGACAATTCCAATTTGACACATTAGAACTGTTAGTGGATGAGTATATTCTAAGGGCTGAAATTTATATGGAACATTTCATGCTTTTGCATTTAACAAGAACTTTTTTAGGATTATATTGGATTCAGTTCGTAAGACATAAGTTTCTCTTAAATTTTCATTTTATCAGATACATTTTTAAGTTTTACAAAGCTTGTTGGTTCTTTCTGTTAGTTTATGACCATAGAGTCATAACACCTTAAAATTGTAGGCATGTCATGTCTGATAATATTCATATTTGTATGAAATTTCAGATGATTTACCCATCTTTGGTGATGAGTGTTCTGAATGGATTAAACTGGAACGATACAGCTACCTGCCATAAATGTGTCAATATGTGTCAACCTATCCTGAAGCAGGTAAATGATGACTTCTCAGCATCATGCCTGTAACTGTTATTCATTGTATGATTTCTGACATTTTTATGTCCAAAGGGATAAAACAATCTGCAAATTGCCTGGCTCATTTGCTTGCCATTTTATACATTAGTTAAACAGATGCACCTGTAACATGATATCCTTAAAAAAATTTGACAATGGAGGCATGGATGGCATTGAGTACAGTCCATTGCTTTTTTTTTTTTATCTCGGTAGTCCCTAGTTAAAATCCAGTTGCAATCATGTGCAAGAGTCAGTGGTCATCCACCCAAAATGTATTGTACCACCACTGTAGTTTTGAAGAGGGTATACAGTGTAAACTGAGTTTGTCCATCCATCCTGTTTCATTCCATTCAGTTGTCAATGAAGTGCTTTCAGTTGCAGATCATATTTCCACTTGAGGACTTCATGGATTTCAAGGAATTTATGGACTAAAACAAATTCTTTTTAATGAGGCTTTACATTAAGAAGGCCTAGAAGGAATTCATTTTTCACCATTAGAGCCTTGGCCAATATTTAACTTAGAATTCATTTGTATCATAAAAATGGACATATTTTTTCTGTGACCTGTAGCATTTGGGTCACTTTCTGTCTCCACCTTAACTTTTAAGAATCCATGTACTGCCCATTAGTTTTCAGAACTATATGTACTATTGGTCATTTACATTTTAATATAATATAATTTTGTAGCTGTTAAAGGACAACAAGATGATAGATTCGCTGGCCTGCCATTTTTTCTCAAGCATCCTGTCAGCCCTTCAGCTGCATGGTGAGCATGAAGGCAGTCAAGCCATGCTGCTGTCTCTGGGGCTAGAGGCCTTTGAGTTGCTGGTAAGACAACATGAGATTTAATGGAATTTGTAATCCAGTTTATATTGTCCACTTGATTATGCAATAGTCATACATGGTTTTCCTTAGTGCTGTAACACATATTGGCAAACAGCAAAATTTGTAAGATGGTTGTTCTTCTTACGTGATTATTTACTTAGTACTTAAAATCTGGATTAAATGGCATCATATCAGTGTCTGTCAGATATCTATTTAATCTGAAATTTCGATTTTAATCAGACTGACCACCTCAAACTGTAGGGAAACTTACAAAAACTACCTGACACAAGCAACCAAACAATTTTTGGACGGTTTATTTATGTTTTCTGGATACAGAGGTTTGACTAGAATTACATATAGAAAGGCCTGGCTGCTCCAGTGACCTAATGGTTAGAGCATCCACCTCAGATACAGAATGTCATAAGTTTGAACCCTGGCCATGTCATACCAAAGACTTAAAGAAATGGTACAAACAGCTGCCTCGCTTGGCGCTCAGCATTAAGAGATTAGTGTTAGGACTAGTCATTTGTCTGGATAATGTGATTGGGTGGGACATGATACATACAAATCATAACAATATGACAGAAATTTTTTAAAAGCTTTTTTCAAAATCCTAACACACACACACACACACACACACACACACACACACACACACACACACACACACACAGAGAAAGGATTTAATTTGCATTTATTCTAGAGAAGAGCATATTTTACAGTCAATGCTTGTTTATAAGTCAAGTCCAACTGTAAATTGCACAATTCCAGATCTGCCATTTGATAATGTGCCAGCAGATCCGTCTGTGCACTTTGTTATCAGTAATTAGTAATTTAAAAACAAACAACATATGTGCTGATGTGCTAGTGCATTATGCATTGGTATATCAGGGTCAGAATTGTTTGGATTTGGACTATACTTATTAGCAGGTATATATTGTAGGCATTCTTTTATCACTATGATGAGATCTAATTGGTACTTAAAAATATTTTCAGCTGAAACTTATACTTTAAATGTAATTTTGAGATTTTGAGATTCTGGATTCAGCTTTCTGGCCATTTTAAATTCTGTAATATTTTTAGTTGAACCTAAACTGTGAATCTTAGCTTTCAAGTTTTTATGATTTGACATTTTCAGCTTTATTCTTTTTATCAAATAAAGAATGACTTTTAAAAATGTATTTCAGAGGCCACAATACAGTGACATTGTTAATGTCCTGTTACAAGTTCCAAACTGTACTGAAGCAGCAGTGAAGGTATTTACATGTTTTTGCAATTTAGACTATTGAAAATTATGTCACTACTATATAGGTACTAATACAAATATTATACATGGCATATTTTGTCTTTTGCATGTAATTTTTAGGTTGAGACGTGTTACAGCTATGAAACTTTTATTTTTGACTTTTTATTTTATCCATACTTTGGGTTGTGGTAGTCAGCTACCAAAAGCTTTTACAATAGGCATACATCTGTCATCTGTCCATCAACTTAGAAGTTGTTTGTTGTAGCTGCTCCTCCAAACTCTGAAACTACTTCTGGAAAAAATCAAGAAACTTGGCACACAATTAGGGGAAGTAGGCCCTCAATGAAAATGATGCCTCTCAAACATAGTCATCATGACAGCCATCTTGAAAATTTAATTGTCACTAGTACTTCTAAATGAATTTTCATGTTGGCATGGGAGCTGCGGTCACTTATAACATGTAGATAGTCCTAATAAACATGGTGCTGATATGACATCAGACATGGCTGCCATTTACTGATCTGGGATTTAGCATTGTTGCCTGGTGCCCATATTGAAAATCATGTTATTGTTACTTCCCCAGCATTGATAGATTGTCATGGTGTTTTCACTAGAAGTCTCATATGATACATACAGACCCTGTAACAGGTAATTTTTACCAAATTTGACCTCTTCATTTGCATTTGAAAAAATTCGTTTTTGGATTCCATTTAAATTTAAATATTATTGATCATCTGATCATTTCTCACTTTGTTTCCTTTGGTTTTGTTAGTTGAGAACAAAATCAAATGCATTTGTTAAAGTTTTTTTTTTCTTCATTTTTCAGTGTTAAATGAAGAGAACTATTGATTTTATATTTTGTAATATTAAAACAGACGTCTTGCTTTCATATTTTGTTAATATTAAGCCCCATTGCTGTCACATGCAGAAAATTGAATATGCCAAATCATCAGAAATAATACTGAATTTTGGAAGATATTGGTCCTAAACACAATTCTACAGTTTTAATGCTTTTAATATTTTTCCCATTTCTGTTTTGTTTTCCTGGCTGTTACTTCCCTGCATGCTTTTGTGGACACAAACAGACTATTTCCTAGCAGTCATTTTGGTGGATAATGGAAGTAGATAAATCTGTCCTGTTTTTTTTTTAAAACTCCTCCAGTATCAAATATGATGGGGGAGTAATTAGCATTATTATGTCCTTCTGTTCATGAAAATTTGCATTTCCAAAGCATAACTCTCAAGCTGTTGAAGATATGCAAGGTAAACTTGGCACATGTGTCAAGAAAATCGTTTAGAGAAGTCCTTTGTTATTTAGAATTTTCTGCAATTATTAAAAAAAAAATTGTTACCATGGAATCATAGTGTAACTAAGTGTTATGTAAATTCTGTGATGAGCCATAGAATACCATAATAGGTAGTACAGAGCATATGTAACCATAGTGTGTTTGTAGTTGATGGAGTGGTTGGATGTAATTTTTTATTTATTGTTGGCATTATATAATTTTGACATTATTTGCATTTTCTTTCAAAAGAGCCACAGTCAGATTCTCCATAAAGTCATGTATTGTATCATGGTATTTTGCTAACAGTAGGATATCATCATACATTCTTTCAGGCATGTAGCAACCATAAGTTGATAGCTATTCATACACTAGGCATGTAGCAACCATAAGTTGATAGCTATTCATACACTAGGCATGTAGCAACCATAAGTTGATAGCCATTCATACACTAGGCATGTAGCAACCATAAGTTGATAGCTATTCATACACTAGGCATGTAGCAACCACAAGTTGATAGCCATTCATACACTAGGCACGTAGAAACCACAAGTTTAGAACCATTTATATATATATATATATATAGACTTTCAGTCAGGTTATAGAGTTTTGAATCTGGGAATTTTTTTCTTCCATATTACAAGGAATGTCATTCAATTTTATATCACTTAGATAAAAGATATGCATTTGAGGATTGATCAATGAAGTAAATTTTGTGAATGAATGCAGTTTCATGTACATTTACATTCTTTGCAGGCTTTTGAGGATAAAGTGTTACAGAAACCTCTTGGTGAAAAGAAGAAAAAGGATGCTTTTAAGAAGCTTGTAGCTGAAATTATTGGAGTAAGTTTACCAAAATGAAAACACAGTTTTTATGTTCTTTAAATGTTTATACCTTTTGTCATCTCACTCATGATAATAGGTATATATTGATGCATCTTAACAAGAATACCTCATCCCAAAACTATGTCAAAGTGACCTAAGTTTTGCATTGAGCCATTCATTATGTCTTCACTATCTTGGATCCTCACTCAAATGCATGCGAAAATTTGTACATAGTTGCATCTCAATGAGAGTACCTCAGCTATACTGAGACATGATCACTGTGACCTAGTCTGCGCACATAATGATTTGATATTTTCAGCTATTATTTATTTATAGCCTGAGTATCTTAGACCCTGTTTCACCCTACTCATGAAAATTGGTATGTGGGTCCATCACAGATGGGGTATATATAAGTCTTACCAGAGATAGATGAGCTTGACCTAATTTTCTTGCTTGATTGACTGATTAACTTTTTTATTTTCAGTTGACCAGTCATCATGCCACAATTATCATGGATCCTGTTTTAACTAAACATAGGAAAATTAGTATGTGCATGCATTTGTAGTTCATCCATAACTAAATTAGGTCACTGTTACCTAATTTGAATTACATATTAGCTATTTTTACATTACACCCTTAGTATATTGGACTCTATTGGACACATGAAAATTGATATTTGTCTTCATCTCATGGGGTGTAATTTATTTATGTCAAACTAGGTCACTCTGACATAATTGTTACTACTGACCAATGTTTTGTAATTTTAGCTATTTTTTGTTACATTTTTTTAGATTGCATCAGTTATTTTGTAATGGTATTAATCTTAGTGTAAGGCTATTTTGTTTTTATTATGCCGAACTAATCAGTGTAAGGACATTGGCAGTGTATAGTACATTAGTTGAGTATGAACTATGAAAGAAAGACCTTGTATGGTTGAAAAAGTTACAAAACAGGTTTAAACAGCTTGCTTTTCATTTAAAAAATGTATATTTGAAATTATTAAAAAATGTATCTTTGAAATTATTCATAAAAATGTATATTTGAAATTATTCAATATGCAGTAGGTAAGTTTAATCAGCTTGTTTTTCAGAAAAATGTTGGTCAGCAATTCAAAAGAGAAGCTCACTACAAGAATCTCCCACCTCTGTATAGGATGAGACCTAAGGCTCTTCCACTGGACGAGACAGAGACGAAAGACATGGGCATTTGTGAACTCTTTAAACCTGTCAATGGGAAATCATAGGATCTAAGTAATTAATTGTACAGTGTCTCTAACACTGTTGCATATGGATGTGAAATTTTGGGTAGGAATTAGGGCAAAGATTATTGTGATAGTCTATGTTTGACCATGTGATAGGTTTGCTGGAATGTAATGCTGCTTTCTTCTTTCAGTACATTACCCAATCATAAAACATTAGGAGTACATACATTACCTCACAAATTTAATTCTTCCCACATGTAATCCTGCCATTTGTTGTTGATGCCTGTAATTAGAGCAAAACAATAGCTATACAAGTGAAATCACTCAAGCTTTGTGCAGAGCTTACTGTACAGTAGACTGCTAGGTGGCCTAGTGGTTAGTGTCCACTTCAGATGCAGGAGTTTGTAGGTTTGAATCCCGGCTGTCATACCAAAGACTTATGGTTGGTTGGTTTAATTTTTACGGTGCACCAGCACAAAGAGGCCATTTAGTGCCATACAAAAGGTTATATCCTTCATTATATACAAATGGTAAAAAGGTTCTGTATTGGCCAACGATACGAAACCAAATAGCTAAAGGTAAAACAATAAAAATGGTAATGGTGATAAAAATTAAAGTTTTCCGATCAGCAGGGATTTCAAATAATGTATGACAACGAAAACATACTGTAGTCCAAAGACTTATAAAAATGGTACTAACAGCTGCCTGACCAAGTACTCAGCAGTAAGAGTTTAATGTTAGGACTGGTTGACCTGGTGTCAGGATAATGTGACTGGGTGGAACACCATGTTACAGGTCTTCAGCATGATTCCCCAGTGCTAGACATCACTATAAACTGCCACACTGCAGACATAATAGCGATATGACTGAAAAATTCTTAAAGATACATTTAAAATCCAATCACACACACACACACACACACACAGAGTGAACACTTTGAATTAAAAAAAATTAAGGTAAATACCAAAGAAATTACAGAAATGTTTTTATTACTTGGAATAAATGAATATTTGCTTGATACAGCTCACAGTAAAGATAAAGTCCTTTTATCAAATGTACATTCTATAGACTGTGGAGCAGGCAGTTTTGATGGCACAAATGAGAAGGCTAAGTGTAAAATATATGCAATAGAAATAGTGTGAGATTTAGAAGAAAACATACATAGTATACTTTTTATAGGGTAAGAACATTCTAGGGATCCATCAAATCGGTGAAAATACAGAAAGTAAAAACGGTATTGTCAGGGCCACTTACAAGAGCATACTGTCCAGGAATGAATAGAAGTAGTAATTGTAAATTGATAGGATACACTGTTTATCTCCCTAAGGGTTGATCACCGAAGTTTGTCTTGATGGCAGAAAACTTGTTTCCACAAGCTACAAGACTTGATGGATGTCTTGCTTTACTTGAGAGGGTTGGATTTGTGAGGTAGTGGATTATGATTGGGTAAGTATTATTGAAGAAACTTGTTTGACTGCATCGTTTGTTTCCCTGACGGTGCAGTCTGTTGGCTTTGCTGTAATGAATCAATAAATGTTATTGGATCATAAGAAAAGCCATGAAGGCTATTGTTAAGAGCTATTCCATAATTGAGGAGAGGATCAGAAGGCACAACCCCATCAAATTTTTGTATAAGATTGGTTAGTATAGAATACTTAGCACAATCTGTTTAACCATCACCATCCATGTTCATTGATGACTTTTGATCCCACAATACATTTAATTCTGAATGAACAGTTGATATTTTTTAAAAAGAACTTGACTCAACAAACAATACTTAAGTTGTGAAACTAATGTGGAATACATGGAACTTGGATGCAACTCAACCAAGAATGAGCATTTGTTGCATTTACATAAAGAGTCAGATGAACAGTGTCATGATGGAAACATCAGTACAATTTGCATATTCAAACTTTTGGCATCTAATTCAGATAAGGGCTGTTCCATTAAAACATATAACCCCCGGGGGGAAGGTACTTTCAAAATCAACCAACCCACAACAGAAGCAATTTTAAAAAATTATAATCCACTGTCAGATTTGTTTTAATAAAAAAAACACTGCCCCCTTCAGAAGTATATTTATTTTTACATAATTTCTGGCTATGGGTTAGTGGGTGGTAGAAGTGATTTTAATATTGGGTTGGGGACAGAAGAGATTTAAATGTCAACTTTCTGGAGGTAATTTACTGAATTCTTACAGATCATATAATCTGCTGCATATTTTTATTTGTATTCATTCATTATAATCAATCTTTTGTCCATTTACTTGTTTCTCTGTCAACCATGTATGTCTCTGATACTGCGAAATCACAAATTTTCTTGGTGGTTTATTATTTGTAGATGTCATTGATCAGTCCCTTAACTACTAATTTAATGTCCATGAATATAGATTTTACATTAGGGGTTTCTATTATTATACATAAATCATGAATTTGTATCCTTACTAAATTGCGTGTTTACTAAAGTGATCACTATGTTTTGCTATTTTACTTTGTTCTCAGGCATTGTTGCTTTTGATGGGAATAATAGTTAAATCTTGTATTGCTTTAAATGGGTGGTCAGATGCTATGATTCTCTTATTTTTTTCAATAGTTTTTTTGGTAAACTTATAATGAATGATTTGTCAGAAAAAAATTATTAATGTCACTGAAAGTGATGTTGCATTATTTCTGCCTACTTTTATACTATATCATTTCTTGTAAGGGATCATCCATAAAGGAGGTCTGCAAAGATGGGTGGAGGGGGTGTTGAAATGTGAACAAGGGGGAGGGGTTGAAATAACCTTTTGGATGTCTGCACACTAGTATTTTTTGTTTTAAAAGTCTATGTGAACAGCTGCTTTATGCCTACTGCATGTATTCCAGTATGTTTTGCAGATGTCCTTGGGTTATACCTAAGTAAAAATTATTTGTTAATCTCAATTTGTACCATTTGTGCGTGCCACAGAATATAAATGAATGGGTTGGCATTAATACATAGGTCTAGCCACCAGTGCCTGAGGTTGATTACATAGCCCACATATCAGCCCAACTAGATGGGGATGTCCGCAGCCGTGGTTGTGGGGGGGTAAGTCACATGCGAACAAAAGTGGACAAGGGGAGAGGGGTGTAGGAAAGCAGGTATTGTCTGCAGACGTCCTTTATGGATAATCACTAAGAACATATTTCAGTTACTGATGTCTTATTTTTATGCCTTGTTGCAAGACAAATATAATTTTAAAAAAAAAGAAAAAAAGCAAGTCAAACTTTTTTATATCATAAATTATATTTTTAAAAATGGATGATAGTCAAGAAATTGTTTTTTGTAAGAGTATTTTTAAAATCAATGTCATTGCAGTTAACTGTATTGTCAACAGCATCATCATTAGGGCATAACCGATTAGGATTATTCTACTGATTCCGGATTTTGGGCATGAAATATATCCCGATTCCAGATACGATTCAATTAATTGGAAATGCAAAATTAAAAGGTTTTTCAAGTTAACTTTATAAACCGTGTTACACACATTTTGCACTTCACACTGATGTCATAAGGGGAAGGATATGGCAGACTATAGCAAAATGCAACAAAGTTCAAAGCCACAAAGAAACCATGGAATTTTTTTATTTTTGCAAAATGCACTGAAACTTGATAAATTATAATTATTCTCCTGGTTCTGCATAAGTGGTGTTTGGTGTCTCGAACATATTTGGATTTTCTTCAGCAGTTTGGCTGCCATATATAGATTCTATTCATCTGAAATTGGTGCCATATATAGATTCTCTTCATCTGAAATTGGTGTAAATGCCATAATGATCTATCAAATTTGTGATCTCGTGTCTAAATGACTTCGGCTGTTGAAATAAACGTCATATCAACAGAGGCCCAGGTGTACTAAGGTACTTGCTTTTATGGATCACTTGCACATCAGACAGATCATTTTTGCCACAGCTGTATAAGTTTATAAACTTTGACTCTAGTAATTTTTGTAGACCTTTGAATTTTGTCAATTATGCCTTTCTGACACCTAAAATTCATTATCAGTAGGTACAAATGGATTTGTCATGGTAAACATATGAGATGGAGAAGTCTTGAGCAATCCTGCATCACATGCTGCCAAAAAGTTTACATTTTAGCTCTCTTAAAGTTTCTCTAGCAATGTCCATTCTTCCAACCAGAACTGTTATAACTTATTCAAGCTATATTCACCGATATCTGGAGATGTGGATCTGTAATAAATATTTGCAACAAACGTATGAGAATGCATCTGTGTTTTTCAATAATGCATTTGAACTGAGCCACAACCAGAATCAACAAACCAAGAAATGAAATTATTCACATCTCTTGGGTAGAAGTACAGTGTATAATCATATTCTGCCAAAAGATTTTTCAATATTTATATTTGCCAGATTTTTTTTCAATCATACTGATTCAGTGGACATAATCACCAGAATGGACAGAAAGAGACTGAAAGATATAACCAGATGGTTAAATTCAATTTGAGTACCTAAATTTATGTGGTTTAGTTAACTGTATACCCTTTATTGTTTTCCCTTTAATGTAATTTCTTACTGCAGCTGAGAAAATAATGTTGCATACATAAAAAAGATGTACACTTCTACTCATTACTGTTGTTATTATACTTCTACCTTCCAGCTTGTTCATATGATCTTGTCCCCCCACATACTGTTTTTCTTCTTTATGATATGTATCTAAATTTGTCAATTACTTTTCCTACTACAATACTGTTTGTGAATATGCATATCAGTGTAAAATGCAATGGGGAGACTAAATCCAAGATAGAAAACCTCTACAGTTCAAATGTAATCTGCTTGGATTCCATGTTTTTTTTACAAAACTTGCTGTACAAATTCAGTTTCCATCATAAACCTGTGTAAGCACCATGATATTAAAATTCAATAACTTAAAATTTTGAGTGCTTATGATCACATTTGTGTCAGTATAGACACATCTATGAAGACAGCTTTTGTGAAAAGAAAACCATAGCAGCTGCACTATTTTCTGGATTGACACAAATTTGAAATGTGTGATTTCAATACTACACAGAAAAGTCAGCTGCTGATTTCAGTAACAAGTCTTCCAAACTCAGATCTGTAAAATGACAGAAGTTATGTTAATAAAAAAATGTCCCTGATTTTTATCAGTTACATATAGGACAATCTCTCAAAAGATTCTTTTCACTAAAATCTTACTTTCATTATCAACCAGTCAGGGACAGTCAAACCATGTACATTCTATTTTATTTTACTCTGATTTATAGTATGGTTCTAGTTCTTTCATATCTGTAGTAATGCTATTCCTTCAACAACTCTTGATGGTTAAATGCCTTTTATGACCATTCTGAATTAACACACTGTAAGATAATGTTCAAGTGACAGAAATACTATGGGATAACCAGAGATCAATAAAATCAAATAAAATGGTCAAGTTATCTACCCTGCAGGGATGTGGCCAGGATTTCAGGATTTAATCAAAGTTGTGTGAGTGTGTGTGTGTCTGTGTGTGTGTGTGTGTGTGTGTGTGTGTGTGTGTGTGTGTGTGTGAGAGGAGAGAGAGAGAGAGATCTCCAATGAGGAAGTGGTGTCGGAAAAGAATAGTCATTGTTAAATAGCCATAGGCTTACTCCATAATTGACAGCTAATTATCATGTCAAAAGAATTAAATTTTTTCTGATAATTCAGTTGGGTCAGATTATATACTTGATTCATAGTCAATGAATAGGCTCTAAAATTGCTGTTTATTTTGGAGCCATGTTTCTCCATCACATTCAAGATCTGTATATACCAAAGGTGAAATTTATTTAATTTAATGTGAGACTTTAATGCCAGAATTCAGATTCAGTGATTTTGGGGTTTAAAAAAATGTCTTCCCAAATAACTCAATTTGGTGCAGATTATATTGTTTTTAATGATACTGAGAATTTTTGACATGTAAAAATTGCAAAAGAAACAAACAACATCAAATCAGGAAATTGATACCACTTGAGAAAAACTGATAGGACTATGCAAAAATAATGATAGTATTATTGAAATGGAATATGTGGTTACAATATGAGTGCTGGTTCTATAACTAAGCAAAATACATCTTGTGCAATTATTCTGTTTCTAACAACACTAATATGGCAACAATTTTTGCACACATGAAGTTGACCCACTTTATACATTAGTCTCTTGCTAATTAATTAGTTTTAGACTATGCACATTTTACTTTTATCACATCTTTAATACATGATCACAAATATTTAGATTGTAAGAAAATATAAGTTACAATTTTATTAAAAGTATTGGTACCAGTAAAACTAAGGGAGATGGTAAAAACGAATCAGGATGAAACAGATTATTAGTGTAGTAAAGAATCCACATATCAGAATGACATCAAGTCATCATAGTTAATGACACTGCTTCAAAATGCTGTGTACTTGATAATAGTAATCCAATTTGTAATACAATTAACAAATGATGGCTTGGAACTAAGTGCCAAAAGGTCTGCAGAAAATATCCTCCTCCTCAAAATATACATAGGAATAACCAAACACAAACAGGACAAATTTTATCCATCTTGCTTTGAGTTTACACAGTTAAGTCAGTTTCTTATGCCTAATGGCATTTAATTTTTTGCACACAGAGAGCATGTATTTCATTTAATAATACATCTGCACGATGTGAAAGTTAGTTTAGTTATTCTTTTGTTGCCATAGTGGTTCTGCCAACTATAGATTTACACACACTTAATTATGTTGTATTGGGGTTTCCTGATGTACACTATGAGCATTAATATATTGATTGTTTCTGAAAATGATCCTCGTCCTATGTGTACGAATATTATTCTGTGCTGAGAACTCCATTTCATTGTCTGCTGTCTGAAGTGCATATGCATAACTAGCCTGAACAAGTTACTGTTCTTTATGGTTGTGTAATTTTCAACATCTCACATAGCCCCTATGGCTATTATTAGTACCCTTAGTCCTACCTTGTGGACCCACAACAAAACACATTGAGGCTACAACATCGTAGCTACATGGCCTTGGGTATTCTCTTCGACATCTCTGTTCCAGAAAGAATAGTTTTCACTAACTTAAACTCTGCCAAAGGTTCACTTTCACGAATCAGTGCATTGCTGCATCTTATCCTAGGTTGTTTATTTTTCTCTTCCATAATGCTGTATTAATGTTTTAAGTATAACATTCCCATAGTCTGCTTGTTTCGACATGAGTATCTTTAATAAATATAACCGGCATTCTGTACATCCAACATTTACATCAGACTCGTGCTCAGCATCAATTTTGTGCTAAAATTCATGCACTGGTATTTCCAGTGCCATTTTCCCAATGTCCAACAAATTAATATACATGAAATTCATTGTCATCATAGCTATCACCAGTCAGTATTTGCCGACTGAAAACATTGTCTAACAACAAACCCTGTTTTGAATCAGCCTTTTTGATTTCCTGTGTGGCCTTTATTTGAAACACACATTTATAAAACTAACATGAGAGTAAAATTAAAACTCCTATAAATGCTTGTTCCAGGGCCAATGAACCAATCAAAGATAGTTTAATTTTTTGGGGGCACCAGACAGATGCCCCCCCCACTTAACTGAAAAAAATATCTAAAAAGTTTTGATGTGTATTTGTTTATCCCCCCTGATGCGTTGCTATGTTCTATTTATAAAAAGAATTTAGATAAAAAAAAAATTATTTTAGAATTTTTTGATGGGGTATTTATTTTTCCTAGTGTTTCTAAAGGTTCATTCATCCGATAGGGCTTTAATTTCCTTATCAGAATCTTTCCCCTTATTTAAATTGGTAACCTTGGCTAGAGGTCTCCTATGTCCTGTGAATGCTATGTGTTTGGTCCTCTTGTATGTTGCTTTAATGTTTTTTTGTAAGGAAAGCCTTTTATATCATATTTTTCCCCAGTTGTCTTTTTATTATATGCATCAGAATTTTCCAAACTCATCCTTTCCTTCTTCTTTCATTCCAACATTCTTTCTACTATATGCATATAATTTATTTCTTTTCTTTACATTTATTTAAAAAAATTTATTTAGATTTAATTTTGAAGTTTTAATTTTTAGGGCTCGACGGTGTATACCTTTTAGTAAAAACTTTTTCCTAATGTTTTGCAGTGTATGTGTATGGTGTTCTGCCTTCTCTTTTTTTTCTAAATTTGTTGCTAAGAAAATAGGGTGCCTCTTTTTATTTCTATAGCACCCCATTTCCCACATTTGTTTCCAAATGTACATTAAAGAGTCCAAAAACTTTATATAAGACTACACATGGGTTTTTCCGAGGCTCTTCCGCAGGCCTGCCGACTTTGCTTAACACCATGAGATATAGCCCTACGACGTCCTTGTCTCGTACTTCTTCCATGTGTAGAATTATTTATAAATATAAGAAAATCATATTAATATATATATTTTTTCAAATTAAATTTCAGGAGGCAGTTATTATCCTATACTTATAATTTGCCCACATTTTTTTGTAGTAATATTTTAAAACTTATTATTTTCATAAAGTCTAAATTTGAAAAATTGCCATCTAAGTGTAATAATGCTCCTATTTTAAAATTTTTTAATTATACTTTTAATTTCATCTCTTTCATTTTTTACAGTTGTACAATTTAAAATGTGTTTCTTTGAGAATTCAAACTTTTTGCATAGTGGGCATTTAGGTATATTAATAATCATATGTCTTCTTTTTGCTATATCTCCTGTTAACCAGGCATTGTGGATATATTTAAAAATTAAACTTTGTATTTTTAAAGAATTCCCCCAAGCTTTCCAATTTTTTTCTCAATTAACTCCCTATACTTCCATTTCAATTTTACATCCTTTATTTTTTATGACTAAATCTTTTATTACTTTGTACATACTTTTTCTATCCCCCCTCCATATATCATTATTTTTCCTAAATTTTAAAATTAAATCTTTAATATATTTTAATTTTCTGGGTGTCTCTATGATTTTGCAGATTGCATTGTTTTTATATATATATCTTGTCTATTTTTTTAAAAGAAGCCAAACCAATATAAGTAAATCGCCTCCCATGGTAGACTTGGTTTGGATTTGATCGTTTTAAATCTATTTATTATATTGGCATTTTTCATACAGACTGGATTTGGGAAGTTTAAGATAGTTTAACAGCCATTCATGTCAAACTGAAGTATCTAGCTATTTTAATGTTTGTCTTCCTGAATATTGTTGCATCAAGCACTGCTACTGGCAGTGCAAATAACTTTGCTAGATGCACTGTTAAAGTTAAAAGTTGAATAAAAATTGCATAATGTGCAAAGCACGTTTTATATCCGTAATGTTGACATAATTTGCGGAACTTGTATTACTGCTTTAAAAGTATGCAAATTCAAACAAATTAGGTGCACTCGCATGTACGGGTATCATTTTCCGAAACACCTTTTTATTCGCGTTAGACCGTTAGGAGGGGGTTAGATGCGATTTAAAATATATATATATTCTTTTTTTTCCTGACAACCCCAACCAGCGATTTCTCATTTTGTTAACACAACCCACAATACAAGTGATTTTCTTAATCAACCTTCCACTATCAGAATCAAAATAGTTTGAAACACAACCCCCTACAGAAGTTTTTATGAAGTGCCGTCCCGGGGAGAGGGTATATTTTTTACTGGAACAGCCCTAAGTAAGATCCAGCATGAATCAGACATGCAGTAAATATCACATTATTATATGGATTTTGTTAAAGTGTCCTCTGTTCATGAGACTGCTTTACTTTAATATGTGATCCCAATAAAATTTTTTAATATTTTATAATGAAATATTCTTTCCAATATAAAAGAGATTTTAAATGCAGGGTCAGAACAATAAATATTGTGCAGGTTTACAGTCTGTGACCACTAGTAACTCTATTCCTGTACATGTATTCATCTACAAAGCTGCTCATTTTTAATTGTACAATACCCACAAGAAATGTGGAGATTTAAAGAAAGCCAATGTAGTAATGCATAAAACAGGCTTTCTAAAGGTCCTTGACAAACTTTCAGAGTGAGTGAATAGCAAAATCAAGACTTTGAAGGTGCCTTTCACTTTTAAGAAATTTTGTTCCTCCTAATAATACACAGCTGTAATAAAGATTCAGTGTTTTATCATATTTATTTTTATTTTGTCCTCCTAGAAAAAGGGACTATTTAGAAACTTTTACAATAACTGTTCCAATTTGTTAAATATGCTAATTCACTTGTCAAGATTAATTTTCCATTCTACTGGAGTCAGATTTTCAACACCACAGCAGGTAATGTGCACCTTAAAATATTGTCAAAATATTTTGATTGGCAATTGTGCACTGTACATACCTAAACACTCTGGTTGCTATACCTAATTGGGTTTCTTCAAATATAAACTTTCAATTTTTTCCCAGAATAAATTGCTTTCATTGACTAAAATAACTTCTGACTACTGGTTTTTAACTGTCCAGGTCTGTCTTCTTAAAACATTAGGTACTGTATTATTTTGCTAAATAAACCACTCTAGTGGCCTAATGGTTAGAGCATCTGCCTAGGATGCGGGAGGTCGTGGGTTCGATCCCTGATTGAGTCATACCAAAGACTTACAAAAATGGTACTCACAGCTGCCTCGCTTGATGCTTAGCATTAAGAGGTTAGTGTTAGGACTGGTCGGCCTGGTATCAGAATAATGTGACTGGGTGGGACATCATGCCACAGGTCTGCGGCACAATGCTCCAATGCCCCATTGCTAGACATCACTATAAACTGCCACACTGCAGACATTGTAGTGATATGACTGAAAAATTGTTAAAGCTACATTACAAATCATAATCACATAGTGCATCTCCTGAATACCAAATACTTTAGTCTTTTGTTGATAGTTCCTTCAGAATCATAAACACTGACATGAAATAAAACTATGTTCAGGTCTTGAAAAAATTCACAAAAATTGTTGTGAACAATTGGAGAAAGTAGATGATCTGTCAGATGTGCTCATTTATTTTTTGTGTCGCTGCTTATTTCTCATTTTCTGTTGATCCTCTTTGGAATCTATTGAAAATGTTTTGAATAGTAAAACATGATATTTGAAGAATATTAAAACGGGGAAATTTTGATAGTCATTTCAACTCTAAAGGAATGCACCCTAATAGACAGGTTTCCTGGTTTGCTTGCTTAAACGGAAAGTTGCATATCTCAGTAACATTGACAAGTTAATCACCATGCTTCTTGGAATCCATGTTTTAATCACGATAAAAAAAATTAAAAGAAATTAGAGATAATTGTGGATGATTTTGTGATGTAAAGTGAAAATCATTCAAGTCTCATTGTCATCCCTGCCTTTTGAATACAAGTAGAAAAGAATATTTACTATTTCCTTATGCCTTACTTTCCATTCTGCTGTATACCTTTAAAACCAATTGTGATTAAGGAATGAAACATTGTATACTTGTATGTCATCATTAAAAGGTGTGGCATACAAAATTATTGGTTTTATCTTCACACTCTAGGTTGCAGTTACATATATTATGTTTTCTGTCACTCTTTACCTTTTTTTTTTCACAACAGTATACGATTAAAGGATGAAACTGGATATTCCTGTACAACATCAGTAGAGGCCTAGTGGTTAGAGCATTTGCCTTAGATGCTGGAAGTCATGGGTTCAAACCAGGCTAAATTATACGAAAGACTTATAAAAATGGTAGTAATAGCTGCCTCGCTATGCACTCAGCATTAAGAGGTTAGTGTCAGGACTAGTTGGTCTGGTGTCAGGATAATGTGACTGGGTGGGACATCATGCTACATATCTGTGGCATGATGCCTCAGTGCTAGACATCACTATAAACTGCCATACTGCAGACATCATAGCAATATGACTGTAAAATTGTTAAAGCTATGTTAAAAATACAAATCACATACACACACACATGGCATCACTTAAAACATTGGTGGTTCAATCTGCAAGGTCAAGTTAGAGGCCATGGCTTAATATTTTACATTTTCATTACTCCCTTCATGCCATAAATTTACAGCCATTTGAGACTTAGGGCTGTTCCATTAAAACATACATGGGACCAGGAGAAGGCAGTTTTAAAATTGGGTAGCCACCCATAGATGTGATTTAGGTCTTTCAGGACCCACCAATAGAATCGATTTAACAACAAAATCACCCACTGATATAAGTGTTTTGTTGAGGCAGCAGGATATATTAGGAAAATATTCGACTCATAGAAAGCAAAGTCTAAATATTATTTTATTCAAGATTCTGCATAAAAATGTAATTATGTTAGGGTTTGACTTTTAACTTTTTTTTAAATAGAACACCTGCAAGACTTCCTGCTTTTGAAAAATGGTGGTTCTTCTGACTGATATAAGGAACTTTTTGTTTATGGATCTACTTAGTGAAAAACAATGTATAATTTATGCAATAAAATAAAACACGCATGAAAGGTTATTTTATCAGTTTACATTATTTTCATCAATTTATATACTTTGTTTGGTAATGCTGATAAATTTTGAGCATGGAATTTATCATCATGATTATCATTGTCATAAGCATCACTGTCAGACACTATCAGTTCCCATTGCAACATTCTTTTTCATCCATTCATTCCCATATCTCTCTGACAAGAACCCATTTTAGCAAGACTAATGGTTTGAATGTTTACCTTGGGTACATTTTCTATACCAAAACAATTTAAACCTAAGAAGAAATGCTAAATTATTGAATTTACCGAATTAAATAAACTCGAATGTGTCTAGTTTTAAATTGGTTTAAGAGCTTACATTATTATAAATGGAATGGATCTTAATTTAAACTTGTGTTTAATAGTTTAAATTCAAAAGTATAAAATGAAATTTTTAACATTTACCTTTCACTTAATCATGTCAGTGGCAATCACTAATAACCAAGAAAAAAATGACTGGAGGAAATGATATGGTTCTGTTCTGACTCTACAATTATGGGCAATAGCCCTGATAAATTTCTGACAATATTTGTCCATCATGTAGGTACTGCTTATTTCCAAAACTTGTCCAACTCACATAATTTCACATAGTATATGGTCATCCAGGTTTCTTGAAAAAATGAGCATTTCTAACAATGATACAGGGTTGCTGTTTCAGCTCATGGGTTCTGACTATACCAATTATAAAGTTGCTGCAGCTAATTACAAATGTTCCCAATAATATTATATACAAAACAAACTGAAATTGTCATCTTATCCTTCTTGCTGTGGGTTATCCACAGAATGTCCTGCATCCACTTGTAATTTTCTTTCTCTTGGTTTTATCGTACACCTGTATTTAGAGTTTCTTGTCTTGCGGAGGAGCAGGATCAGGAATTGACACCATAAAAAATTTCCACATTTTTCAAACATGCAAAGAGTAAGAATACTAAATGCTAGATGTTCTTACACGATTAACAAAGTGCCCAGATGACAATTTATGGCAGGCATGCAAATGACAATTTGGATTAAATGGTGTGGGCTTGATATTTGTTTTAACTTAATTTCACTTTTGATTTTGTCATGTTTGACATGTTTATAATTTAAAGAGAGATTTATTTGATCCTATAACATAGGGTATATATATTTTTAATATCCAGTCTAAAATTGCAGGCATCACAGACCACCAAGCTTTAGAAAGGTGGTAGTTCTTATGAATATCATGCCGCCTTGATGATTGGTGCTTATAAAAGTTGTTAGGGCTATGTAAAAAGTACTTATCGTGTCCCAGTGTATATCGCATAACCATGACATGCATGCATGATTGCTACAATGTCTACAATTTTCTTTACTCTTGTCTTTGTCTATAACATTTAGCACATCTGAAATGCTATTAGCATCTACAGTCACTCCTCTTCCTTAAATGCTGTTCTACAACCACTCTACTGCTGTTTGTAGACATAAAATGTGATAGACAAGGTCACCATATACTGATCTATTCTACAAAATTATGCATGGTTCTGTATACCATATTATTTATAGCTGGGAAGTGGTCTAAACAATACTTCAAAACAGCATTCAATTTAACATCTTTATTTCAAAATATATTACCAAAATGATTTCTTACATCATTGATAAAATGTTGTGTTCCAATCATGAACAGGATAAAGACAATAAATTGTCCAAACTTCACTTAAGAAATTCAAGTTTGTCAAGAAAATGAATGACAATCTGAGACCCAGTAAAGTTAACCAACAAACTTTGAAAAAAGATGTCCATGACAACTCCGTCTGAAAGAAAGCTAACACAAGCAGTGTTGACCCTAACCCTTGTATCTAAATCCATATTTGACATCTTACAGATCACAAATACATTTACCTAGATCATAGCAACAGACTCATGGCAGCAAATGTGATTTTGAAAACTGAATGCTCTGGATAAATAACATGTTGGTACTTCAGTTACATGTTTGACATTGATATGGACAACAATGACAAATACTAAATGTGAAATTTCATAAACATAAAAAAATGGCATCTATAAATGGCATAATTTCATCTCTGAACATGTACTTGGGTAATTTAAACTACTGAAACAAAGATAACAGAAATAACAATAGAACCAGGTAACCTTTTTTCTTTCAACATTTTTTTATCTTGACAATTTATGGATTTCATTATTTCTAAATTGAAAGTAAGATCTTTATTAAGGTAGCAAATTTTTCAGGAAATACCCTTCATGCATCTTAATGCCTTGGGATTACAGAGGTAGATGCCTGTATAATAAGAAAAGAACTGATAAGGACTATTAAAAATTTGAACTATGACTCACATACTTAAATTTTGAACGTAATTGGTCAGTGCTCTGAACTGGTTACTAGTTGTAAAGATGTTTCATACCAAAATGTGACCCCACATTTCAGCAGAAGTGAACAAGATATTGAAATATATGGCAAATAACAAACTCTTCATTGTTATTTATTTACATGTGACATAACATGTCAATGTACAAGTTGAGTGGCTTTTAAAACTACCTGCTGTTGAAGGAAACTCTGTCAACACCTCTGTATTATAAACATAAACCCCCTCTGTATTATAAACATGAAACCCCTCACCAATTGGATTGGTAGTGTGATCAGAGTAATACCATATAGTTTTTTGTTGAAATACATACACATATCAATTTTTATTGTAAAATTGTTAGCCCATGGTGTGTGTATGTGTGTGTGTGTAAAATACATTTAAGCTCTCATGTGTGGGCATGGGAGTACATGTCCAGTGATTAAATAAATACTGCTAGGGATTACCCCTTATCAAACTTGTACAGTCAAAAAATGGTGCAAAATTTCTATTCAGTTTCTGACAGTAACATTTTGTACTTACCTAAAATAAAATAAAATAAACTGTATAATAATTTTGTAAAAAATCTTAATAAAAATTTAATGTAGCTATTCCATTCCTAATATTAATTTATAAAAACAAATGACTAAAACCATTTAACCATTTTGTCTCATCACTGCTGGCCTAATAAGAGCTATTATTCCATGTGAGGATAAGGGGCTGTCCACATTTGAAACTGCCATTTTTTTTCACCCCCTCCCCAAGTTACAGGGTGTTTTTTTTTAACCCCTCCTCATTGTGAATGTATTCATTTGCTTAGCACCCACTTCAAACACTGTCAATTTGTCTACATTGCAAATAAAAAGGGAGTTTCTTGTAACATTTTCTCCACATTTGCAACAGATTTGATGATTCACCATGTTTGATGATCTTACTGATTCCACACATTTTGGAGTTACATTTTTATTTGTCCATTATTTCTTAAAATATTAAAACTGTACATTGCAAATACTGGATGGAAATGACAGTTCTAACTGCCATACATCATCCACCCTGGAAATCTGACAAGAGCACATGGGCTGGTCTAGTTGCTTACAATTAACTTATCAGTTATATATGTACTATTAAAAAAACATACCAGTGAAGACACTTATCTCCCTTTATGCACCATATGTATGGCCATAATCAGACCCACTTAATATGCAACTGCAGTGCATGGAATAATTGACTACCCTGTCATTGGCCAATTTAAAATGATGTGCTGCACTTATTTATAACTTATCCTGATGCTTTTCATTTTGAAAATTGGTAAGGGGCTAAAACCAAATTTTAAAGTGTGCAAATACTATCAATTGTTTCTTGTTGGTTATGACAATTAGGTTTTATTGTAACTTTAATAAATCAAGTTTTTGTTATTAGGTGTGAATGTACCGCTTGGTCTTATCTGCACCCACACACATTGAAACTTCACCCCCCCCCATCTGTACATACAAAATGTACAGTACTCAACAAAACAAAGTTTAATCCAAAGCCAACAGGAGATTCACATTGAAACTAACTCACATAAACTATAAAATTGCCACTAGTGCATTCATTATGAAAATTATACAAGGGAATCACAATTAGGCATGGAGTGTAAAGCAGCAACTATGTTACAAATACCTATGTATATTTTTGAAATGATATGCATAGCAAAAAATGGTGTACTGTCCAAATATTTATCAACTTGACATACACATCGCAAAATCTAAATCAACAATATTTAATTCAACTTGCAACTGTGGTATCATTGTCCTTAAATGTTTTGGAGAAAATGGATACCAAGCAGAAAGTTGTAATAATCATCTATTTGTATTCAAGCCATAACAGACCTCATTGTAAATAAAAACTTTTATGGTTATGACCACAGCCAATGAAAAAGAACTGTTTCCTATTAAAAATCTAAAATCAATGAAAAACTCCTAACACATTTTGACTTGGATTACCAATAGTTAAATTTTAATTAGGTATGGACAGTATCATTTATATGCAGAAATAACTAGAAGATTGGGTGAATAGTGATCTATTACTAACCAACTCATTCTCATTTTTTTCCACAACTTAAATTCCTTTCCATATATTGCTATTCGTTACAATGGTTAGAAGGTTTCTTTTAAACTGTCACAGTAATTAAACAAAATGCAACTGAATCCATGAAACTAGTTCACTGAAAATGTCACATAAGATACTTCATACAAACATACAACAGTAATGCCAATGTTAATATCGTCTGCACTTCTTCCATTGCTACTTTAAAGAGATATCAATTAGATTTTTCCGCTGATAACTGTTATTCAAATTTTGTCAAGCTGTATTCCAAAACATCATATTATCTATTAGAATCAGACATGGATTGAGTACATGATGGATCTAAAATATCTAATGAAGACTCCATTAAACACAAGCATTCTTTTTTAACCGTTCAATCAATGAACTAAAGTGAAATCTGCCCCACACAAAAGGTGGGAAAACAAAAGTAGACAAAGGAGAATTCCACAGTCATCAATGGAACCTGCTATTTCAGCTCTAGAAATTAAGTCCCCAGCAGCAGACCCTGCCAAATCTTAAAATATTAGATGCCAGGCCTAAGGGTCAGAATGCTCAGGAAAAATCAGATTGTGATCCAAGCACAACAAAACCCCAGGAAACATACACGATGGCAGTAACACACCTGCAACATTAACACCATCTAGGCAGGAAGTCTCCATGACATAGCAGCAGTGGATTTGGAATTGTCTTCCTCCTCAAACAATAAAGAAGTAGCGGAAGAAGTAGAAGAGGTAGCAGAGGAGTCTGACTTGTATGCACAACAATTCTTGGATATGGGTCTAGTGGCAGCGATAGAGGACACAAAAAGGCAGGAAACATAATCGATGCCATCAAATATTTAGCATGGCGATCTCTGGACACATACAAACCAAGAACATCCCAATGGGATTAAGGGGTAAGGCTCCTCTCGACATATTACCAGAACGCCTTCTATGACTACCCACTACACAAGCTTGTTGAGGGCAACCTACTTGGCTCAACTTCATGGTTACAACTTCCCCACTGTCAACAGACAGGAAAAACATGCAGCAGAATATAGTGGCTGAAGATAGCAGAGGAGCATTCAAATAGCTGCCTAAACAGCCGTTTTAAGTCTTATGGGATTCCATTTTGGCTGGCAATCCCAATTATAACAATCCAATATTCTAATATGATCTTTACAATCCGCCATTCTAAAAATTTCAACCAAATGACTAATATTTACTCAACCTCAACTCATCTATGCCGCTAAGACATATTGTTAAATCTGTTAGGGATTTATGTAAATGTACTAGGAAGATTGTTTGTTAAGGGATAGGAAAATTATTTAAAATTTTTTTTTTTGAAAATTGCAGATGATTCTTGCACACTTTTGGTATTATTTTTTGCCCATTAGTTCAACTGTGCTGAATTTGAAATAAGTGTGGTCTGCCATTTCGAAGTGTTCACAAAGTCCATTGCTTTGCTTCACTAAAGATGCTGGGACCCTTGTCACCTTTGCATCAACCAGACCACCATACACCTGAATTATCATCTATGATAAAACTTGAGTGTGTGTTGGGTCTATTCCCACTCAAAGAAAGCTCCTAGCTGAATCATCTAGTGTGGGTCATTGGTCCATTAATGGACCAGTACCTGTTGGCAAAATTAAAAGCCCTCTTTGAAGGCATTAACACATTGGGGGACGAGGTATTTATTCTCTCTCTCAAGGAATATTATCAGTCTGCAATGCAGGCACATGCCTGTAAGTGCGCATGCCTCTTTAATTCAATTAAGAAGAAGAAGAAAGTTTTATTGTTTGTTACCCATTCAAAAGAAAACAGGATTTCTCTTGACATGGAAAAATACAGCGTGCATAACATAAAATACAAATTTAATAGCTGGAAGTTTTTTTCACTTATGTTTAGGTTGCACTTTTAGACATACCTACAGAATCAGTTATAGCCAGCCACCCATAGAAGCAATTTATTGAATAAACAACCTGGAATTCAAGCAATTTTGAATAAGACCATCCTGGGATAGATGTGGGGGCTTCGTTACAGTCACACTGCTCCAAAGTCACAGTGCTACTTTCACTCGTTTTGGCTATTGCCAAGTTTCATTCATTCAAAAAACTTTGCTTTGAACCCCAATTTGTGTCAGTACTTAAATGTACTCGACTATTATGCCCATATACTTCATACCTGCTTTCCTGCGGTGCATGTATGGAGTATCGGCTGATGTTTGTTATCATGGCATCCTCAGATCGGACTTGTGTTTCGGTTGTCATTGTCATACCTCCTGTCAGCCCCTGGCGGTTCAACATGCAGGTATCGGACCATCGTCCCTATATACTTCCTGTCAGCTTCTTGCAGCCCCACACTTGCAGGTATCGGACAATTTTAACAACACTACAAACTCCAACATGCTTCCTGTCCTGTGGTATCCTTAAAAACAATTCAGAGCTGGGCTGGTGCAGTGTGCTGTGACATGATTTGCCCCCATTATGCCAAAAAGATTATTTTATATGTACAATAAAGTGTCTATTGAACCTGTGTATTGTGTGTTATTTAAAATACAAATTTAATAGCTGGAAGTTCTTTTTACTTATGTTTAGGTTGCACTTTTAGACATACCTACAGAATAGCCAGCCACCAATAGAAGCAATTTATTGAATAAACAACCTGGGATTTAAGCAATTTTGAATAAGACCACCCTGGGATAGATGTTTTAATGGCACATCCCTTAGGAATGACTCTTGATACAATTACAAGGTGTGTTTACAACTCTGGGGGTCCTGTCTTTAAGGCCAAGGTCACAGTTAGCTATTTAAATTTTTCATTATACTTTCCCTCTCAATAACATAGAACCACTTGAGATGAAGTACTGTTTATACATCACTTTTAGGTTGTGTAATGTGAAAATGGGAGGTCCTATCATGGTAAACTTAACCACTCAATATTAAGTTTTCTTCACGCCTTGGCTCTGTAATGTTGAAGTTGTTTGAAATTAAGGCATGTAACAAAGTAATGGTTCAATAATTTAAGTTTTCCTTCGTGCTTGTTTCCACTCTGTAACTTTAGAGCCATTTCAGATTAATTCAATTTATATATATATATATATATATATATATATATATATATATATATATATGAAGAAAATCATGATCAAAATTGGTAACTGAAACTGATATATCGCTTGTTTCATCATCAAAAATGGTAGATAGGAAATGGAAATTTTAATGAATGTTATGAAATCTAAACTTTAAAAAGAAGACATAATATTCTTTCCAAACAACATCTTAGTACACTGTAATTAATGATACTCAAGCAATTTTTGAATAAATAAAAATGCCACACCTAGTGGAGGCAGTCTTTCTTACATAAATAGCAATTAATAAATTTTTTTATCAATTGAAATTTGTGTTCTAGTTCTATCTTTTAGTTACTTTTAAGTGTAATCATCATAAATGCAATGTGTTCTGTTGTAATTAAATGCAAAATGTGTCAATCTACCATAACAGCTTTGTCTGCAGCATTTCTCTGAGAACCTAATTATGAGCCAATTAGGTTTTGATATTGGACTTAGAGAAATATTTGTTGTATTGTTCCACTAGGCTAAAAAACAGTGGGCCTCCTTTTCTATTGTCACATTAATTACATCTTTTTGAATCAAATAAAGGATGTGGAACAAACAAAACACAATTAAAAGACATACACATTCTACATGCTTGAGATCCAGCAGTTATGGTCTTATGTCAGGTAACTCATTTCAGATGATCAATTGAACATTTATAAATGTTATTGTGTATGTAATCTAATTATACCTTAAATTAACCTTCTCAATTATAAATGATAAAAGAGAGCAAGGCAACCATGTGAAATGAGTACTTAATAAAATAAAGAGCTTTGTTTCAACGATTGTGGCAAAAATGAATTTCAAAGAATTCCTGAATTCACACCTAGAGATATTCTCAGGGATGATAAGAAGTTTCAGTTACTTGCAACTTCTCAATTATAAATGATAAAAGAGAGCAAGGCAACCATGTGAAATGAGTACTTAATAAAATAAAGAGCTTTGTTTCAACGATTGTGGCAAAAATGAATTTCAAAGAATTCCTGAATTCACACCTAGAGATATTCTCAGGGATGATAAGTTTCAGTTACTTGCAATGAAATCATGGCAACAATATTTTACTAATTAAACAATTCAAAAATTCAGTTTCAACATGGATGGCTGTCTCATGAAATGGTTTAATTTTATACAAAAAGGAATCTTGTTTGGTAGAATATCAACAGTTAGTCTGGTTTGTGGCTTCATAGACTCTGTTTCAAGAAACTTGTTAAACACCACTTTGGGAAGCAGACTAATCAACAAATACAAAAAGATGTGATGTAATACACGAATATTTTCACGTACTGTGTTGGTTGCTGAAACCAGTTGGAAGAGTGTTATCTTTTAAATGTTGGATATTTTGAAAATGTGATTTATACAGAATAATGAACATCATCAGAAAAAGTGCTTTATTGACAACTATTCTCAATGCGATTATAAAATGATTCAGTAAACAGCCCAATTGCCCCCCCTTCCGGTGGTTCTCTAGATGTTTTTGTCTAGCAGATTTTTTGGAGGTCCCTCTGTAAATCACGCCCTTGCATATAGTGGTGTATTTTTTTGAACCCTGATGTGCACAAGTTATCGAGAGAGAGGTGTGTGTGTGTGTGTGTATGTATGTCAAGTTGTCTGCTAAGTTTGGTTGAAATCAAACAAAGTTCATAAAGTTGTGCTACAGAATCCATTATGGGAAGGATCTGCAAACAGGGGCCATAACTCCTGAAAATTATATTGAATACTGGTAGTCAAACAAATAGGTCTCATGAATATTTAGCAGCATATCAGATTTGCTTAACAAAGCTTAGAAAATTATATTTGTGGAAACCAGAAGATGGGAAATCAGGGACCAAAATTACTCTAAATATTGGCTTTTGGAAATCAAATTCTTTTATGGCCTCATTGATGAAGATACTGCATGCCAAATTTGATTGAAATCCAACAATCCTTAGAAAAGTACTGCAGAAGCCAAAGTCAGATGGATGGACAACCAGGGGGTAATATTTCCTTAAATGAAAATGTGGAATGGTGCAAATCTAGCTTCTTTAAAATCTCATCATTATAAAGCTGCATTCTATAAGGTTTTATAAGTAAAGCTATGCTGCAGACACCAATGTTATAAGGCCCAGCAACCAGGAGCCTTTACTTCCCTAAATTAAAACACTGAAGGCAAGAAATACAACTTTTTTGAGGTCTCATCAGTATAAGCTCTGCTCCAAATTTGGTTAAAATCTAATAATTACTGGTAAAGTTATCAAATTACTGACTAATGTGATTACTATAGAGCTCCAAAGACTGTAAACTAAGTCTTTAACATGGAAGATAAGAAACACATTTTTTTTTCTGTAAAATGTTTATTTCAATCTTCAATGATTTTGTTCTTCACATTTGACTGAGATCAATTTATTATCCCTGATCACCGATATCTTTCTTTTGCATGTATTTTAAAGGCATATCAACATAAACATCATTTTTAATAGTCTACATGTACTATTATCAACAAAAGGAAACACTTTTTTTCAAATCAAATTTCCATAATAAAATCATATGAAAAAAAATGTATACATCATAAAAATCACATTTATGACTAGGTTTAAAACAAAGGTACCATACCCCTTCCATCAATATTCAACTTATTATTATTCATGAATGACCAACACTGGCTTTGCTTGCTGTTTCTTCTTCAACAGATACAAAGTACAAAGGAAATAAAAAACCAAACCCATGTATTTTGTTGAAATAAAAATACTGTAAAAATGTTTTGATAAAAATTTCATTGAAAACATTGGGCTATTAATGTAAAAACTTGACAATATATTTATAATTAACTGTTTTTACTGTGATAATAATGTTCTTCCTAGGACAAAGATATGCAAACACAATCCTGTCAAGCAAAAGTTTTGTCATACTTTCTCCCTTGAGTTTGCTGGATGGCTCCAGGATTTGATGACCACTTTTGATACCAAGTCTTAGGTAATTAGAAAATGAAAATTTTTACATCAGTTGAATTTTAAAAAACACAATCCCAAACTCACACTAATTGATTATCATACCTAGACCTACTATCAAATAATTAGTATAACAGAAAGAGAAAAGTACAAACTAACTTTTGCAGTTTTCTTGGGTAAGTTTAAGAGCACAACTAAATTCTGAGTATTTTACTTATTTTTAAAACCAAATTTGTACTTTAAAGTTTTGTACTGGAGTATTCAGTTATAATAGAATTGCATAGGTAACATAGGGCCTTTGTTTCTTCACAATCATATTACATGCACATGTCATTCATACTTGGAAAAGTAACCATTTTGAATTAGATGTTGTTCTTCCTTTTTTGTAAGGTTACCTTTACTTGCAGATGAGACATCTTGATTTGGACCTATTCATACATCTGCAAGTACTTCCATCTGCCCAAATAAGTGAAGAAGATTACACAAAAGCTACTCCCTGTATATACACACTTTTAAGTCAGATCCAACTGCAAATTGCAAAGACCCAGATCTGCTTCTGCACTGTTAGGAGTAATCAGTAAAACACCTGCCAGTACATCATATAACAGCAAATCATGGTCTATGTTGTTTGCTGTTGGACTTGACTTGTACATGAGTATGTAGATAAAAAAAAAGTTGATAGGAATGTTTATTCATATATTGATATTTCATTTTCTGGACACAAAATCAGTTTTTCCATTTTTTTGAAAAAGCTTTGTTAACATATTAGACTTATTTTTGTGTGAAAATTTTGTTAGTACAATTGTGCAATAGAACAAGACATCAGCAATGAAATTTTTGGGCTGCAAGTTTTTAAATACAAGTTGATGACCTGGATATATTTTCTGGCCATTTAAGCAACATTTTTGTTTTTCATTCATTTGGCCAAATAAAATCTGATGGACATATATACAGATGGCATGGATCTATGTTGATATTGCTAAAGCAAAATTTCACATTTTTTGCACACATTTAACTGTTGACTTGTCTGGCCTCAAATGAGGTATGTGTTTTACAAAGACTAATCTTGTATTTTCGGCAGAAAGATTGTTTGTGAAGGGTTATAAACACTAATTCATTACCAAATGAGTCTTTGTGTAACATATTGGAAAATTCTAAATCCAGTGTGTTACTTCATAATTTTGGCAGTAGGGTAGATGAAAACACAGTACCTTACAATAACAGACTCTATCTTGTACAAAATTACACAAATTGTTAAACTAGAACTGAATGAAGCCACAAGCATTTCTCTCTGTGTTGTATATCCCACTCTAGCTGTGACCAGAGTTATAAAGTAAAATCATGGATAAAAGAACGGTCCAGCAATTACCATTATACAACATTTTTCTGTGCACCAATTATGGATGAGGAAAGCCAAAGTCAGGAGTTTACACAAAATTCATCCAACATCTGCTGATATTAAAATTTCATTAACATGGATACAAAAATTCCTGACCCTCCATCCTCCAATTTTATCAAATATTCTTAGACTGACCTTTGGAACTCTACTTACGTCACAGATCAGAAAGAGCAACAAAATCATGCCTGCTATATGTGCAAGTAGACCAATAGATCATTCAAATTATTTGTAAAAGCAAATTATTTTCTTTAAAAAATTTCTTTTGAATTAACATAAAAAAAAACATGCAAAATTTTGTCTCAAGCAAGGTTTATAATGACCAGCATAGCAATGAAATGGTACGGAACAAAATAAGGATGTTTGACCAAAATTAAGCACAACATGTACTATATTTGATGTAATTTAATTTCTGCACAGGCCGTATGCACACCCATCATTTTGCTCAAAAGATGCATATTTTTATTCTTGCATGCCTTGAGGGAAGCTAAAATATACCCAGAACATAATTTTTTTCAGAATCTACTATTATGTCTATCTGGTTTATCATCACCACTCAACTTGGTGGAATAAATCTGTCTAAACAATGGTCATTTCATGTGTTTCAATGGGTACAACCATATTCGGTTAGAAAAAGTGATTTACCTCTTCAAGTATAGATGTATAGGTGTTGGATACATCTCCTGATTAAATCATCAGTATGTAAAATTAATTTAATTGAACTTTCCAACATAAAATGTACCTAAATTGAAATTTTCAAGTATTGAGAACAAATCAAATATGATGAAATCTAAGATGAACTGGACACTTAGATGTCAACAATGGGTTTTTAAATTGATACTAGCAGCTTACACATGTAAAAGTACATTACCTAGCCAAATTAAAGAACAAATGATAAAAGAATATGTAGGTAAACAACAATGCAGTACAATTTGTCACAGCTTTTCAAGTTTACTTCAGAAATATAACTAAGACACTGACTTCCAGTGTTGCATTAGAAGACCAAATTTATTGCACTAGTAATGAAAGTCTCCACATCTTTTTCATATTATTATGACAAAACAATTCCAACATTTCAAACCATTCTGATATTGAAAGTTAAGAAGAGGAAAACTGCATGGGTATAAGTACATGTAACTAAATCTTTACACACATTTTCTTTTCAATATTATCAAAAATATATTTGAAAATTTATCATGTTTCACAGGGATTATAAAATGGGTAATACTGAGACCATCTTTTCTGAAAGTTTTTTTGTGTGCAAAAAAGAGACCACTTAATTTCAAACTATGCAGCAATAAATTGATCCATGTTTGTTAGCATTATTAGAACTTTAGGGATGTAGTGAAGAAAAGAATTATACTTTAATTCATAACAACTTTTGTTTAATTCAACATTGTATGGTCCATAATAACTGAGGTAACTGGAGGACTGAAAAGCTGCCATTTTCTTAACATGAATCTGTGTTAACATTGAGAACTTCTAAAACACTCCGAACTGTGGGAAATGTCTCCCATACATATGGTAATGTCACCATTGGAGTGTTAAGCCTGAAAAGAGAAATTATCAATCAATTAAGAATTATTACACATGTAAGTGTATCTGAATATATTTCTGAAAAGTGCTATATTTTCATTTCATCCAGCTTTTACAATGATTAAAGTCTTTAATAAAAATTCTGAAAAAAGCACCATTTAAATAGATGACTTGTTTTGGTTGCTCTTTCATTTACATCTTTTCATTTAAGTATTAAATAAAAATTTTAGAATGAAAATGCTTTCTGTAACAGAAAATATAAATCTATAAAACTAGATAAGTTTAAGAAATGCCCCACCAAAGTGCTTCAGAAACTAACCTTAGTACAAAACTTACGCACAGACAGATGTAACAACAGCCCTTTCGGCAGTATATTTGGCTATTTTGTGCAAAAACAATGAAAGGTATGTGCATTTTTAAGAACACACCAAAACAGTTAACACAGGCTGGGGCCTGGGCAGGTTTCAAACCTGTGACACCTGGCTTACTAGTTTCATGCTTGACCAACTAAGTGACCGTGGCTCCCAACAGACCTACTTCCCCAACATTTTAAATGAGGAATATAAGACATGTATCTATGTATTTTGTTATTCTTCTTGCCTGTGCCCTATAGTAGGGATTTTGAAGAAACCTTGGTCTTATTATTAAAAAAAGGTCAATCATAAAGTCAGAAACATTTATATGCATCAAACTTCAGTTTTCAATCAATAAGATGCATTTTTAGTAGATTACAGTAAAACTTGTCCAGCAATGCCACTGTTATAAGAGATCACCTGTCAAGAGATATGTTCTTAATACACAGAATAATGTTATTTAATGATGACCACTTCTGAGACTTCCTGTACTGAAAGACCACTTTTGTTAGCAGAATGGGCAGTCTCAAAATAGATTTTACTGTATAATATATTATTAAACCAAGCTGCCATCCAGTTCATAAAAATACATTTCAAAGAGGCTTGAAAGAAATCAAGTTGAACAATACTATACATCCTCAATAGTCAATTCTTTTTCAAGAATCTGTTATACATTTGCTATTGACTGCATTACACTAATGCTTTTAAAAAAGGAGAGTTTTCAAACTTAAGTAGAATTGAGTACCCATGTTCTTACATTTCTTTGACAGTGAAAGCGATTAGAGCAGATGTAAAACACTGACACGATTCAAAGCGTTCCAGTAAAATATAGTTGGGGCCAAGGGAAGGAACTTTCAATGCAGATAAGTCACCAAAAGATGCAATTTAGAATCTGTATCATTTTCATGTGAACTCTTGAGTAATCTGAGTACCTTGGAATATATTTCTAAAAAAAAATTCTATCACTGGGGACCATGTGTGTCTAAATGGAACAGCAATGTTATATATCCCAAGTTTTAACAACAAATTTCACCACCCCAAAAATCTTTAGATATTATAATCATTATGTTTAACCCCCATCATCTATTTAATGTTGTTCTTTTGTGCTTCTGAAATCCATTTTCTTAACCATTATATCATTAAATACAGTTGACACATGCCTCAAAGCATGCTTATACTGACCTTTTGATATTCATCCACTGTTTGGTAACCATGATGAATGCATCTGGTGCCCCTGACAACATTGCCTCCATCTCAAGCAGCTGGAAGCAAAATTCCATGTGGGAAAAATGTACATAATTGTATGCAAAATGTTAGATTGTAAAATTTAAAATTTGCCAACTAAAATATTCAGTATGGAAATTTTTTTTAAGTTTGAGGTATCATGCAACTTGACACTCAATGAAATTCTGTTGAAATGTCATAATATTTATGTAGTGGCTTATACAGAAGTAGAAATAACTAGTAACATTTTGATAATAGCTTCTAAGTAAGATTTGTTGACAAGGTTATGTTCATGAATCTGTATGCTTCAACAGCAAGACAAATAGTTAAGATGAACAGAATTGAAAGCAACGGTGATCACTAATGGGCACTGCAAAAATTAGGTGATGTTATGAAAATGACTAGGCCAGGTCCTGTGAATCTAGTAAGTAAATGGTAGGAGGACAGTAGAGTCCTAATGAAGCACAAGAATGGACCAAGTAAGTTGATTCCATTTAAAATTAACTGGGAAAGGAACACTGTCCATCTAGTAGCAGCCAGTGTCATATGTCATTTGATCCACCCAATTTTATTCCAGCCTAATGATTTCTTTATTTGTTATTATTGAAAAATATGCAAACAACAAATATTCTCCATTTTTAAACCTTATGCATATTTTCAGTTTTAACATTTTTGTATTCCATCAGATGACAGTTTTTTCAACATGTTCAACAACTTTTCAAAGATAAAACCAACATTTTCAAAATTCAAAGTTTTCAAGACAAGCTCTCCAAAAAATAGATTCTTTAGGTTGCAAGAACCATGCAGAACATAAATTCAAACTAATGTGATTATGACAACAAAATGTTGTCCTCTTTATGAACTAAAGTTTTTTCTGTGCAATTTTGTTATCTTTACAATTTAAATTTTAATTGTTAGTTAATATACTGCTAGTATTGTGCTAACATACTGCTGCTCTATATACTGGGCACAAAAGACAAAACAATTTAAAGAAATCACATCTCTCCTGGTATACCAAATCAGAGGTACTACTAGATTTTATAAAAAAAAAAACGGGGGTGGGTGGGTATTTTTAAGAAGAATTGTTCTTAAAATCTACTTAGAAAGCTATTATTGCTGTTCATCCCTGAAAGCCAAATTTCCTTGATGACAATGAGATTCAAAGTAAACTTTGGTGTGTACTGGAAGCATAGTTCATGCATCAGTAGTTACCCTTATCAGCTGCTACAGATGAGACCTTACATGAAAAGCAAATAATTTACTCACATAATTCATTCAGTGTACAATACACATTTAACCTGTTGAGGGTAAACATGACCTCTTACAATATCATAGGTATAGTCCATAATGAGAAAAGTTTACCATGCATGAACATATTCCAACTTCCCACTCACTGGTCAGAAAGGGTCCTATGTGCAAGCTGTGTGCATCACCTGAAAGAATCTATGGTTGTAAGTAATATAAACCAATACTTTGCCCATGATAGTAAAGTATAAATTGTAGGCCACAGTGACCTTCTTTGTAAGAGTGTAATGTATCCATTTATCAAGTTTCATGATTTGGACATAAACAGTATGCAAAACACAAAATTTAAGCTACTCAAGTAAAAAATACAGACAACTGTTACCTATTTTTTGCAGTGAGGGTGCAGTACTTTTTTAAAATGCCTCCCATTACTATGTTTCATGATTCCAGGAAGGAGAGCATGCATACAGCATGCCAAACCATGAGCCTCTTGAGCTAAATACAAAAATTCGACCAGAGCCAGTAGAAATTGATCTACTGGTCATGTTGAGCTTCTTAAAAGAGTCTGGTGATTCTAGCATGAATAGTACCCGAGAAATAAATATCAAATAAAATTTTTAATTCAAGTCAATGAAGCATAGAATATGGTTCATACCGACATGCTTCATGATTGTAGGTATAATAGTATATATACATCATGCAAGAAGTCTTTGGTCACAAGTTAAATGCAAAGTCCTAATCTGAAAGAGTAAAATATGAAATGAACTCCACTGACCTTTGATTGTAAGGATATATTACTAACAGAAATGCATATAATTGTCTAATTTGATGATTCTAGCATTAAGTAGTGCTTGAGAAATAGACTTAAAACTAAAAATTGAACCTGTTAGTAAAGCATACAATACTGGTCACAGTTACCTACTTTTATGAGTGTTCCATATTCATCAAGATGCACCCTTTCACCAAGCTCTATGAGTTACAGTGTAAGAGTATGTGCACAGTGTGCAAAAACATACATAGTCAAAGAATAAATGGAGAAATAACTTAGGCCAGTAAAATGCAAATTGTAGGTCACTGTGACCTTTGCTGCAAAGGTGTGGTACTAATAAAGATGGATACGCATCATCTAATTTGATGTTTTTTTTTTTTATAAACAGTGCTGGTGAAATTTAACAGTAAAGCATGAAATCTGTGCCAAAGTGACCAACATCTGTGATGAAAGTATACTACTGATACATATGTATCCCTTCACTAAGTATCATGACTGCAGGCATAGTGTGTGAAAAAAAAACTGTACTAAATGCAAAACCTTAACAAAGACTAGCAAATAATGCACAAAGTTAGCCTCCTCTCTTGGGTGTAGTACAATGAAATCCAAACTGCTATCAAAGAAGAAAGAATGATTGAGATGCAGTAATATTGTACATATGTATATACCTTTATGCTTGTGCACACCAACACTCATTCAGATGTGGGTACAATACCTCTCCACTACTTAACAGGGGTGGGTACAATACCTCTCCACTACTTAGCACATGTGAAGACAGCCATGTAGAGGTTTACAAATACAACGTTTTTGTGTTTATTTGTTTATCGTATATATGTTTTGTATTTGCCTTTGAAAAAGACTCATTAAGAGTCAAAAGCGCTTAGGCTAGTTAGTTACTAGTTTTGTACTGTTCGTCGTCAGTTTATTGCATCTATTTTAATTAATCCCTGACACACGTGATCCCTTGGTGGATCCAGTACGCTTGAAAGGGTTGTTATTCGCCATATGATTTGTATTCTTTATATATATATATATATATATATATATATATATATATATATATATATATATATATATATATATATATATATATATATGCACAACAACATAATTGTACAAGAAATGTTTTATGACAATAAAGGATACATGAGTATATGAATTCATCTCTCTCCCTTTCTCTCAAACATGCCACTATTCATTATTGCTAACTCTCTACAATATCAAACTCATAACAAAAATAATAAAAATTACTTAATTTAAATATTTAAAAAAAAAATATATTTGGCTCTCTCTTTGGGGCTACTCATGGGCTAGAATCAGAATGTGATAGAATGATTCCCAATCGGTGCTAGGCTGATCCCAGCCTTACTGTGTATTCTGGGCTGATCCCAGCTCGAGTAGAATTGGTGTTAGGCGGAATCCCAGCTCAATGTAAAAGACTCATTTCCAATTGGTGTTAGGCTGATCCCAGCATTACAGTGTATTTTGGGCTGATCCCAGATTAAGTAGAATTGATCTCAGCTCATGAAAAAATCTGTGCTAGTCTGATCTCAGCATGCTAATGTATTCTAGGCTGATCCCATCTTAACCAAGTCTATGCTAAGCTGATTCCTGCATAAGAGTGTATTCTGGGTTGATCCCAGATTCATGGAATATAGCTAGGCTGATCCCAGCATGAAGCAAATATCTTATATTTTTCCTATTAATTATAAAAGGAATGTATTTAATGGACATGATCTTTATGTTATTAGTATAGCTTATAAGTACCTGATTGGGGAAAAAAGGCCAAATTAAATTTGATATTAAATATCAAATGAAAGCCCCATATATATATATATATATATATATATATATATATATATATATATATATATATATATATATATATATATATATATATATATATATAGACACACACACACATTGAATTTAATTACATATGTACATGTCTAACTTCATTATGTGGGCAAACTAGTACAATAACAATTAACTTAACTGGTTCTGGCTAGAAATAATACTGACATGAAATGTGAACTATGGAGATCAAGCAAAATAAACTTTTGAAGAAAGATAAGACAGACATGGAGTCACAATGATAATTATTAAATTAGAGCTCTCACCTTTCCTGCTGGTATTCTGCCTGTTACTTGCCGCCCTACTGACATAATGAGACCAAGTGCCACAGAGTATGCCACAACACTAGGGAGGAGAAAATTATTATCTGGCAATTTTGATTGGTGGACATTAGATTAATCATGTGAGATTCATTCAAGCATGTTACTATTCTTAAGATGACATTTGCAACAAAAATGATTTAATAATTTGCACTGGTTTGGATATTCAGTGCTTTTTCTTTTTCCAAAATATACTTATTGTTACAAATTGCATCTTGGACATAACACTGTACACATCATTTAATATGATGCGGTGCTGAGCAACAAAAAAACTCTAAATTTTGTAACAAAATTATTTAAATATGATATCAGTTTAAGAGAGACAGTACTTTATTTTGCAATAATTAGGTAAATATTCAAGATGTATACAACCTAGCCTCAGTTTGTTTCTTATCTTCCTCATTAAGCTTCTCATCTTCTATTTAATTTTTCTTGATCATGATCTGAAACAATGAACTTTACACAGAACACTGAATTATTACAACAATCTCAGTGGAGTTCTATTTGTTCCTGAGAAAGACATGTATGGCAAATACAATATTGATCATTAAAAATAATAATTCCAGGACTAAGAAGCAAAACTTAATTTAGCTGATTTGAGGTCTCATCTACTCCAACCTGTTTAGAACAAAGCTCAAAGTCTAAAATTTGTGACCGTCTATTTCTAATCAAAATAATTATAAAACTTTAATGATGTTGTTAACTTTGGTCAATCTCCCTGATTGCAAAATTTCAATGACATATCCACACACAACAAATTTCATTGCTGAATTTGGGACACTTGAGGTTAAGCTTGAAGTCTATGCTCAAAATGCTGCAAGAACTTTGAACCTGAACTGGAGGTTAAAAATTTGTTGAGCTGACATTTGAGTTTGAATGTCTTCTTGGCCAATAAAATTGACCTTAAAATGGTAAAGTCCCACTGAGTTAAAAATCAAACTTAAACTTGTACCATCTTCTCTGAAATTTAACTTCATAAATCTTTCAATATTGGGTCTAAGAATTAACTTTAGACTTTGAAATCCAATATAATCCATGACTATTAAAGATAAAGTTTTTATTATAGATCTAATTTTCTCCAAATATTAACAACTTTTGTTCAGGTAAGTACTGTAAATCATACATTATATGCCTACCAAATTATCAATAGTATTATTACACTTCTTTTGTGTACTCCATCAGTGATCAAATAATCAGGTATTAAACACAGTAACTGTTTAACATGTATACTATGCCACTGTTGCTAAAACTACTGTATCACAGCATGTGATAGACTTGTAGATGTCATAGTGTTAGCAGAATTATTTAAGCTTTCCCTATGGTAATGTTTGAGTTTGAGTCTTATAATTTTAGTTATTTTGTGGAAACATCCCTTCTGACAGCAAACTTCATAGGTGTTCTCGTTTCAAATTCAAGTCATCCACAAGTTTAGTAAAAAATATTTCTGGATAATGTTCTTCTGCTTGGTGTCTATCTCATCAAGATCTTGACCTTTCAACTCCAAATTAACTGGTGTCTTCCTTGACTGAAATGCAAGCCATCAACAAATTCTGTTCCAAGTCATATCATATGGTATATAACTTCATTTCTGTTGGAATTAGTTTTTCTTTTTTCAGGAAGTTGCCTTGACCTCTGACCTCAATATAGATACATGCATCTTATCTCAAATGCATGCTATCCAAAAAGTTCATTCAAAGTAGTTGATAAAAAAACCCAAGATTTCATGCAGAATTATTTTTCTTCAAGTTAGTGACCCTGACCTTTGACCTTTTGAATTCCAATCAACAGGTGTCTTTCTCATAAAAGCCATTTACAAAGATTGGAAATGGGATTTTTTTTTTGCTGTACAAGTAAAGTTAATGTGTAACAGTTTTCATCTTTCAGTCTGTGTGATCCTGATTTCAGAGCCCAAAATCTGAATGTTTAAACTTTGCGCAAATACAAGTTACTTTAAGAACTGGTAATGGTCAATTGTGAAGAACTTGGCTTCTTTTGTAGAAATGAAATGGAAGCACATGAACAGACATGATAACATGATCCAGCTTAAAGCAGGAGTATACAGAGTTTGGAATAAAGTCAGTCTTTTACTTGAAAAGTTTTATAAATTTTAGTAAAAATATAAAAGTGTATATACCTTGATCCCCTGGTTAGAGGCATCAGATTGTAAAAGTAATACACCAGTGACAAGATAATGTTTATCACAGAGTCCATTTCCTGGAAAGAATATATATATATATATATATATATATATATATATATATATATATATATATATATATATATAGACACACATATATATACACACACACATTAAATAAACTAGTAATTTCTTTGATAGTGCACCCTGACAAAATTTGCAAGGGATGATATGATGATAACATACTGTTACAAAAGATTTATGTTGATTATCTTCCAACTTACTCAGATATAACACAACCACCACCAACAATAACAAACTATTCAAATGTTACATCTTATTCTTATGTCTGTTATATTTTACAAAAATTCATATGAATACATTGAAATTAGAAAATTTTGCAACAGCACTCATGCCAACCCTTGGAATGAACTTAAGTTTTAAAAACAAAACTTACTGGAGATACAATACTATCACAGAGCTTGTAGAATGGGTGTTGATACATATTTTTGTTTTATATACATGTATTAATCCTGAATTTTTAAAAAAATTTACACTGCTTCATTCAATTTCAGTTAAATGACATTATGTTCAAGAAGGGAAAATGAACCCTGCAATAAAATCTAGCTGAAACAGTAGTGGATATTTTCAAATACATACCGCCATTTTTGTATTCCCTGTTCTGCGTATCTCATCCTGCAGCTGATTATAAATGTAGCCTATTTCCTGGTGATAGCTATTGGTTCGGCTCTGTGCATTTGATACCTCTATGCTGAATATAATGTGATTATTCCTGAAAAATTCATACAAAATATGTTATATAAACTTTTATCATTAAGAGGATGATGATTATGCTTTTTATTATGAGGATTACTATTATTAATCCAAATATCTGGACCCTCCAATTTTCTTGATTTTAAAATATCACAATTTAAAATAGTTTTTAGTAGTACAAAAACTATGCAAACACCAAGTACCTTTTTTTAAAAACAACAAAATATATTCAAGATGGAACTTAAACGAAGAAACATATTACCAGTCCTAAAATTTTATTAAATAAATACTTGTCATATGTTAAACTGCTCTGATTACCCACAATATCATGTGGATTAACATAAGGTGTTGTCCATAGCAAAAAAACAAAAAAATAAAACAACTCCCCAATTCAAAATTACTTGGCATGATATATCCAATAGACTAATTGTAAAGGAACCTCATGTAGTCTAAGGTAATCACCTTACAGACCACTAACAAAAGATTGATGTAGACACTTCACATTCTCAGTCATGTGGCTTTGTGTGAAATAAAGTGTCTAAATATCTATTTCAGTTGCTATGTTTTCCCATTTTCAACCAGTTAAACTGAGTTGACATTTGTGATACAGCAATATATCATTTAGCGATGATCATTTTTGACATTGTTCACACTGCTCAGCAATGGCAGTACACATTCACAAAACAGACCTGAGTGTTCATATCTATTTTTTCCTAGGTTCTGAAGCATATTCATTACTGTTGTCTTCAGGGCGACCATATGTAATTTGCTTATGAATATTATAATGATGAATATACCAGAATGATCAATTTCAATCATACACCATAGTGGAAATGTAGTTAACTACCATTATCCCAAAACGATGACAAAATTACCAAAATAACAACATAAAAGTTTTAACACAATATGAACTGATTTCTTTGAGGGGGCAATCCCATTAAACTAAATGTGGGAAAGGCAATGATACGGAAGCCTTTATACCCTCAGAGACAATTATTAGAAATGAAACTACTGCTTGGTACCCAATTCGAATATACATTGAACCATAAATATTGACAAAGAACAGTCCACATTCATTTGAAACACAAAAGTATATTTGCTTTTTACTTCATCATGAACAGATTTACTCACAAGTCCTCTGTTAAAACAAGCATAGCTCCATCCAACCTGTCTTTCTCTGATCTTTTTCTTGTGCTGGGAACTTGAGTAGAAACCACAAAACCATTTGACTGCTGCTTCTACCATGAAAATATTTACTTAACATGTTAAATAATTAAAACAAAGAACATAGTATGTTAAGAGCTGAGTATGGTCAGTTATAACTGATACCGCCAAAACATTATACATGTAAAAATATTTTTCTCATCTCAAATGCTTGGATAAGCATGATTTTACTGTATTTGTAATGGTTTTGTACATTCAAATATTTCTGAACTATTGTTCCAGTTTAAGTACTGCAATTTTGTTTACAGAAAAACATTTTTCTGGATGGTAAAATTTCTGTCATATATATCATATGATGTCTCATATAATTTTTTCTTTGTGAAATTATCATCCATTTCATCACCTGAATGTTTAGATTCTTGTCATATCCCCTACAATATCTAAATTACTACTAACCAGTAGTTGTCAATGTCAATAACTTTGGTTTCAATGCATAGAATCAAATAGCAACATTCTTATCCCTATCTGAAACATGTCACAATTTATATACATGGGATTTGTTGCTGACATGTTCAGAAACAGAGGTTTATTCATGTGTTGTTTGTCGGACACCAAAATTATAAGGATTGGCAGATATTTATCATATCAAAGTAGATTTATCAAGTCAAAAAAGAAAATTGTTTTTTGTTAAAATTTTTCGAAATCAATTTTCTTGAAATCTTGTCACATTATCATTGTCCACCCCAAGAAGCCAAGTTACAGGCATACCTGCCAACCCCAACAAAAGTCCTCAAGGGAGATTTTGAAAATATTTCAAGATTTCAATTATTGCAGGGAGGATTTCATCAAGAGAGAAACATGTTGAACATGTTTACGAAAAGTGAATGATTTTCAAAGAAAATGAACTAATTCAATCTAAAATGGTTTATTTTTAGATAATAAATAAAAATTATATAAATAACAGCTTCTTCAAGGGATGAATCCATAAGCCTGAAAAAATCTGACACACAATGTTTTTTTTTTTATTTATCTATCTGTGAGGATGTTAAGTGCCTGTGAAATAAAGTACATGAAACATAATACTGACTCAGAAAAAAAAATAACAAAATATAAATTGCATTCATTCACTAAAATGAATTGCATTTAATATTTCTTACCTTTTTTTAAAAACTGCAAGCACAATTAAGTATTTGTTTTTCTTCCCGGTCTTACTATATATCTTAGACAAGTAGATGTAGTTCTTAGGAAAGAGCTGATAAATCTAATTTGTTAAAGTACATTTTCAGGTTTACGGCTAAATAATAATAATAATAATAATAATAATAATAATAATAATAATAATAATAATAATAATAATAATAATGAAGTGTTAGTATTTTTATTGTCTGCAGATGTAACAATTCATTTGTTGTTGATTCAATTGTACCCAAGTTTACTGATCTATCAGTGTATCCTAATTTTGCTAAAGATAATCATAATTTTAATGCTGACACTCAAATTACAATTTGCAGCATACAAATAAAACCATAAAACCAAACAGTAAGATTAAATACTTAATTTTGTGATTGGAGATGTTGAGGACAATCATCATGCCTGCCACTGGCAACACTGAAAAATCAATTGTATGTCTTGCAAAACTCTGTATGTTTATCGCTACCACCAGTCAGGCATAGAAATTCCAGGCTATAAGAAACTTAGAAAGAAGTTTTATATCTTATTTTATTTTTACTTTCCAACTTCATCCGAATCTCCCTTTCTTTCAGACATTGTAGAAGATATGATCAAACTTGGATTCAAGTTTGCATGTTTTTCAAAGAACTTATGCATACTTTCGGTCTTACATACTGGGGAATTTCCAAAACATTTTTTGTTTTTATGAAACAAATTTTTCTGGGAGAAGAAATAATAATGTGGGAGTGCAGGAGGTGCAGTTGAACTCTGGGAGTCTCCTGCAAAAAATGGGAGACTTGACATGTCTGTCACAGACTTTTAATAATCATGAGGCAGATAGTCCATGCATTAATAATAACCTTGATTAGACACTACAGATAAGGTATGAAATAAAAAATCAAGCAGCATACAATCTACTTAACTATTCCTATACTTAATCACATTTACAATACAGTTAAAAAGGCCTTCTGAGTTGGTGAGGATTGATACAGGTCTATCAAGGGTAAATCAGATGATCAAAAACACCAAAAATACTGAATTTGTGTTAGTAAAGCATAAAATGTAGGTCACTGCAACTGTCTTTCCTTTTTAAAGCATTAGCAGTAACATCCTAGTTATATCCAATTATAAAGCACCTAAGAAAAACTTAACATAATTTGAAGAAAGTCACTGAGCATGACATTTAGATCACAGAGACCTCATTTATAAAAAAAAAAACAACAAAAACACAACAGAGAACTTATTAAGTTGCATTCACTCACCAAATTTTATGATTCTAAAAAGAATATTACATATAACCTGCCAAAAATTTGCATGGTCAGTTGTCCAAATCCAGCAATAGATGAAATCCAAATCATGATGAGCCTCTTTAAGGGTGTAGAAATAAAGAGATGCATATCATCATCAATATCGTGATTCTAGTTTGAACAGTGCCTGAGAAATGAACACCAAATGCAAATTTTAACAGAAGCCAGTAGTGTAAAATATGGTTGATACTGACCTGCTGAAATACCAGCAGTGGTCATAAAGATGCATTCCCATATTTAATGATTACATATTGACATTATGATCACAGGATGATAATGGCCTAAGGTAGGCATGTGCTAAATGCAGCAACTGAATCTAAGCCCATAAGAAATATAGGGGACCTTTTTTGGTATGGGAGTTGAATACAATCATCTAGCATGACATTTCAAAATGTTAAGACTGAATCAAAGTCAGTGGAATATAGCCAGTGAGCTTCTTTTAAATGATCGGTGATGCATCCCCTCATCAAATTCATGATTCTTTATATGGCAGTACTGTACAGCCGATAAAACACCAATGTGGTCATGAGCTAAATGCAGAAACTTAAGTAAAATGCTTTAACTGTAAAACACAATAACTTTCTTTTGTTGTTTTTATTTTGGGTGGTGTATTACTAATAGAGAAACATACAATACCTTGTTTCATAATTCTGGCATACAGTGTTTGAGACTGAACCCAAATCAGTGAAGTATGAAATATATGGCACTGCTATCTATTTGTATGATGAGGGTTTGGCACTTGTTGAGATACACCCCTTCACCAAATTTCATAAATCTTGGTCTAATATGTTTACAGGGTACTTACTTAAAAAATATTTGGCTATGATCTTAAAAAAAATTAACTTAAGCCAGTAAAATGTAAAAAGAGGTCACAGTGATATTCCTTTGTGGCACTAAAAAAGATGCATTCAATCATCTTAAATAGAGCTTGAGAAATAAACTTTTAAAGCATCAAATTTTACCAAAGTCTGAGAAGTGTAAAATATGATACAGTGACCTACTTTTGTACTGTGTCTGTAGTCCTCATTAAGCTGCACCCCAAAATCAATTTCAAGGATTCTAGGCACAGTCAAACCAGGTTATCTTGATTATGTCATGGGTGTAAAACATTTATCGATATAACTGAGTTCCAAGAATATCTGGGTTAAGTTGATAAATCTAATGCAGAACAATGATTATGCATCTGAAGTACCAAAAATGAGTTTTATGTCCTATAAAGAAATGGATGGCATTTCTAATGCACAATAAAAATAATAATTCAGTCATGACTGGATGGAGAAAAAGATTGGAGGTCTTTTAACTGAGACTAGGTAACAAGTCACACATTTTTACAACCATAAGTTACTGCAACAATGTCAGAGGTTTAAAGCTGATTTTAGTTCCCTGTGAATAGACTCATCCCTTTGGTAGCCACTGACAGCAAGACAATGATTTTTCTCACACTATCCAAATCTAGGCCAATCGAAGTACATGTTCATTTAGGAATATACTTATATGTATTTTTTTAATAGTGTATTCTTTTGTTAGAGTTGACCCGTGACTAGCAGCGAAATGTAACTGACCAATATTGTATGTGAAAATCAATTTTGTTTTGTTTGTCAGAGGTTCTTTTACACCAGTATATGCTGTTTGTTTTTACCAAGAAATTTTGCTTCTGTACCAGAAAAAGACGGGGCTGTCAGTATTTATGTACTGATAAACTGTAGAATGTGTTTCTTGTCTTAAAAGTTAACTGTCTCAACATCAAATTCTGTATAAAGCCAACAAATTCCATTCATGCAGTTAAAAGACAACTTATTCCATTCAAACAGTTGTAGTCCAATATCACTCCAGACTTTGATCAGTGCTTGTCAGCAAGAACACAGCACAAAGAAGAATTGGCTAATCTCCTTGATGGATTGCAAGACTTTGAAATTTAAGATAAGAACAACACAAATGAAAGAACTCTTTTTTTTGTTTCAAATTTTAATCCAATCAGTTGACTTCTGCTTCATTCTGTTTGTGTTGAAGAGTATATAATCATGGTACAGCGATCACTATTTTCATAAAAAAAAAGATACTGGTGCCATACTTTTCTTTTACAATACTGTTGGCACTTTTATTTACTCTTTTTCAAATCAAATTAATAACTAAGGAGGAGGGCAGCTTAGTTTGGAGTTTTGTGGGTTTTTTATTTATAGATTATTGTGAGTCACATGATCTAACCATGTTGAAGTAGAAGGCTTATGCTTGCACCAAGTATGAAAACACTTTAATTATTACCAAATTTGTTTAAAACAAATTAGGTATATTTAGCTACATTTTCATGATGTTAACCTGATAATTTTCAAAGTTATAATTTAGTGTGGTCTGGACATGTGATAATGTCTATTCTGAATGCAGCTTACATAAAGATTAGAATTGTTGTTGTTGTGGGGCTTAGCACCATTTTTCAGCACATGATAGGATTATACATGGTGGCCAGTATTAATGGTGGAGGAAGAAACCATGAAATCCCTGGAAAGAACCACCAAACTATGAGAAGCTACAGGCAAGCCTTCTCAGGTCAGAAATGCATGCATTCATTTTCCTAACTCTAAAGTAATGCTTACACAATATTTTTATTCACTCTGTGTAAGTGATAAACCATGCATTGATGAGATTGGTTGATTAGCTTTTGTACTGGTAAATTTTATCTTGTACAGACTTTTTCCATCCTTGCCAGTACTAGCTGCCGGTAATAGTGGAAAATTTCTCGTAAAATTTCTGAGATGGGTATTAAAAGTTGCACTGCATCCAATTAAGCAGGTCCACATGTTACTTTGGACTGAAACTTGTGTCCGACATAACTAGGTTATCCACTTGACAGGGGTTGACATAAGCGGATAAAATTTAGCATAATAAAGAAGGATTTTTTTCAGGACCAGATCAAAGTGCTTGACATATACAGGTTCTCAAGATAATCAAGGTTGAGATAAGTGGGTTTGACTGTATATCTGCATATCTACAGGGTGCAATAAAAACTTTTTATGTCATAATGAAAACACACAAACGTGACCTGAGTAGAAATTTTAAATGTATGTCACAGTGACCTTTCTTTGTGGTAAAGGTACTAAGTGGGATCCATGCAATTAAATAGTTTAAAGATTCTATCATAAACAGAACTTCAGAAATAAAACACAATTTAAATAAAATCTGTGAAGCATGAATATAAGTCAGTGACCTACATTTGTGAGTCGGGTGAAGTACTCAACAAGGTGTATCCACTCACAAAGTTTCATATTCCAGGTATAACACTATTTACATTGCAAAATATCTGTGCTGAACACTAAAAGAGTTACCAAGAATATACAACTATATGTATATATTTAGCCACTCTGCCTTCTTCCCTGTAGATAGATGATATGAAATCCACATAAACTGTTGCCAAGAACATTGGAAAAAAGAATGGTTAACAGTTGGTGAGGGTGTATATATGTATATGCTTTTATCTGTGTGGTTGTTGCCATAAACATTGAAGGTAGTTTAATAGCTTTACTTTTACTTTGCAACAGTGAGCCAAAAAAGCAACCACTTTAGTCTGTGTCCTTCAAATAATCTTATTTTGATAGCTTGATGGGATGAAGTGATACTGGTTTACACAAGATCAGAAGGTGATAATGCTATTCATAGTCTTTTGTATTATTGTAAATATACATCTCTAAATAATCTCTATATTTATTTTTAAAATTTTTTTATGTCAGAAGACAAAAATTACTTGAGGAATTACTGCATGATTTTCTTTTAAAAGCACTTTGATACTGTTGTTTCTGTAATGTTGATTGCTACTGAAGAATAACTCCAGTAGGCATATTATAATATCTATTAATTACAAGTTACAGTTGTGAAGAGGAAACAAGACTGCCCTGAAAGTATTTTTCTTACAGAACTTATACCCAAGTGAAGGCACAACATAAACCAGCTGTTGTTATATATCAGTTCTAATCCAGCATAGAATATCTGTTTACTTTTAGTGCCAAGAACAGTCAAGTGATATTTAAATTTAACTATATTAAGGCTAACACTCCTGTTTCAAGTATTACTCTCAGTGGATGTATTATTCGTTTAATACTGATCTTTGTTGTCAATGAATATAAATTGGGACAGTATGTCGACGATGCTTATTCTTCTTGATGGATCTCAACTTTCTCTTAAAGCAGCTATGAATATCTTGCAAAGTTTCTTTTTATTATCTGGATTTAAATGTAAGATAACGAAAACAAAAGCCATTTGGATTGGAAACAAGAAATTTTCTAATGAAAGAATGTGTCCTGATATGGGTCCTCCTCAAACTTTACACTCCTTGGCATAGATTTTTCACCAGATTTACAACAAATGGTGGAAATTAACTATATGAAGAAACTAACAAAGGTAAAACGAATATTGGCAAGCTGGAGTCAAAGACATCTGTCAGTAGTTGGTAAGGTAATTGTTGTAAAAACCCTAGTTGTGCCCATATTTATGCATCTTTTCTCAGCACTTCAAATCCATCAGCCAAAGATTAAGCAGAACTAAATCATACATTAGTTAAATTTGTATGGGGTGGAAAAGTAGAGAGAATTAAACGCAATATATTAGTAGCCCCAGAGAACGAGGGAGGACTCAATATGATACATATATTCTCATTTATTAGGTATATTAAGATAAGATGGGTAAAAAGATTGCTGGAAAATGAAAATGGAGCTTGGCAGAACTTAGTCAATACAATTATACTCTGAAATGAAAAGGATATTTGGAACTTAGGGAGAAGGAAATTAGAAGAATTTAGTAAGCTCATTAAAAACAGTTTTGAAGAGATGTCATTTTGTTAGTATCTTATTTGAAAGAATCACAAAGTGCATACGAGTTCTTATCCATGAATATTTTTAATTTTATCCCCCCTAGAATGTTTTATTAATACAAATCCTGGACAGAAGCTGGTTTTGAAATTATGAATGATCTAGTAGACGATCATGGCAATTTATTACCTTTTGAAATAATAAAACAAAAAACGAGAAGAGGTGACTTCTTGAAATACTTCTCCTTAATATCCAAAATTCCAAGAGCATGGAAAGAAGCCATAAAAAACCATTTAGCACATAATATTTTTGATAGGCAGGAGGATAAAATAATGGATCTGAAAAAATATAATTCACTCAAGTTTGTTTACAAAGATCTTTTAAAAAGGGCTAAAAGGCAACATACTGCTAAGCAAATATCTTGGATACAAGTATTAAATACAAATCTAAGTAGTGAGGAGTGGTTTGAGATTTATAGCAGGGTGAAAGTTTGTACCAAGGATACCAAGTTGATCTCTTTTAACTTTCGATTAATTCACAGAATAATAGCTTCTAATTATTTTTGAAAAGAATTCATATATTGGATGATAACAAATGTACGTTTTGCAAGAGAGAGAATGAAGGTATCGAACATTTCTTCTATGATTGCAATATTACTTCACAGTTCTGGTACAGTTTAATGGAACATTTTGCACCATCTTGCCCAAATATTGTACATTTTTCCAAAAAAGAAACACTTTTTGGAAGTGATTAACTGGACAGTTTGTGTAATGTCTTGCTAATTTTGGCAAAATATTACATTTATATTTGCAGATTCAATATGCAAAATCCTTTCACCTATGCTTTTAAGCAGAGTTGTAATGTATAAGAATGTTGAAAAATATGCTGCTAAGGTAAACAAAAAAAGAGGAACAATTTCTCAAGAAATGGACCTCAACAGATGAATAGGTAACTTTTATCTGATTGGATGGTAAAGAGGAACAAAACACTATTATTAAAAGCTAATGTCACTACATGGGTATATAAAGAGATTGCATGCCATATGCATGTGTGCAAGAGTGTGTGCATGTGTGTATCTTTTTTTTCCTTTTAATAAAGATTATATTTGCTATCCCTAGTTTATCTGGAAGCAAGAAATTGTGATTGTAAGGTGACCTTGGGATGGTTCTCCGAACCAATGGTCAACCTATTACAAAGATAATAAAATTAAAAAAATTAAAAAATAAAAAAATTATTAGTTTAATGTTTTATTCCATTAAAACATGCATGGGACCAAGGAAAAGCACTTTTAAAGTGGTGTACTCACCCATAGATGCGATCTAGAAATTTCTTAAAATTATAATATAAACTTGGTGAAATCAAAGTACCCTGGAAACTATTTTTTTTAAAAACTCTCTTTCCTGGGTACCATGTGTGTTTAAATGGAACAGCCCTTACCCATTTTCTTAAAACCATAAAAAGTTTATTAGTAATACAATCTATTTTTAGTAAAAGAAAAATGTTAATGCCTGGAGGGATTCAAATCTTTTTAAATAAACAATTTCACAACTTTTTATAAGTAAACCAGACACAAAGCAAAGGAACATTTAGATCTATAGCATTATCTGCATAATAGTTGAGAAGCTAAAATAAAAACAACTTTTAATGAAACAGAGATATATAAATATATACCTTGGTGACATCTAACAATTCTTGACATGTTGTGGCTTTATCTATATCAGCATGAATGTCTTGTTGGTGCACTGTATCATCACTGTAACAATGAAAGAGAGTAAAAATGATGATATTAATTTTTTGAAATCTCTCCCACTCTCTCGTGCACACAAACACACACATTTTAAAACACTGCAACTAGAATCTACCTATAACTTATGGAAGAGGTGTGAAAATTTAATCTAGTAAATAAAAAAATATATAGCTTGTTTTAACCTAACCATCATATTCAAAGATAATATCTTATAAATTGCTCAAAAGCCCTACAGTCAATTTATCCTAACTAGATTCATTCTTTGCTGATATTTTCAAATGTAAATTTAATGTAAGAAAGGAAAATAAAAAAGAAAATGCAATGCAAGATTTAAAATCATTTAATAAGTATCCTAAATAGCAATACTTTGCTTCAGGAATTTCACTAAAAACTTTGGAACATACTTCTCAATAATGGACCCTATTTATGAAACAAGGCTTTTCATGCACTGAATACACCTTTTGCTTCTCTCCTGTGCAAACCCTGATCACACTTGTGATTGAGTAGGATAAACCACTGAGTAATGTTGGGTACTTTAATTATGTTATTAGTGTAATAATATTTATAAATGAGTTTAATTGATAAAATGAAATGGTTGACTTAACAGACAACAATGACCACTAACTCTTAAACAAAGAGGATTTGCATGCCTTTTAACTAGTTTTATTTTAGCCCCTTTACTTGATTTAATACATAAGATTTCTTGAATGTGATAATACAAAGCAGGTTTATATTGATTTTAATAATGCAACAAATGTGAGATCAAAACACAGCACTTAATTAAGAGTCTAACAGAAACACTCACAGACAAAGCTGTGATGGTTGATAGATACATTTTCCAGTTTGCATACAAAAAGGCATGTCACATTTATGATGATTACACTGGAACCAATTTAAAAGATAAATTAAAACAAATTTTCCCTTGACAAAACTTACTTAACTGGAATTTATTACTTAAAGCGCTGATAGTACTAGGTGTTAGTATTTTAACTGATTGAAATTTCATCTTAAATTGTTATTAATAGTGTGCTGCAAAATATATTTACAAAGAAAATTTAAAAAAATGTGTTTTCATACTAAAATTTGAAAATTTTGTGATGTGTCAGATTTAAGCACAACCATTTCCAGCTATAAAACAAGTGATGCATCAAGGTTTTATTTACCAATTTTGATCAAGATTTTATTTACATTCGGCCTATTTTTTGGACATTTTTTTATGAGAAAAAATTCAATTTACACCTGCCCTGCATTATAAATGTTACTTCTAAGTTAAGTAGGCATGCTATAGTGAGAGGCAGTGTATTTATATGTCTATAAAAGTAATTAACATAGAGGCATTAACTGTTAAACAATTATTTACACCAACACATGACATACAAAATTACCTTGATGAGTAATGCTGCAGCATTGTCTTCACCAGTTTAAAAATAAGGTCAAAGTAAGGTATGGTTTTTATGTTCTGAACTGGTCCTCTGCAATGGTAAAAAGGGATAATATAGGTAAAAGTTGAAACTTTCTTCAGTTTACTTCCACAGTACAACTTCTAACAACTGAGTATGCACCATGTTCTCAACAGTTCTGATGCTGTTGTCCAAGTGAGATCTTAAAAATTAAGCAAACAAGAGAATAAACTTGGAGGAGACCACTATCTTTAGAGGTGAAACCACCTACCTTTGCTTATGTTGGAACCTGGGAACAAATTCTGGAGTACAGAGTTGCATAGAGAATGTGCTATCCAGTTACCCACCAATGTTAACAACTAGTTACACTCCTGGCTCCACATACATGTAATTTAAAATGTAAATTCAGGTACATATTAGTGCTTCAAATTTAAACAAGCAGATTCCATGAACTGATGTACACTGCATTGTGCTGAAATTCTGAAAGTGGAATTTTATAGATGAAATTGCTATAAGACAAATGTGATATAGTAAATGATTTAAGGTACATGTGTAAAGAAAGGCATTATTCATGATTTAGAATGCCAACAATCAAATTCATATGCATCATCAAACTTCTGAGAAAATTTGACAGAAATCCACTAATAGTTAAGAGAACTACTGTCCAGAAACAAAAGTTGGTGTGTATGTCAATAATAGGCTTTAAATCCTTTTAACCTTAACCATCAAATTCAGTCAAAATCTCAACAAAATTTAGCAGACTGAAAATTACCATAAAGACTAATTCAAATTTAAATGAGACACAAGTTGGGACAGGACAACATTTCTATGATTTTTGACATAATTGGGAGATTAGAAACATGGCAGAGTTTTGATTGTTATGGTCAAGTACTGGATGTCTAAACTAAGGCTTTACAACTGCTGTTTTGCAAATGATGAGAATACCCAAGATGAAAAAGCAGTGTTAATAACATCAGTTAGTGGCGGCAACATAAAATGTAAGCACTCCATAAGGTGGCGCTCTACAGTTTCGTATTTAGCATAGGGTTAAAAATTTAAAGAAAAAGCATTTCCCAGGTTTTCCTCGCTGGTTGTAATGGCTATATAATAAAGACTTTGTATATCTTAGGTGTTGTTAAAAGAACTTTTAATTCCCTTTATTTTGGTGTATGATTGATGGGTGTAATTTGGGTTAGAGAGTATACAGCTTGGGCTCACCTGAGGTGTGCTCATATTAAAAAACTGCTAGCTCCACTTGGTCATTTTCACTTCCTGGACTTCAGAGGTAAGTTGTAGAAAAAAGAGCTGATAACTTTTTTTGTTTTTCAGATATTTTGTAATTTGTTCATTGCACTTTCAGAAACTGCTATTGCCTACTTTAGGAAAATTCGTTTTCCCTATTGTAATAACTGCTAAAGTTAGTGTACTTTTCACTAATTCAGGTTAATTTGTCGAGCACATGGGTGCATCCATTTTGTTATACTGTATGCTTAGATCATGTACAATTTTCACAAGTACAGTATCCAAAGAAATGTCATCCACATTATATCAAAGTATCATAGAGGTATGGCAACATTCTCTCCACTGTGCATGTTAAAAATGCAAACAACTTCACCTTACGTACATCACTCTCTCAAAAGTACATAATAACTGGTGAGCGCCACCTAAGCAGTGATGTAGGAAACAGATCAGGTTCACATGACTTTGGGGATTCTTCATCTGGACTGTACATAAAAATATTAATAGAAAAAGTCTCCAATGATGTTAAATATATTACAAGTTGAAGTTCAGTCAGTTGAAACTGTGCTGTCAACTTTATCTCTGTTTGCACTTTATCAAAGACAAAATTTGCAAACAGGTCCAGAAGGTCAATTGGAAGTTGTGTAAATTTGTTACTTGACATTAACTAGTCCGTAATAACGAAGAGTTTTTTGCAGCTGGAATATTCAGTGATCTTAGTACTGGGGTAGGTTGTTTTCACTGCATTGGCTATGTTATATCCTTAGCAAATTCAAATATTTAGTTTTGAACAGTACCACCATATGAATGCCAAAGTTTTGCATCCTTACAGAGATCAAAGCTGGTACTGAATTCTGCTGTACCACTTTAGAACTGATACTCTACACTGGGATGCTGGTAAATGTTTGTTGACCAACGAAGGCATGCACATATCCAGTTGTTCATCTGTGGGATGTAAAGTTTTAAGGTTTGCTTGGATGTCATGCATTAGATGCATTATTTTATCTTCCCTTTGTGGAGTAAGGGTGGAGGTTTGGAGACAGACTCATGGAGATGGTATATGATGCAGAGGTGATCTGATGCAATTAGTTGTCCAATGAAAACTAGAATATCATCTTCAAGTCTATGAAATATTTTTTAAATGTGGACATATATTCTGGTGGGTTATCAACCGACTGCTTGAATTTGAAGGGATGAATGGAATTAAAGATGTTTGATGTGTATGGGTTTTGAGGACAATCAAAATGTATACTGAAATCTCTAAGAATAATCAGGCCCCCACTGACATAATTTCCATATTCACTGACATAATTTCCATATTCTTGGAGATTCAGAAACTGCTCAAGAGTTTCAGTAATTTTTTTATTTTTTACTATGAGAAAAATGGTAGAGAGAGAAGAATGGACTCAATTATATGCATTGTGAGGGTGGTTTGGACCATTTAAATGATCCACGGATGAAACTGAAGCTTGCAGAGTAGTTAAGATTATAGGTATTATGTTCGTTTTGAGGAACTGACAAAAAATAGTGAGTGTTTGATCTGCACACTTAGGTTTCTTACCTGATGGTGTTAATTATGTTTCTGTCAGGAAGATGTATATATCATGGTATACAATTGACTGGGTATTAAATAATGCAACATTACATGGGAGCTTGGTCTTAAAGGCTGATGAATAAAGACGAATTCATAGTTATAATTTGAAATTGATGCAGTGACAATCGACATAAAAAGTTTGCAAAAAACATAGATCTGAATTACCTCCAGTAGTATTAGAAAACCAGGTTTTCAACTCACTTTGTTTTTTTACCCTCCAAACAAGTATAAATTATAGTCCTAAATTATCCCCCACCCCACCCCCTTTTTTTTCCAAAATAAAACAGGGTTTTGACTCACCCTCCCCCACCTCTTTTTTTCCCCCTACTACTACCTGTAAACAGGTATTTTGTAACCAAACAAAACAACAGGTGTTGGAATGCGATAAGCTCTTTACACAGAGGTGACTAATTTGTTAGAACAGCGCATGTGTGGAATACAATTATTCTAAAGACGGCAAACGGGTTTTACCACAAGATAACAGGATGAAAATTAAACTGTGCATTAGAACGTTTCAGTTAACAAGGTGGAAATTAAATTAGCATTAGAATGAAAATGATATTATTTTAGTTATATTATATCTTAAGTTTAGATAAAATTTTATGTTACTCATATTTTTTGTGATATTTTTTTTCATACTTGCTAACCCTCATTGGTAGAATGTCTGTTAACATATTGTCAATAATACGAAATTCACGTAATAAATCATCCATATTATATTTGACTCCTCGTAGGTAAGACCGGATCTGATCAAATAGTTTCTTGTAAGTTTTAATTGATGTTAAACATCCATGCTTTTTTATCAAAAGTCTTGGTTCTACTTTTTTACACGCCGCTGTAAGTGAAACACCAATACCAGATATAATTAACAAAAAGGGATTTAACGATATCCCACTTGAAATTATACCGGAACTGGTCATTAACAATGGTAGATATGATATTACTCGAAGGATCTTGTTGTAGTATTTATAACATTTTTTAACGCACCAATGTTTTTTGTGATAATATTTGTAGTATTGTATTAGTGCGTCCACATCTTGTTTTGGAATATCTTTTGAAATATGATTGAAATCAACTATACTTCTTTTCATTATAATATTAGTTCACATAGTCCTATGTTTGGTTAATCCATAATAAGAGCTGGTTATTCAGCTATAAATTCCAAACACCAGAGAAAATTCGCTAATTGTAAAGTTTTATCAACTGGTTCAAGTACAAATTCTTCTTCAGAATTTTTGTTTATTATTACAGATAATACTCCAGATGAGTCATCATTTGGATGACGAAATGGATATTTGGTAGATATTTTAAACTTTACACTGCTAAACACTGACAATCTATACATACCAGTAACTTCTGCAGTGTATTTGATAGAATTATTTTGCCTCGTCCATGTACTAGACCCAGATGCAACAGTATACACAATATTTTTAATCTGTTTGTGAGGAATTTTAACCATACTCGTTTTCTCAACAATATTTGGAATTCCACTAATAATATCATTGAGTTCTGTGTTAATATCATTAAATTTTGTTTTGATATTAGCGAGTGTAATGCCAACATTTGATGGATTTCCAAAAAATTCATCTCTAATTTTGTTTATGCTTCTGCGAAAACTTAAAAATGTGTTCACGTGACTGGTAAAATCATTTTTGAGTGCTGTGATTTCATTAGTAATTGAAGCGTCCCAATCATTGACATATTTTTTAGTGACAGCATCCCCATCCTCAGTTGGGTTTCCAAGATCTGTAATCTTATTTTGTTTCATAACAATATTCCCACTAAATACATCACCATCTTTTTTAACAAAATCATTAACTGACCTACCAGAATCTTGTATATTACCTAGATTGTTAAAAGTAACGATATTATTAGCAATCGCAGCAGTATTTCGTACAACTACATCTGACAGTTTTACATTACTCGTCTTTAATCGTCCTTCTTTGTCTTGGAAAATGACAACTTCATCTGGATCTACGCTGGTAAGATTTAGTAAATTATTGATTTCATTTTTGAGCCGATCAAGAGTTGCATATTTGGATAAGTCACCTTTAAAACGTTTTGTGGATAAATCTTCTAATAGTGTTCCAAATTTTGTATAGTAGCTCATTATTTACTATCCTAGATAAAATTATCAACACTAGTTTAATATTATACAAAAATGGCAAAATCGTTGATATTAAACTTTGATACAGAGAGACTAGTGAAGCATAAACATAACAATGAACTTCCTGATTGTCATTATCTTATTGTTGGGCGAACTGGATCGGGGAAAACAAATTTGCTTATGAATTTGCTTCTTGGTGATAATTTTAACTACGACAGAGTTTATATTTACACAATCAATCCACAGCAAGATAAGTATGAGTTATTAAGTGAGTATAATGAAAAGCTTCGTGATGATCTTAAAGCTGGTGAAGATTTTTTTATAATTAGGCAGCCAGAAGATCTTATTCCAGTTAATCAACTTGATGCAGATGAACATAAGATAGTAGTTTTTGATGATATTCCGCTAAACAACATGGAGATGAACAAAATAAGATCATATTTCTCACTGTCACGTAACAAACAGTGTAATTCTGTTTATCTCGCTCAAGGATTTTATAATGTTGATAGGTTTATTAGGCGAAATACGGGTTGTTTTATTTTATTTCCAGGACTGGATAATGTTGACGTTAGAAATATTGCAAGCGAGCAATGCGGTGGCGTGACAAAAGATAAGTTTATTGAACTTTACCGTAATGCTACAAAAGATAAATTTAACTTTTTCTTATTTGATAAACTTACAAATGATCCAACTAAAATGTTTCGCTGTTGTATTAACACTTACTTACAATAAAGCGTTTCAATTTTATAAAATTTATAATTATAATAATGGACAAACGAGCAAGATACAGACAACACATAGAAGATCTAAAAAAACTTGCTCAATCTCAGGCATCACTTAAGCAAAAAGTACAAGAAGCGCGACGTGGGCAAGTAACTGCTACAGAAACAACAGCTACAATTTTCAAGCCGGTTACTGAAGCATTATTAGGTAAACAACCTGAAACTAAACCACTGTCAGAAGAAGAACTTAAGCAACTACAGGAAAAAGGTTTGGTTGGAATTGTTAGAGAACAACAGGAAGCAGCTGCTGCAAAACTTGTTACTAGATCTGATGAAGAAAAGAGAAAACTGATTGAGGCACTTACAGCAAATATAGCTGATCCTGCGGCTAGACAAGCAGAAACAGATCGATTGATAAACAATCCGCTGGAACTTGAGCGAAGATTAGCAGAGTTAACAACGCAAGGAATAACAAATATTATAACAAATTTATCAGGAGACATAAAAGATATCAGAGAGGAGCAACAAAGAGTCGGTGATCTTACTGTAAAGTTTATGGAAGTTGGAGATCAAAGATTTTATTTTACAAAAAGAGCAAATGATGAGATAAAAGGTAGTGAATATGATGATTTTTTAAACAAAGAAAATATAAGGGGTATTGATGATATAAGCAAGTGGACTGATGTAGAATATCAAGCATTAATCGATAAATTTGATGTAATATTTAATGACGGAGCTGCTGCTAAAGATGAATTAAACACGGTTACAGAGATTGATAATATGATTCCACTTTATGAAAGAATGAGAAAGGGTGTCATTGCTCTCACGTTTAAAAAAACAGCAGAAAATAGCAGAGCAAAACCTTTTGGTAAAGGGTGGAGTTTTAAAAGAAAATTTGATAAACTCGATAAATCTCGTGTAGAAAAATATAGAAAAGAAAAAACAGGAACTGGTGTAAAAGTATTTACTTCAACTACTGAAATGATAGGTAGATTAATGTTATTAATATCATCAAAGGAAGCTGGGAATGTTAGTGTTGAACTTGATAATGAAATCATTGACATACTTGATCATCTAAGATCGAGTGAATTATTAACATCTGACGAATATGAAACTTTACACCGCGACTTAATCGCGGCGACTTAATTTTGTAAAATGATATAATATTAAAGGAATGCAAACAACATTATTACTAAACTCTAGCGAGTCTACAGAAGATAGCGCAAATTTTTCAGTAAATTATATTCCACCTATAGAACTAGATCCTGCAAAACAATATGAAATTGGATTAATTTCTTGTACTTGCTGGAATGCTATACCTAACGTGAAAAATGATGTTAACGATGAAATGTATTTTACTATGATTACAACATCTCCAATATCTACAACAAAAAAAATAAAAATTCCGCAAGGAGCTTATAATATTGAAGATCTAAACAAGACGATCAAAGAGCTCATAACAAAAGCTAACGGTGTGGCTGATAATTTTGAATTAGCAGCAAATTATAACACATTGCGAACTAGGATAACTTTGAAAAATATAGCAATCAATCTTGAACCAAGAGAAAGAAGTATTGCACAACTGTTAGGATTTACTGAAAAAACTTACACTGCACTTGATCAGCCTATTACATATGACAGTGAACTGCCAGCAAATATAACAGAAGTAAATACAATATTAGTAAATTGCTCTACTGCTTCTGGCTCTTATACATCAAAAGGTAGCAAAGGTCAAACGATTTACAGTTTCTCACCAGAAGTCCCGCCAGGTTCTCTCATGCAAATAACTCCACGACATATTATATATTATCCTTTAAACGTTGAAGATCAAATATCAAGTATAAGGATGCAGTTGACAGATCAATCAGGAAAACAGTTACATGTTAGTAATGAAATTGTAACTTATTATTTACATCTACGCGAGCAAAAGTAAAAATTATGAAACATCAAATATAATGAAACAAAGAAAAAAAGTTTATCGAAGAAAAATAGTAGGAGGATTTTTTGGAAATATATTCACTAAAGTTATTAAAAATATTCCAGGACTAGCGCGTAAAGTTGCACCAATTGCTATTGACGCGGGTAAAGCTTTTGCAACTGGGGCTGCATCTGCCGCTGGGACTGCAGTGGGACAAAAAATAGCTAATAAAATAAAAGGAGATCCACCGACTGCATCTGAAATAAAACAAGCTATCTCAGAAATCGCTCCAACAAAAGAAACTCAAAAAGCTATGATAACAACAACAAAAAAATTATTATCACCAAAGGGCGAGCAGATCATACAAAAATTAATATCTAAAGTAACAATGCCGCAATAAAATTTTATATAATCTAATAAAATAAAATGTCTGTTAAAAATTATCTCGAGTTAACAGAAACTTATGACATCGACAACGATGTGACAGAATTCGAGTTTGTTGAGTACCTTGATGAAAATTCTAACGAACCAAATAAAACTGGTATTAGAACCTTTAACACCAGAGATGAAGACGTATTTCTACTGCCACATAAGGCTATGTTAGAAGTTCGTGGTCAGATTATGACAGTAGCTAATCCACCTGCTGCAATTGCAGTTGGAGCAGAAGTAGCTCTTATAAATAACGGTTGGAGTCTATTCAAAAGTGCTAGATATCAACTGGCCAATCAAACTGTAGAAGATATTTCAAGTCATCTACAAGTTGCAAGTACAATTTTCAATATTATTTCATTTTCCGACGATTACTCGAGATCAACTGCAACTAATATGATGTGGTTTAAAGATACTGGACGGGGTATAGCTGAATCAACTGAATTTTTAAAGAGAGGCGCTATAGTACATGGAGCTAATGCTGATGAAAATACTGTAATTGTGAGAAATTTTCTCATTGCTAATGCAGACGCGCTAGGTATTGTTGCACCAGGTGCAGCTGCTAATGCAGACGCTACAAGAGTTTCTCTTACAGCAGCTTTTAATAATCTAAATATAACACCACCAGCTGCAGCTGCAGACGGTACTGCGATGTTAAATTTACTTCTTAACACACTTGATGTGAGAAATCCACGCTATAACGAAGGTTTTGCTAGGCGAAGAAAACTTGCAGCAGGATCACGTCAAATTACAATGATGCTTCCGCTAAGCATGATTTTCGGCTTTTGTCGCGATTATGATAAAGTATTTCGCGGAGTAAAACATACTCTTATTTTAGATCGAGCAGACCAAAACGATTGCTTGTTTAGATCTGGAGGGGCTGATGTACAGTTTATCATAAACAAACTTTCTTTGTGGATGCCACGTATAACACCATCAATCACTAAAATGTCAGAACTAAATAACACGCTTGATAAGCATACAAACAGAATTTACTTTAAGCAGCATAAGGTATATCAGACAGCGGTTCCAAATACTACTGACTACACGTGGAGGGTCACAACAACATCAAGCGAACAACTGCCGAGAAATATCTTTGTCGTATTTCAACAACAAGCTCGACGAGGTAACCAACAACAAAATAATGCAGTATTTGACCACGCTGATGTCAGACGAATATACACTAGATTAAATTCAAAGCAATATCCAGAACGAGCTATCGAGTGCAATTTTACTGATGATGTTAATAAAAATATTTCTCGACCGTACATGTACCTGCTTGACGCAATGCAAAAATATCAAGATGTTGAAGATGGAACTCAAATATCAGTAGAAGAATTTCGTACGCTTTATCCTATATTTCATTTTGATGTTAGTAAACATAACGAGCGAGCTGTAGACAGCACAGCGGATATTGAAATTACCTGGACACTTGGGGCGGTTCCAGTAGCGCCGTTATACGTATACGCATTAGTGATTAGTGATAGATTTATCACGGTAGATTCTATTGGAGGTAAAATGACAGTTCAAGTTTAATCTACAGTTGTTATATAAAATGGCAAAGTATATTGTAAAAGAAGTGTATTTGACTGATGGCCAAGTTAAAAAATTAGTAGCTGCTACTGCAAAGCGAGAACAGGTATCATTAAAAATCAATCCTAATATTTCTGATGGTGTTTTAACAAAATTAATGCTAACAAAAAATCAAGTAAAAAAGTATGATCGTAAAAAAACTTTTGTTTTAAATTTGAGTGCTGCACAAATGACAGCGATGGCAAAAGAAGGTGGTTTTCTTGGTCCGGCATTATCAGTATTAACTAGTACAATAATACCTAAACTTTTACCAGTCTTAGGCACATTAGGAATAGCAGCAGCGTCTGGAGCAATATCTGGCGCAACGGAGAAAGCAGTCAAAGGTAATGGTATCATTCGTGGAAGTGGAATAAAAAAATTGTAAATTTTATGTAAATAATATATTATAATGCCACAAAAGAAAAAGAAATCACCAACAACAAAAAAAAAGAAAGTAATAAAAACAAAATCACCAACACCAAAGTGCAAATGCATATGCAATCAAACAAAACAAGGAGGAATTATTCCGTTCGCTCCACTTTTGGCGGGACTAGCGGGAAGTCTGCTGCCAAATCTTTTAGGAATCGGACGTGGTCTAACATTACCAGGAACTCGTCGACCCCGTTGAGTAATTTTGATATCATTGATAAGTTAAAAGCGGTTCCTGGATTTCACGGAGTTTATTCTAAAGATGAGCTCGCAGCAATAAAATCACCATCTGCTGTAAGTTCATGTGTTATTAATATACAAGATTTTAATGACGGATCTGGTACGCATTGGGTAGCAGTTTATAATAATAATTATTTTGACTCGTTTGGACTTCCTCCAAGCGATGTAATAAAAAAGTATATGAAAAAAAAATTTACAAAAGTATATTATTCGTCAAATCAACTCCAACCTGTTGGAACGTCTGCTTGCGGATATTATTGTATTATGTTTATCCGACAGATGAGCAGAAATCTTAATTTTTTAAAATTTATTTTACAGTTTGATAAGCAACCTTCTCACGCTAATGATGAGATCGCAATTAATTTTATCTAAACTTATAAGTATAATAATGTCAACATACTGTCTCAAGTGTAAAACTAAAACAGAAGGTATTAATGAAACAACAGAAAAAACAAAAAACAACAGGATAATATTAAAAAGTATTTGTGCAATCTGTGGAAAAAGAAAAAATACATTTTTAAAGAAAACGTCCCCAGCGATAGTATCTCCAGCGACGTCGCTAGGATCTGGTTATCCTAATATTATTTTAGTCGACGACTAAAAATATAGAATGATATGCAACTGTGATTCTGACAGAGATTTGTGTATTGAGCAAAATAAAATTGTCGCATACTGTCAATGTTGTAACAACAGAGAAATAATAGGGTCAGGTATAGATATACATAAACTAATTGGAAAATTACCAAAACCAAAAGGCGGTTGGACATTGCCAGGGCATCGGTATACTGGTCCATGGAATCCGCTAGATCAGCAACTAGATGAAAACGACAATCCATTGCCAGGACAAGAGCCTTACAATCAAGTGGATGCAATAGCAATGCGTCATGATATCTGTTATCGTGATCATGAAAACTCAAAATTAGATTGTGATAAAGTAATGTTAGACGAATTACGTGATATGAAGCCAACAAATCTACGAGAACGTTTTGATAGAAAATTTGTTCAGGGAATAATTGGAGCAAAATATAAACTTGGACTCGGAGAGTCTCGTCAATCAAATCACGATCGGGGAAATAAAGTATATGATGATCTTGCAGTCGAACTACACAGACCTAAAAAAAAAAGTTCCAACGACGTAAAGTTGTCGCTAATGGTGTAGATGATATCTGGGCAATAGATTTGGTGGATGTATCCAATCTAGCTCAGTTTAACGTTGGCGCTGATGGCGCTCCAAAAAGGTATTTGTTTAATGTTATAGATGTTTTTAGCAAATACGCTTTCAGTATACCTGTTTCAGATAAGACAGGAACTTCAATGACCGATGCGCTAAAGCAGATAATAACAAGCACAGAAAGAAAACCAAACAAAATCTGGACTGATCATGGATCTGAGTTTTTTAACAAAAAGTTTGAACAGTTTCTAGAACAAAATAATATAAAAAGGTATGTTACAGGAAATGAGGGTAAAAGCGTTGTTGTTGAGAGATTTAATCGCACGCTAAACGAGAAAATACACAAACATATGACAGCTAAAAACACCAACAGGTACATCGATGACCTTTCTCAAATCGTAAGCGAATATAATAACACGAAACATCGAACCATCAAAATGACACCTAAAAAAGCTGTTAAAAATCCAATATTAGCAAATGAAAACATGTACCGCAGACATAAATTTAAGGTTGGTGATAAAGTTAGAATTTCTTTGATGAAAAAGGTGTTTGCAAAAGGATTTACTCCGAACTGGAGCGAAGAAGTTTTTGTAATTGATAAGGTACTTTTAACAGTACCTGTAACGTACGTTTTAAAAGATCTGGCAGGGGAACCGATTGTAGGTAGTTTTTATGAACAAGAACTACAGAAAACTGATCAGGATGTTTTTGTTATCGAGAAAGTGATTAGAAAAAAAGGGGATAAAAGTTTAGTCAAATGGCGTGGGTATAGTGATAAATTTAACAGTTGGATCCCAACCAAGCAGATTATGATATAATGCTATTATAAATTAACTCATACTTTTGTTTGACAGATTTACATTTTACTGGTTTACATAATGATATTAGATACTGCTTACGATCGTTAGAGATCGTCATTAGATTAAAAATCTTGACAAATATGAAATCAAATTTAATATTTTTCTGTCGGCCTGGAATCTTGATATTTAAAAAAGGTTTGATTAACTGCCAGAACAGTTGTTGTTCGGCAACGGTAAAATTAAATTTAATTAGCTGCTTAGCAATGTGATACTTGACATTATACCGTTTAGTTGTTGATCTGCTGTAATTAGATCTGTCAGCAACAGTGACTATTTCACCATCATCAGATTCATTGTTATATAAAATATCATCTTCGCTATAACCAACAGATTTGTCTATAAAATCTTTGGAAAATGTAATACTATGTATGACATCATCACTGACGACCTTATCACTGACGACCTTATCACTAGTATCTTCTTCGTAGAGTTCAGCGAGTCGTTTCATCAAGTCCATTATTATAATATATTTTTATCTAATTTATTATTATAAGATGACCGATGAGATAAAATATCACCAAAAAGTTAATATAGTAAATTATAACGAACTAGCCGAAGCGGTAAGAAAATGTTTGTTGGGTTATAGTGTTGATGTTATTGTAATGCAAGGTGATTCTCATAAAATATTACTAACAGAAGCAGAAAAAGATAAAATTAATGAAAATGCAGTAACAACGTTAAAATTTAATCACGATGATATCATAGCATTTGCTCATCATTGCTTGACTAAAACCGAATTACAAAATATTATTGATCATCATATCTAAAACCAATCCTAGCATCGTATTCTCTTGAAAAAGTTGATTTTGTTGCTCCATCAGCTATAATTTTTACGACTGCGGGATTTATCTTATAATATTTCGCCGCAGCTGAAATCGATTTGAATTCGATCTCCTCATCCGTTTCGAGGTTTTTTGAAATAACAGGTTTTATTGGGCATCTAAAATTAATACCATTACTATTTTTTCCTTTTCTCACATTTTCCTGTTGCGTTACTATCTCCAGATTTTCCAATCGATTATCAGTTTGTATATTATTGATGTGATTAATAACAAGACCATTGGGTATAGATCCATTGAACACCTCATAAACAAACCTATGACCAAGATAACGAACTTGATTTGTTGATGTTCCTCTAACAGTTACCCTAATATATCCCATATTGCTAATATTACTAAGAACTTTTTTAGTTTTTCTATTTCTAATAATACCGCGATCGTTAGCCTCGTATAAATCAAATACTGGGTGCGGCTGAAACTCATCTTGTAAGGATAAATTTTCAATATTATCATCAGTGACTTTACCATTATAATGATATACACGCTGTCCCTCTGGAATATCATCGCAGAACAACGTGTAAATAAAATCTTTTCTAAATATTGCAATCCTCTCGGCATTATCTCCCTTTACACTAATATTATAACCCGCTGACGTTAATTTGCCAACAGGTATTCTAGTTTTAATGTTAATAACCGAACCAATTACATTTCCGGCGTATAAGTTATACTTTGGGTGAATTTGATAAATCTCTTGCTCACGTGCGCTTGTCAGATTTACTGTCATTATATTATAGGTAATATTTTTTATCTCTAATTGATTTTTAGCGCATGCGCAGTGTGAGATAAAGTTATATTTTGGGTGAACTTGATATGTTTCTTGCTCACATGTGTTTGTTAGATTTGCTGTCATTATATTATAGGAGATATTTTTTATCTCTAATTGATTTTTAGCGCATGCGCAGTGTGAAAAAATTATCAATTAGATATTACATTATAGTATAATAATGTTAAAATTGCGTGATATAGCTAAGAGAAGCTTTATGGGAGAACCTAATAAAATAGCGACTGCTTTTGCAGGTTTTGATAATAGTTATCAGTTTGATAATCAAATTGTTTTAGTAAATTTTAATGCAACTAATCTTTACCACCTATTACAGACAATTGTAAAACGTGAGCTCGAAAAACACAAAAGTATCAGATTATTTGTGCAATATCATGTTATATTTTCAAAGTTAGTTATAATGGAAGAATTAACTAACAAGGAAATTGCAGAACCTTATATTAACGCAAAATCGAGACGTGTTTTGCTTGGGACTGATCTGTTATCACTATCTGATGAAATACACCAAGAAATTGGAAAAAAAATAGAGGAATTTAGTCAATTAGGTTCGGGTTGGAAGTTTGAAATGATCAAAGGAATATTGTTTCACACGATGAAATATAATGTATTACGAGGTAGTTCATACGTCGACCTGCCACCAAAAATAAAAAGTAAAAGATGTTGTATAAACATCAAAAACGTAGATAACAAATGTTTCCAATGGGCTGTTCTTTCCGCACTATTTCCAGCAGAAAAAAACGCTACTCGTGTTGAAAGGTATATCAGTCATGTGTCTAGATTAAATTTTAAAGATATTAACTTTCCAGTGGCAGAAAATCAAATACCAAAATTTGAAAAGCAGAATAATGTTTCAATTAACGTTTTCGGACTAGATGAAAAGGAGGACGTATATCCGAGATATATTTCAGAAAAAGCTTCACAATCAACTATAAATTTACTGTACTACAAAAATCATTATGTTTGGATTAAAAACTTTAACGGACTAGTTGGTAGACAGTACAATAAGGATAAGAACAAAAAGTTCTTTTGTTACCGCTGCTTGCATGGCTGTACAAGCAATGAAACATTACAAAAGCATTTGCAGTACTGTAGTGATGTGCAAAGAATAACAATGCCATCTAAAAAAGATAGTGTGTTACAGTTTGTCCATCATAATCACAAACTAAAAATTCCTTTCGTCATATACGCTGATTTCGAATGCCTACTTCAACCTGTACTTGGTGTAGAAAATAATCCTAATCAATCGAGTACAAGAAAAGTTCAAAATCATGTTCCGTGTGGAGTAGCGTATAAGGTAGTTTGTTGTACTGATTCTAGATTATCTAAATCAATCAAATTATATCGTGGTAAAAATCCAGCTGTTTGGCTTCTCAAGCAGTTGATTAACGAAGTTGATAATATATTTACTCATTTGAAAAAAGTAACGCCAATGTTAAAATTAACACCTCAACAAGAATCCGCTCACGAGCAAGCAGAAATTTGTCATATTTGTGAAAAAGCTTTTGACGATGATAAAAAAGTACATGACCATTGTCATTTGACTGGACAGTATCGTGGAGCGGCTCATAATCAGTGTAATTTAAAATTTCATGCTCCAGATTTTATTCCGGTTATTCTTCACAATTTTCGAGGATATGATAGCCATATTATAGTAGAAGCTTTTGGTGATCCTGAGATAAAAGCTCGTCTAAAACTCGATAACATCATCAAATGCATCCCAAATAATTTTGAAAAGTACATGTCAGTTACGCTAGGTAAATTACGTTTTATTGACAGCCTGCAGTTTATGGCAGCCTCGTTAGATGAGCTAGTAAAAGGTTGTAGTAAATTTGATAACCTAAGAGACTGTTTTGGAGATAAATTTAATCTACTAGCTAAAAAAGGAGTTTTTCCATACGAATACCTCGACGATTGGAGTAAATTTGATGAAATATCTTTACCTGACAAAGACAAATTTTACTCACAACTTAAAAATGAAAATATAACTGATGACGAGTACAGGTATGCACAAGATATCTGGAAAGAGTTTGATTGTGAGACTTTTGGTGATTATCATGATTTATACCTGAAAACTGACGTGTTATTATTAGCAGATGTTTTTGAAAGTTTTCGTGAAGTGAGTTATAATAATTATGGACTAGATCCTTGCTGGTATTATTCTGCCCCTGGGTTGTCATGGGATGCTTTGCTAAAGTTTAGTAAGGTAAGGTTAGAATTACTGACAGACGTGGATATGTTCAATTTTATCGAAAAAGGTATCCGAGGCGGTATTAGCGTGATAACAAAAAAATATGCTGAAGCAAACAACAAATACCTGAAACAGTATAATCCTAACCTTCCTTCGAAGTATATAGTTTATCTAGATTGTAATAATCTTTACGGTGGTTCGATGGCAGAACCAATGCCTTTTAGCGGATTTCATTGGATCACGGTTGATCGATTTCTATCAGAGACAGAAAAAAAGATACCTGACGATGTTTCCTATTTCGTTGAAGTTGATCTTGATTATCCAAATTCGCTACACAAATTACATAACGATTACCCTTTCTGTGCGGAATCGATGGTTATAGATTATAGTTTGTTATCAAAAGAACAACAAGCGTTAGCATCACCAAGGCAACATTCCATGGTCAAGAAACTAGTACCAAATTTACTTGATAAGAAAAATTATGTTTTGCATTACAAAGTTTTAAAACAAGCAGTCGATGCTGGTCTTGTGTTGAGAAAAGTTCATCGTGTACTAAAATTTAATCAGTCGCCGTGGATGAGAGGTTATATTAACTCCAACACTTCAAGAAGAGCTGCAGCGAAAACAGAGTTTGAGAAAAACTTCTTTAAACTGATGAACAATTCCGTTTTTGGTAAGACGATGGAGAATATTAGGAAACGTGTAAATATTGAAATAGTTAATGATGTCAATCGCAGAAACAAACTTGTGTCAGACGATGATTTTGTGAGCATGAAAATATTTAATGAAAATCTTGTTGCGATACAAAGAAGAAAAACAAATCTAAAACTAAACAAGCCGATCTATGTTGGAGCTGCAGTGTTAGATTTATCAAAGTGGATGATGTACGATTTTCATTACACTTTTGTTAAAAATCAGTGGCCGGCTAGTAGATTATTGTTTACTGATACTGATTCACTCGTGTATGAAATTGAATGTGAGGACATCTATCAGGACATGTACAATAATCGACATCTGTTTGATCTTTCCGATTATCCACGTGACAGTAAATTTCATGACGACACAAATAAAAAGGTTATTGGTAAGTTTAAAGATGAAATGAACTCGAGCGCTATCAAATACTTTATCGGATTACGTAGTAAAATGTATGCCGTATTGTTAGATAATAATAAAATAACGAAAAAAGCCAAAGGTCTGCCTCGTAATTTTGTTAAAAAGTTTATGAAATTTGATGACTACAGGTATGCGCTTGATGGTGGTGTTAGTTTTATGAGAGCTATGGCAATTCGAACTAATCATCATAAACTCGAAACAGATGTCATTATCAAACGTGGATTGTATAATTTTGATGACAAACGCTATTGTGAAAATGGGGTAGATACATTTGCCCTTGGGTATTGTTATGATGATAGGTCTATACTCGACATTATCTTTTCCAACTGAAATTTTATCTAAACTTATAAAATAATGTTTGAAAATTTGACAATGACAAATAGCTACAATAGTAACATCAAATATCTAATGATGGACGGTAAACAATTGACAGTTGAATTTAATAATGAAACATCAGGTATATGTTTTAATGGAACATGTGACAAGTTAAAACTTTCGCTCATCAGATCTGATAACAGCATGTATTTCAATTATCTCGAACAATTGTATCAAAAGTTGCTAGCGGAATTTAAAAACTTTCACAGCCCCATTAGCCAACAAAACTATACTAAACTCACAATTGATCTCGATCGGTCAAAGGTATATTTTATCAACAAAAAATATCCTCTGAACAAACCAGAAATGAAAGATCTGTTTGAGTCCCGTCGCTGTGTGAGTGGTAAAGTAAAATTTAGTATCTATAGTCGTGATAGTGAAATATTTTTAATATCAACAGTTGAAACATTAATCATTGGTAACGAGATATAAAATAATATCATTTTCATTCTAATGCTAATTTAATTTCCACCTTGTTAACTGAAACGTTCTAATGCACAGTTTAATTTTCATCCTGTTATCTTGTGGTAAAACCCGTTTGCCGTCTTTAGAATAATTGTATTCCACACATGCGCTGTTCTAACAAATTAGTCACCTCTGTGTAAAGAGCTTATCGCATTCCAACACCTGTTGTTTTGTTTGGTTACAAAATACCTGTTTACAGGTAGTAGTAGGGGGAAAAAAAGAGGTGGGGGAGGGTGAGTCAAAACCCTGTTTTATTTTGGAAAAAAAAGGGGGTGGGGTGGGGGATAATTTAGGACTATAATTTATACTTGTTTGGAGGGTAAAAAAACAAAGTGAGTTGAAAACCTGGTTTTCTAATACTACTCCTCCAGTAGTTTCACAATGTTATTTCCAAACCTAATGGCTTTTTCCTATCTCTCAACCTTCACTATTTTTTATCTCTTTTTCACATGATTATGGCAATCATTTATCCTACAGCAAGACATACTTAAATCAAAACATGATGTCCAATTTATGTAATTGATTCCATTCCAGCATTTTTTCAATATTGAAAGCCATTGTTAGAAATTTCTACAAGTAACAGCTTGATCATGGAGACATTTTTCATGAAGGTGTGCAGTTGAGAACATATGAGGAGCACCTGTAAAATTAGTCTGGTTCCATTACCAGTCCCACTGATTACAATATGAAACCTGGATCCGAGTCTAACATGGACAAGCAAGAATTGGGATTTTACAATGGTCATATTTCTGTAGTTTTTACTTCTATATTTTAAGAGCCATTTTCATATTAGAAATTTTATGGACAAGGTTGACAGGTCTGGGTCAGTGGCTAGTGTACAATGCATATAAAATTTGTATGACATTCAGTAAGTAAGAGATTTATTGTCAGACTTGCCAACCCTAATGAGACATTCTCAGAAAGTCAGTCAAAATTTTTCAATAAGTTGGACCAATTTTCAGTAAGGTGTAAATGCTATTAAGTACTGGCAACAGGTAAATATTTTATAACCATTACAGTTTATATGCATGTTGTATCTTAAAATATATAGCTACTGATGTGACTGGTACTTTGTACCTTCTAAGAAACTTCTGGTCAAACTCCATTTTGAAGCATTCTCCCCACTGCACTTTCATGACTAGTATTGCTTCCAAGGTATCAACTAACATAGATGATCTGGATTTTGAGTCGATTTTTGCACCAAATGAGAACACCCTCTCAGATCCTGTATTCGAATGAGGAACAATAAATACATTCTGCATGATGTTGGACAACAATTTGTATTTTAGTATGCTTGAGTTTACTAACAAGATCCCAATGCCTGTCAACTCATTTAGTGTTTAAGATCTCATGATTCAATTCATCAACTTGGTAATTCAAAACCTCTGCTTTCAAGTTGTTTCGCCAGTTGGTTTCTTTGGGTTCCATACACATTAATCTTGATGGGAAATACATCACACTGCTAAAATCACTCATCCTTTTTGACACATCAGTAACTACACAGTGTTTCAGAAGTTCATTATTCAAGGGAAAGCTCTTAATGTAATCCCAGTCGTGTCATAGTCCCAGACATCTTTACAGAACTGACAAAGGCTACTTTCATACAACTTCCTTTCAGCCAAGTATTTTCTTGTTTCTGAACCTATTTTAAGTGTATCATCTGACTTTTGTTTCTTAGTCATGATAATCGATATCAGTAGGATCCTTGGCTTATGAAATTTCTGTAGCCTTTACAAATCTAATCAGCAAATGCTTTAACCCTTTCCCTCATAGAGTGTATAGCTTTTTAGCCCTTCAATATGCATATAGCAAAGTCACCCAGTGCAGTGCACTACACATAGGCCTGCTCAGCAGTGAAATGTATGTTACGTTTAACAGTAATTTTAACCATTTTACAGTTTTGGTATGCATACACTATATATGCAAAGATTTATGAGTAAGACTGTATAATTAACTTTCACAGAAAATTTTTTAAGTGCTTCAAAATCTTGAGAGAACTCATTTACCATAAAGTCATTGAAGCTGCAAGATCAACAGTAGCTGCCATTTCTCAAACTCGAAATTTAAAAGTTCTTTGTGTCTGCATCACTAAATCATATATATATATATATATATATATATATATATATATATATATATATATATATATATATATATATATATATATATACATACATACACACACACTCAAGGACTATGACTTTCAATAAAACAATACAAAATGTTAATGTTGATGATAATGAAGATAATGCCACTGTTGTCATCATTCCTAAAGCAAAACCTATATGTTGTTATCTGCTAAATGCTGGCTCAACAAAAGTCTTATTATTTAATTCTATGATGAAAAAAAATCTATAATAATTATGAATTGTTCTTTTTTTAAAAAGCTAATCCTGCAGGTAGACAAGCTTTGCTTTGACACAGAAGTATGTTTTACTAACCTCATGAAGTTGATCTCTGTCTTGTAACCATCTTTTGTGTTATGATCCGGCATTAAGTCAAGCCATAAAATGGGCTGTTCTGGGTCCACCATACGTCTATATTGTACAGCAATTTCAAACATGTCTTTCCAATTTAATGTTTTATCTGTTATGAACATAACAAAATAACATTAAGGTCTAAAATACAACCAAAGCTCCAAATGACCCCCTTACCAATCATGAAATGGAACTTTCCAAGGTCTGATTTTCCTTGTCTTTTGATTTTTATTATATACATGTATATTCGCTTCTCTTAAATGGCCATCTACTTAACAAGGTCATAACTGACCCATCCTGTGAAGGGGGTGGCTTGAAGAGGTTGATTTATTCCTATAATAGCTTCTCTGAGATAGGAAATTGTATCATACAGTAAGTTTCTATGAGAATAATTACCCAATAACATTAGCATTAGCAATTAACTTCTGCTATCTCGTTAATATAGAATGAGAAAATTAGTTTCTCCTTTCTATATATCATATTGATGCAAAACAATAGTAACTATGAGAAGGAACTCTTTCAATATACTTTTACAATTACCTCCTCATGCCACTGCTTGGTAGCTGGCGAAATAACAAATGTACAGTCAAACCCACTTATCTCGACCTCGGTTACCTCGCCAACTCTATTAAGTCGATGTTTTTGAAGTGGAACCGCCAAAATTCTCTCTTTGTCTTAGCATTATCTCATCAGTTATGTTGATTCTTTTATGTCGCTGAACCCTAATATCTTGAGCACAAAAAAGGGCCAAATTTGCCAATTAACGTCGATTATCTCGATCCCCAAGACCGGCGATTTTTTCCCCGTATTGGTGACAAAAATGTCCCATCTGGCCACAGACTTTTTGGTTATTTAATTTGTACAAACAATCGTGGCTTTCGACTGGATAAATAGAAAGGAGAACGGAAGAAAGCTACAAACTTAACTAAGTAATGAATTGGAATCAATCAGTACACAAATAATCCTTTGTTTGTATCAACAATGGCATCTTAGCTGTGTATGGTTACATCATTATCTGTTTATGCTGACATATAGCCTAGTACTGTATGTTTTGACAGTCAATTATGCTACCGTACTATACAACTGACCGACTTCTGAAAACATGGATAGAACAGATAAAATTAATGGAATGGCTAATCCTTCTGTTTGTTGGTTGTTACAGACACTTAAACTCAGTAAGAAGAAATAGCAAACAACAAATAAATAACTTTTGCATAATTAAAAATAATTATTTATTTCTCAAATTCAGGAGTGAAAGAATCCCTATATTGGGTGTTAACTTATGCTACAGTAATATATACGGTCCAATATTTGCAGGTGTTCACTCGTGTAAGTTTCATTTATGGGAATGGAGATACTATTTTGCGAGAATACAGTCTTTAGATTTTTTAATTTACATGTACTTCTTGCGAATTGTTACATTTATGCTAGCTTATGACTTGCCAATAAAATGATCATACTTTGTTAACTGTGCTGAGTTCACGTAGCACGTAATGACGGTCTGTATGGTCGTTCACTCCAATGACAGTTCACTCACTCTTCTTGATCTTGTCTGAAGGATAACATGCTGTAGCTATTCTGTTTATGATATTTTACGGAGCTGTCAGAGTAAAATGACTAACGAATTTAATTTTAACACTGGTTAGCTTTTTGTAAAAACGAACTACACCCTGCACATTTTTTTTTGTTTTCTTTTTTTGATTTTTGAGCAATCTTTGTGTTTGCAATGTTGGAGAATATAATAAAGGTTTGTATCGAGAATTGACGGTGGCTGTTAGTTGGTGCACATATGCCTTTTGTTGTTAACAAACATGTATGTATATTTTTATAGCATGCCGATCATTTCATCAAACAGATCACGGCAACAATGTTGTTTAAAAAAAAACATCCAAAAATATGTGCATGTACATTCTAATTTACTAATGCACATCATGTACATAATGAAATTCCAAGCACATGTTATATTGACCCTATTGGTTTTCGTTTATCTCGATCATCGGTTAACTTGATACTTTTTGGCAAATCCCTAGGCCAGTGACATAACCAGGTTTGACTGTATATGGAAAGATTTCATCAAAATATGATCAGTTAATTATTCTCCAAAGAAACATAATTATCATTTGGATAATGATGTGAATGACTGGGACCAATTTGGATTGAAATTGACCAAAACATCCCAAACTACCTATAATCTCTATCCCATAGTGTGAATGTGCCCCAAATGACTGAATAGTAACCCCTAATTATTATGGGAGCTAACTATCTCAAACAACCAGACGGAAGAGTTGGTCAGCTGTGGAATTGAGGCTTGCAAGAGGATTGTGCTGTTGTCCCTACATCAGCCAATAAATGTATACCATTTTCCCTCATATGCCTTCAATGTGGAAGGCCATCTAGTTCACAGCATCTTTTCTATGATTAAGTGCTGAACTACTTTCCATGCAGGGCTTTCCTGTTAAGAAGCTGGCAGGAAGGAAGAGCTGGTCTTGGACTGGGACAGAAAACTTGCAATTTCAGCTACTTAATTAGATCAATGATCCAGAAATTGTTTCATACAAGAGGAGCAATTAGAACCACTTTGCCCTTTTGACCCCTTATTTTCTGAAATGTTGTCAGAATTAGAACAGCTAGAGGGATGGTACATTCTCAAATTACTTTCCATATGACCAACAGAGCATTTGCTGCAAGGACTCTGGATTTCAAACTGGCAACTTGAAAGTAGACAACTTGTGATTCCATATGGTCACAAAGAGATCTGTCAGAAGACCCCAAATTCAATGAAAGATTTAGTTTTGTAGAGAGCACTCTGCATGGAGTATGGCTTTCACTTGCTACATGTGGGATCAAACTCTCCAAGCATGTCAAAGTCCACTGTAGAAAGATGAAAAGAGAATTGAAGGAATTCTATGTCTGTATCTTCAACATCAACTCTTGTATCAGGATTCTCATCTAAGACTTAAGCAGTGAATGAGATTGAGATAGTGCTGTCACATCCATGGTATTCCATATTTCTAGATCTAATTGCATCTATGAATTGTTTACTGGTGGCAGGATGAAGGTCTCATGGCAACCCCCATCGATGTTGACAACAAATTCCAAAATGGGAAGCAAACATAATTTTCAACAATCTCAATGACCGTGACACTTTAACAGTTGGTACACATACTCATCATTGTGTACCTGAAACAACATTTAAAACAAGAGTCCTTCAAAGGGACTGATGCTCTTCTTTGCAAAATATAATTTCCACTCATTCAATTTAAGACCATTCTTTCACATTAACTGCAAAGTGTTGAAACCATCTCTGATACTCCTTTGCAAAAAAATTCTCAAATTAAATATAGTGAGAGCTAGATTGAATGCAAGACTGCACAATTTCATTTGAAAGAAACCTGACATGATTAGAAGACTTTTGGTGAAAACCCCACATTGATGCAACCATCCATTCTGAACTAGTAAAATGATGTTCATTATGTTTATTTCCAGCCTTATTTGAGGTTTAACTGGTACCTTTTCATTGAGGACCATCTAGATAACAGATATCATTATTATTCTGGATAAAACCCCATGTATATATGACTTTTCATGCCGCAGGAGTAGTAATAACACAATTTTCAAGATGGCTGCTATGGTGGCCTTACTGGATTGTCAGATCAAACATTTTCATCTAGAGCCAACCAGATATACCAGATATCATAAAAAGTCTTCAGGTGAAAACCCAATATTGTGATATGACTCTCCATCCAGGAGGAATAGCTGCAAAATTTTCAAACTGGTGGCTGTAGCCACCATACTGTTTACAAAATTGGCAGTTTTTAATTCAAAAGAACTAGACACAATAATAAGACTTTGGTAAAAACCCCATGCTTGATATGACTTTGGTTGCTGTGATGGCCATATTGGCACCATTTTCACTTATGATCAGCCTGACAGCACAAAGTGTCTTTTTGTAAAACCTCCATCCTGATATAAATTTAATGCCTGCATACAAAATTAACATATTGTCACTCAAATCCAAGATTTGTAAAACTGCCAGCAAAAAAAGTTATTACTGTAAATGTACTATGCTGACATTACAGGTGAATGCTTCAGAAAGATATGACATATTATGAGAGGTATAATGTGATGATGTTAACTGCATTGCAGCTAAACTTAAGACACCACAAAATTTATTGTTGTAGTATGAATTGGGAAATGAAACCTGGGGAGTGAGTTGTTCAAAAAGCACTTTTTTAATTATGCATGGGTGGAGGTGGTTGGTAATCTCGATTATCTAGTACAATGTTTTTATGTGACAGTCCAATTTGAAACTGGTTTATGTGGATTTGTGCACTTTACATATATCACAATCCTTATATTCCTTGAACTTATGTGTTTATTACTGAACACAAAACAAAAACAACCTTAAAATCTTCAGTCAAAAAAGGCAGTCTTCAGTCTTCTTTTTAGTATAACTGATTATATGTATTGTTTATGTTTGAATTTTTTTCTTTCTAACTTGTCTTGCTGACTTGTGCATTTTGAATTGATTATATCTAGGAAGAAACTACAACAAAAACTTTTGTGAGGGGTTGAAGGGACAATATATTGAGGAAGATCTTTTGAAATAAGTTCTATTGGAGTCATTCATATTCCCACCTCAGAGAAATGGTGATTAAAACCTACAAAATATTCACCTTAATATTCTTATATTCCAAAGTTTATTTTTGTCTTTATTTATACATTTCCTACTATTTCCAATTCAATAAGAAATTCTTCCATGTTGTAGAAGTACCAAAACACATAAACTGGTTTTGTCTAGCAAACTGCATTTAATTTTGTTTTTTTTACTTAGTTCTCATTTCCTCATGATAAAGTCAGTACTGCAACAAAAATACCATTACAACCCTACAAATGAATCAAATCCATTCAAAACTGTACAAAAATTGTATTAAAAACATTAATTATGCCTTTTGGCTATTCTTTCACTAAAGATTAAACAGAAAAGCATCACAAAACATCAACCTACTTTTAAAACCAACAAGAATTATTATACAGTATTATAAAAGGTTTCATATTGAAATGACCATATATACATACCAAATGGCTTATTTTGTCTTAATCTTTTCCATCTGTTCTGCAAGCATAAAAAAATTAACATACTTTAATCACACATGACTAAGAATACTTTAATTATTTAAGACTTGGACAGATATTACTGAATAGTACAACTTGGGCAAATTTTAATTTTTCCATGTATCATAGTGGGGCACTTTGAGCTCTCCACGCTCACTGTAGTGAAGACCAGTGGAGAACAGGAAAATACCTGCAAATCATTGCTGTGATGAAGACCTGTGCTGAAGAGGAAAATACCTACAAATCATCATTGTGACAAAAACCTGTGGTTAAGAGGAAAGTACCTACAAATCACTGTGATGAAGACCTGTGCTGAAGAGGAAAATACCAACAAATCATCGCTGTGATGAAGACCTGTGCTGAAGAGGAAAATACCTATAAATCATCATTGTGACAAAAACCTGTGGTTAAGAGGAAAGTACCTACAATTCATCACTGTGATGAAAACCTGTGGTTAAGAGGAAAATACCTGCAAATCATCACTGTGACAAAAACCTGTGGTTAAGAGGAAAGTACCTACAAATCATCACTGTGATGAAGACCTGTGCTGAAGAGGAAAATACCTACAAATCATCATTGGGACAAAAACCTGTGGTAAAGAGAAAAGTACCTACATATCATCATTGGGACAAAAACCTGTGGTTAAGAGGAAAGTACCTACAAATCATCTCTGTGATGAAGACCTGCGCTGAAGAGGAAAATACCTGCAAATCATCACTGTGATGAAGACCTGTGCTAAAGAGGAAAGTACCTACAAATCATCACTGTGACAAAAACCTGTGGTTAAGAGGAAAATACCTACAAATCATCATTGTGACAAAAACCTGTGGTTAAGAGGAAAATACCTACAAATCATCACTGTGATGAAGACCTGTGGTTAAGAGGAAAATACCTGCAAATCATCACTGTGATGAAGACCTGTGTTGAAGAGGAAAATACCAACAAATCATCATTGTGACAAAAGCCTGTGGTTAAGAGGAAAATACCTACAAATCATCATTGTGACAAAAACCTGTGGTTAAGAGGAAAATACCTACAAATCATCATTGTGACAAAAACCTGTGGTTAAGAGGAAAGTACCTACAAATCATCACTGTGATGAAGACCTGTGTTGAAGAAGAAAATACTTACAAATCATCATTGTGACAAAAATCTGTGGTGAAGAGGAAAATACCTGCAAATCATCACTGTGATGAAGACCTGTGCTAAAGAGGAAAGTACCTACAAATCATCACTGTGACAAAAACCTGTGGTTAAGAGGAAAATACCTACAAATCATCATTGTGACAAAAACCTGTGGTTAAGAGGAAAATACCTACAAATCATCACTGTGATGAAGACCTGTGGTTAAGAGGAAAATACCTGCAAATCATCACTGTGATGAAGACCTGTGCTGAAGAGGAAAATACCTACAAATCATCATTGTGACAAAAACCTGTGGTGAAGAGGAAAATACCTGCAAATCATCACTGTGATGAAGACCTGTGGCTAAGAGGAAAATACCTGCAAATCATCACTGCAATGAAGACCTGTGGTGAAGGCGAATATACATACAAATCATCACTGCAACATAGCAGAAAAATTCTGCACTTCACCATCACTGAGGGACTGGTCGACCATACTGACATTTTAATAGTCAATGCATGAAGATCTATCATAGAGTTACTTACAGATATCATTCGAAGAATTAATTATCTTCAAGTCAAATTATAAATTTGACAATTAAATTTTTGTTCCCAAAGAATGTTCTATATTCAATACACATGCTTAGAAAAGGCTATCAGCTTCTTTGCAGGATACTTCTGTTTGCAGGTATTGCTAAAGTCAAAAATGTTATTATTATTATTATGACTTTATTTAAAGAGGGTAACTCAATTAGCTAAGAACTAATCTACCTTGAGGCCCTCATTCAAAGGAATTTATTTATTTTTGCTGCATCTCTGAAGCCATTGTATATACTGGGTTTGGAAAGAGGAAATAGAGTGGGCATTTCTAATCTCAACTGAAATATTATTCCAGAGCAAAGTTCCATAGTATTGGAAACTGTTTTTAAATAATTCCTTATTTGGTTTGGAAATTTTGTAATGTTTGGTAGACATTGATCACAGGTAGGGAGTATTTCCAGGTAGCCTATACTTGAATAGTTATTGTAAATATTCAGGAGCACTATTATTGGCTATCCTGTACAATAATTTGGCTTTTCTTAAACAGATTCGGTCTTTAATAGGTAGTATTTTTAACTTACCAGCTAAATTTTCCTTGCTTTCTTTCTGGTTTGATATTAACTCAAAAGCTCTTTTTTGAAGATGTGCCAGCTTTGCTAAGTTTTTATCATTTGAATTACCCCATACTGTATTACAGTAGTCTAAATAGGGTTGTATGTAACTGTTATAAAATAGTTTTCTGTGCTTTTCCGGGAGAAAGTGTCTTATCCTACTGAGAAGTCATAAACTTGAATTGACTTTTTTACTGATATGTTTGATATGTTCAGTCCATGATAGGTTATTATCTACCAAAACACCAAGTTGACTTTCGTGACAGACCATTTGCAACCTTTTATCCTTCCATGTCAGACATAGTTCATCACTATCAAGTTTTGTTCTTTTTTTCTGTGTTGAGATAAGTAATATTTTAGTTTTACCAGTATTAACCACCATGCCATTGCATGTGCACCAGTATTCTAGTTTGTTTAGGGCATTCTGTAAAGAAATTTCAAGTTCTTGTTTTGTGTTTTGGATGTCTGACAATGTTGTGTCATCTGCATAGAGATCTGTAGATGATACTGAATCCTTTAATACAAGTGGTAGGTCATTAATAAATAAAATAAACAGTAATGGACCCAGAATTGAGCCTTGTGGTACTCCACATCTAATTGTTTCAGGTTCAGACAGAACATTATTAATATAAACATGTTGTGTTCTCTCACTTAAGTATGAAGTAAACCGTCTAACTGTGCTTTCATCACATTGGTAGATTTTCAGTTTCTTCAAAAGGATTTCATGATCTACCATGTCAAAAACTTTCCTGAAATCTACAAATACAGAACCTATTATTCTACCTTGTTCAAGTGCTTGAAGCCATTTATCAGTTAGGGAGATCAAGGCAGTCTCACATGAGTGTTTCTGTTTAAAGCCTGATTGATTAGGGTATAACAGAAAGTGTTTGGTTAAATATGATATGAATGAATCATGGACATGCTTTTCAATCAATTTTGACAAGTTTGGTAGTATTGAGATTGGCCGGTAGTTATCAGCATCATCCTTAAGACCAGATTTGTGAATAGGAGTTACTTTTGCAGTTTTCCATATTTTGGGAACAGATGAGGTGCAATACTTAAATTGATTATGAATGTTAAGCTATCTACAATAGCAGAGGCAGAAGATTTAATGAGTCGTGGACCAATCTGATCAAGTCCTATAGCTTTCTTAGTATCAAGTTCACTGAGATATTTCTTAACAAAGTTTATTTGAGACTGGTGGGATGGAGAAACATACCTCCTTAGAGATTTTGCTGCTGCAGAACTTTTTCAGTTCAATAAAGTTGTTTTCAATCACTGGTTCTTTTAACTTTGTGGTAATATTGGTGAAAAAATCATTGAAAACATTTGCAATGTCATTGTCATCAGTGACTATGGTGTCATTTACCAGAAGTGAGTGGATTTTATTTATCTGATCTTTGTGTGTTTCTCCAGTGAGTTCATTGAAGACTTTCCAAATGCAGTTTTTATCTCTCTTTTTGTTTTCAAGCAATGATTGATAATAATTTTGTTTAGCTTTTTTGATCATATTTGTTATTTTATTTCTCCATACTTTATATTGTACATGGTTTCCCATAGCCTTAAATTGGTCTCTTGTTTTCAAAGCATCAAGGATTTCAGTTGTAAACTAATTAGATTGGATTTCATTCTTTAATCTATGTACTTTCAGTGGTGCATGCTTAGAGACTACATCCATAAATAAGTCAGTCCACACCCTCAGAGCTCCATCTATGTCATCCAAATTTTGGATCATCTTCCATGGAGATTTATATAGGTCTTTGAGAAATTGTTCTTCATTAAAATTTTTGAATGATCTGTAAGTGATAGTTTTGTGTGTATTTTTCTTATTTCTCTTGCATTTAACCTTCCTTGTCAAAAAAGTAGGATAGTGGTCACTAAGACCAACTTTTGGTATGTTAACAGAAGTTACATTGTCTGGTAGGTTGGTATAAATGTAATCAATAAGAGTGCTTGATGTTTCTGTTACCCTAGTGGGGTCATTTACCATCTGTACTAGACCTAATGATTCAATAAATTCTGTCCAGTTCTTCCTTATTTGAGTATTGAGAAGGTCCTTATTTATATCACTCTCTGTCTCTGCGTAATGGTTTATTGTAGCCTTGACAATGAAATAGATCATCATTGTGGTTAGCATTTAGTTTGGTTTCAGTGAGTCCTAAAACAGCTATATTATTTTCCTTGGAAGATAACATCAACTTAATTTGGTCTATTTTTCCCACTATACCCTGTACATTAAGTGACCTATGTTAAAACCTTTTGCATTTAGTTTCATATCAATTATATGTATGTCATGCAATGGGTTACCCCCATAGATTGTCTCCATACTACTTTTATCATTTTTACATTCTATTTCCATACTTAAATGTTCATATATATTAGCATCTTTAAAGTCACATACAGATCCTGAAAATCCATTAACATTTATATTTACAACAGTGTCCATTGGATATTTAGAGTCAAGAGACTCTCTCGGTAAATTTTGATTTGTTAGGGATGAAGCATTGGCATTCTCCTCTTTGCCAATTTCCTAGTATGTATAATACATTGATTGACAGAGTCTTTGTGTCCAAATTTATGACATCTGAAGCACTCAATCTGTTTGCCATGATGGCATACCTGTGTCATATGGCCAGTTTCCCCACAGTAGATACAGTACTCTTCATTATAGTGTCTGAAAATAGGGGCATACATGTTGATATTTCTCAGTAGTTGAGAGGTTCCTTTTCTGCTTAAATGAATTTTGTCTCTGTGGTAGAGACTTAGGTTGATATCCTGTTTCTGAAGAAAGAAAGATGTGTATTGAGGAATGTACTGTAGGTTGAAGTCTTCGAATAGGGTCAATTATCAGATCATTGATTTCTTTCACCCTGGTGTCCACACAAGGTGGTAGGCCTGATATGATTATTTTACATGTATCTGGACTGCAATACCTAGCAGCATACAGTAAACTTTCAAAATCTGTCCTGATTTGGCTTAGTGACCTTCCATCCCTGGCATCATTTCCACCTACTAAAATAATAATTTGGTTGTATTTAGTTAGGTCAGTATTCATTAGTCTTTCCGTGATACTATTAATTTTTGCACCTCTTAGAGTCTGTACATCTGTTTTAAAAAGTCTCCTTGGTATTATACTTTTCAGTATTGATGAGCCAATTATTAGAGACCTATCTTTTATGGCTTGTGATTTTTTGTGTTGGACTCTGGTCTGTATTTTAGACACATCTCTTGGAGGAAGGGGTGTTGAACTGGGGGTCTCCATTGTATGAGTTAATTTAGCTGTGCTTTAGCATTTCAGTTTTAACAGTGTAGACCAAGAAGTTTACATCAAGTGGAGAGTACATCAAAGACACTTCTAGGGTTAGCATGTTTTTATTTTATTCAAAGAAACAGGAACAAACTTCTTCACCAACTTTGATGACAGGCACACCTTTTAGATTCCTTAAGAAATGTTGCTTTATCCTATTGTTACAAAAGAAGAGTAATCTGAGACAAAATTAAAATTCCATATAACAACCACTGTTATCTAAAATAAAGAAAAGGGCAACATTCATTTTACAATGAAATGCAAACATGCCTTTGTCCTTAAACAGCAATAATGGTACACAATGTCAATAACAGCACATTTTCATGTGGTTGAATGAACACAATTCTGAGGCAGCTAGATTTTGAAACAATAGAATCTACTGTATGTACATGCTAAGGGCTTCAAGACTGGGATTTTCTTTCTGACTGGGATAATTTTTAAAATTCTCTTTTACAAGATGATGAAAACATTTGTTCAATTAAAATGACGTATAGAGTAATGTGTTTTTCCTCAATTAGAACAAGACAATCATTTTCAAGCTTTGTAAAAATAATCACAATCCTCCACCCCTTATAAAATTAAACAATCTGTACTTAAGACAGACTTGACTTCACCAGATGCTTTAAATAATTCAAAGCAGTAGCAAATGTCAACATGGTTATAAAATAGTGGCATGAATTGGCATCAACCATCAATAATGGCTTGGGAAGGTCTCAGTTAAAAAATATTACACGAAGCCATCTCACTTGAAGTATCATATTTAATGACTCCAAGTATAACCCTGTAATCAACAGCACAGGTTTGTAAATTTTTTACAATGAAACTGACATAAAACTTATTGCTGAAACGAACAATGAAGTGGAAAACTCTTGATTGTAAGAAAAATCCCTTTTTCCTTTACTGTGGTATTTATGATGAAACCAAAGATTTTCTGATTTTTTCCAACAAAGAAGAAACACTTTGCACCATCAATTATAGTTTGCTTACTTGTACTTTTTTTGTTTTGGCACAAATTATATGAGATTCAAGACTACCAGATCTCAGTATCCAAAAGCTTTCTCTCTTTTTAGAACTATATCAATAAATCAGGTTTATTTACTTTTTCTTAAATCCTCTCCACTCTCTACCCACTGCCATGATGTATGGAGAAATGAAAATCATGTGAGCTCTACTGTACATAGTATTTTCTAGCATCATTATCATCTCTCAAGCACAAATTTTACAATCCTTAAATACTGATACTTAATTATAACATATTTTTTGTTGTGGAATATAATAAATAGAATATACAGTTATGAAGTCATTTCTTTAAAAAAATATTTTCTTAGCATTAAATATGAATTTTTAAAAAAGCAATAGCTTGATTTATTTACTATTATATGCTTCAATTTTTCTGTTCATGAGAGACTGTCAAAACTTTTCTTAAATTTTCAAAACCATCCAGAATTAATTATTTTTTTTACTTCAATTTTTATTGAGTACTCTCTTGCATGTGCTTTAATCAGTGCAAACACAGTATTCAATAAAATTTCCATCCATAATAGAGAGCGTCTAAAAAAAACCAATAAGAGTTGTATCTTCTACAACCAATGGGATGAGCATCCATGTTACATATGGTGTGGAGCTTGTGCATAACAGTCCAAATAATAACATTTCAAGCATACAGTATTGATATTAAATGTATTATTTCAAAGAAGACATTTCTTTAACCAACAAAAACATAAATATCCAGAACCATATTACTGTCAAGTGCATGGATATTGTTAAAAAGGAATCTAAGCTGTGTATCTATAATAATATATTTGTATTACTGTTGAAATGTACACCCAATCTTACCTCATATAACTGTGCTATATGTATTGAAGAGAGGCCCATTGCAAGATTTAATCTACGGTTAGCTGTATACCCATCTGTGTTCACTTGCATCAGCAAGCCAACCTTATGTGCTTTACAAATCAAATTATATACTGGACGGCTGTAATCTGTCAGAGTCAACTTGGAAACATCTCTGAAAGAATACAATGAACAGAGTGGAATGTTACATGTCTTTCCTACAAATGACACAAGTTTTCTAATAATAAGATCAGACACAGATTTATGACTCAGTTTACAGAAATGATAATTTTATTTAGGTCTCTAAGTTGAAAATCTTAAGTTAGAATACAACAAAGGAATGCTGAAAATTTGAAGCTACTACTATATATATTCACTAATGAGTCAGTTTTTTTTAACTTAAAATTGGATTCATGCAGATGAGGGTTTGTCTTTTAAGCGTGACAAACTTAACTTATTTATTTATGTCTACTTGAGAACCTCGTTCTGTTTATATGTGAGAAAGAGAGAATTATATTTACTATTAAGAGAAACATCCAAGATTTTAAATATGCTGCAGACATGGCATGTTTCTCTCTCCCTTACTCTCATACAAAAACAGAATGAGATATTGATATGCATTGGAATCAACAAATGAGGCAAGTTATTAGGTGTGCCCAGAATTAATACCCTCTGCAGAGACATAAACTGGTTATAGGCCAATTGCACTGACTACTGGTATTAACTGTCACTACTAGTTACCTGATGGCAGGGAAGAATATCATCAGTCATATTAAGTGGCAAATGAGCCATATGGCAAGTACAATGAAGAACCATAGTAATATTTCTCAAACAGAACTTAAATCAAAAACAATGGATATTACTTTTAAACTGTACATAATAAAACAGTTACTTCAAATCAGTAAAAAATATATTTATTAAAAGGTAAGGAAAAAGTTTTCTAAGTTGTGCACCTTACTCTTTCTTTACATTATATTTTGCATTTTGCTGAAGGTAAAACAGTTTTAAACAGGATATTATAAAAACAAATAAATAATATTTTTTAAGTAATTTGAGAAAAGTTATGACAAAACACAACAAACTTTAAGGACAAAACTCTCCCATTTTAAGACCATTTTGGACACTAAATGCTTCAAACAAAATTGCATTTCAAATAATGTAAATTTTGATATGGTTTATATTTATTGTATGGATAGAATAAAGACAAAGGAGATTTGTTTCAAAAGAACTGCAATGAATTCTGGTTTTAAATTTCTGTAACTTGAACAGCATAAAAATGTCACATTTTACTCACAATATATGAGGCTGTAATCCAGACTGCTCTCTGTAGGGATTCTAAAATACACAAAATTAATTAATTAATCCATCATTAAAATTCAATCAATTGTGGGGCATTGAAATTTGTCCTATGTCAGTGATTTGAACTAGATATGCCAATGATGCTACCTCAGTCAATCTGTAGATAATAGATTTACAACTCTGTAAACAAGCAGAGCGCTAGTTAGCTCCACTTAGTCAAAATTTCTATATCCAATGTCAGTTGATTCATGTGATTGGTTGTAGAAGTCAGCAAGAGAAAACAGTGATTTAATATCTCAGTAATAACACAGTAAAAGGAATGTAAAAAAAGACAAGTGCATGTTTTATTTCACCCAAATTCCCTGGCTTTTTCCTCATAAAAAAACAACAGGGTACTGTAAATATTTATTGCATATTTTTGTAAACTCTGAAATTCACAGCAAAGCACCTATCTTAATTACATCTTTTGAAGGCTTTGTATCCTCAAACCTTTAAAAGCACAAAATGTGATACTTTAGATGTCTACCTACCAATCCAACCAATCTATCCCTTTTATGCAGGAAGTAACTATATGTCAATGAAATTTAGTAATTAACAGTAGTTTATAAAATAATTACTGTGAAAACATGACCGGTCAGCACTATTCATGCAACTGACCTATTGCAACCTGTCAATCATGCTATCAATTAACCAATCTGCCAGGGTAAATTTGACATACCTCCAGGCATTGCTTTTGTCAGCCATTTTCCTCTAACAAGCTGCTGGTGGTATTAATGAGTTATGATAAGTATTTAAAAATGTTGCAATAATCTGTTAATTTCTCCATCAATAAGGGTGAAAAGAAGTCAGTGGAAGCATTGTAATTCTGACAGCACAAAATTCCTTGAAATGGATTAATTAAATTTACTCCTTTTCAGAAACATAGACAAAATTATAATGGATTAAGACTTTTTTGTGGTCTCATGAACAATCATCTGAATATGGAAATAATTGATGACAATTACAACATGTTTGTTTGTATAAACATATGTCAAAAGTATGTCCCATTGATAGCTTAAAGAAACAAAAAAGAAATTACAATTGAAAAATATGTGTAAAAATAGACTTTTCTAGAATATGGGTGGAGACCACCCTAACTTTTTAGTTTTAATGTAAATTTTTTTCTTGTAGGAATGACCGAACCCCAGACTATTATTTTAAAGTTTTTAAATTTATATTTTAATGTTGAACTGTCCCAAAAATAATAATTTATTGTCTCAATCTTTCAGACACTTGAGTGACTCTTTTTTTATCACTGTGCATAAAGAAAAGTGGGGATACAAAATTTTAACAATAAAGAATACAAAAAACAATGGTTTCAGATAAATATCATACAATATAATAAGCATGCATTTACAATATTTACATCAACAGATATCAATGATCAAAATTCCATCTGACAAACACAGCAGAACTTTAAAAATAATAAGGAAAACAGTATACTTCTAAACAATTATTTACAATTTTGTTATTAATTTTCAATTTATTTACTTCCAAGACAGAATACACATAAGCCAGATAAAATTAGTAACAATAAGATTATATCCTAACTACATTAGTATCTTTTACAGCAAATTTTCAGTTACATGAATAAGTTCTTGAGCAGCTTTGAAATTGATTTTTATTATTTAATGAAATAAAACACTTACAAACTTGAACTACAAATAAAAATAGTGTTTACTATAGTATAATTTATGTAACTTTGTAATTTTACATTTTTCAGAATACAAATCATTTTTAATAAACATATCACCTCAACTGAAACATATTTCTTTGCCAAATACTGCATGTTTGTCTGAGGTGGTCATGTCACATGATTTGGTAGTGACAGTATCTGACAGATGCTCATTTGCATAATGTAGCTACAAATATGGTCTATTAAAACAATTAAGTGTCACTTTGTTGTGAAATCAGCCATATATAGAAGTGAATTAAATATCACATGCATTTACCAGTGAAGTAAGACAGTACATTGTTCACTTATTTCATATGGATAAATATGAAATTAAGACAATGAAGTTTCTCAATGCAGAGATTAAGGAAAATAAAAGTTTATTCTAAGAAAGATGAGCTGAATATTTACAGTAACTTAACTCTGGTAAAATACAAAGTCAAGTTGCTAGGGACTAAAGCTGTGCAAAAGAACATTTGATGTAACCTGGAGATGTTCAACACTGAATTAACATTGATCAGGATTACAAGCTGCTGAATATTAAGACTGATAATGAAATTTCTTCTTTATTGTGGTGATAATAAGTCAGCAGGAAGTAGGTTCTACTATAGACAGCGATGAGAATGGAAACACTTATATGCCATTTCTGAAGCCAAGAAACTGAGCCTTTAAAGATTACATGACTGATTAACACAAAAGACTTTGCAAGGAAATGAAAACTATCAGATCCTGAACAACATAAAATCATGAAATACTTCAAATAGAGAATATGTCATACAACTGAACAATGTTTATTCTTTTTCATTTAGTAACTTTCAAAAAAAAAATGTGTTTGTTCTGGACATAAATAGATTTCAAGTGGATTACAGATAAGGATACAAGTTTGTTATTTCTGTTTAAGAATTGCAAGTGTACTGTACATGGTGTAACATCATTCAGTTGCTAATCAACATATGCAACTTGAGTTTTTAACTGAAACAAGATATTTTATTGACAAAAATGACCTGACATTACTCACCAAATTTTCTTACAGACATATTCATTCATTTAATTGCACATGTAATCACATGGGGTAAATATGTGATTTTGAGTTCTTAATTAAAAAGAGAGAATTACATTAATAACATTAAGATGGACTGGTCTCAAGTACAACTGGAATTTAATCATACAATTTTTATTTCCAAACTTTAAATCATTTTAAATTTAATGATAATGCATCAGATTAAAAACGAGGTTTGGCAAGTATATTTATTTGTTACATCATTGTGTTAATGTTACTCATTATCTGTCAAATGCATAACAATATGGACTGAAAGAAAACAACATGAAGCTTAGTATATTCTTATTCCTTTTCAAAACATTACTTGAAAAACTTCAATATACAAAAAAATTACGTATCTAATTTATGTAAACCAATACTTCGAAACATCTGATACATTTTGTTCTTTCCCACCTCCACCCTCAAACATATGCTTCTATATAATTTTCTGCTGGTAACTCTTTTGTGGGAAACATGATTCTTTAAATGCATAGTGATAAGGTTACACAGCTTTCACCAACATGTGATAGTTGCATTTCCAAGAATGACTTCATAACTCAATATGTTTGGTTTTAGTGTATTTAATTTTGAAAGAAAAATATTTAATTCAGTTAAATACCATTAAACCTTGGTTTTAGACAAATAATTTCTTCATTTTATTTTTCTTCACTAAAATAATTCCCCCCAAAATCGTATGAAATTACAATTATGTCAAAATCGCCTAAGTCGAAAACTCACAAGTCAGTGGATAACTGTATGATAATGTCAAAATAGCCAAATAAAAATTCTGCCAGTGGATGAGTGTACCACCTCCATACTAAAGATGAATAAGTACAAAAGAAAGAAAAAAAGGGTGGGGAAAAGAATTCACCAAAGGCTGATGTTTTTAGCCATCTGCAAAATTAATGAGGATGGATTTTTTTTAAACAAAAGAAACACCTAAGGAAGTGGTGTGAGAGTTAGGTACAACATTTAAGAGCAACAACAGTACAGTGGTAAATATAAGGGTGTGATGTCAAACTTAGGACGTTGGTGAAAAGGAGAAGAAATTACAAGAAATGGATAAGTTATACATTAAATATTTGAAACATGAAAGACCTTCAATTACATCAACAGAAGTGAGACATAAACTTTATCAATGTGGAGCCACTGTAAACAGCACAGTGAAGAAACTGTTCAAGAACTGAACATGGACTAACTGAAAGGTTTTAGACAAGTCTTCTGGGAAGTGTTTCACACTGCAAAATGCAAATTGCACATAATGGTTTTCAGATCATTTATCTATGCAAAATGTGAACAAATTAAAATTCTTTGATGAGACCAAATATTCTCTTTGTGGCTTGATTACATCAAAATATCATGATCTGCTCTGTGGAGAACCAGCAGTAGGTATGTCAGAAAACTGGTGTGTTGCATTACATGTGCAACATCATGATTGGTGTAAATGTTATTATAATGAAAACACAGTGTGAATGGCAACAGATAGTGACAATAACTGCAATTGTTTTGTCAAGTACCTAATTCTGTGACTGAACACAGAAGTCATGAGTTATGCATGGGTGATATTGTTATTGTGGAAAAATGTGCCACCCATCAAAACAAAGGTGAACAGGTGTTGTCATGCTATTTGATGAACCAAGGAATCAAGTATGTGTTTACTGGAACTTACTCTCAAGATAAACATCCATTAGAATTGTGCTTCTGGTAAAATAAAACTTTCTTGAAACAAAGAAAAATTCCCAAAAATGGAAGAAAATGATCTGGAGCATGCAGTATACCATGCAGTAAATTCTGTCAATTTAGGAGTCATGCAAACTTACTATCATTGTGTTTTGGTTATTTTCATCTCGAATTTAAAATTAAATAGGTAAACAGTTTTGTCATATTTGTCTCTCTATTTCTCTTAGATTGTTTGCAGTCTGTTTTACATTATAATGCTTTATGAGTTTGTTTTACATTATACCCTTTCAATATAGTCAATGATTTTTTTTGATTCTATAAAAACATTATGTCAATTCAGATTATATGCACTGAGAGGCCAGGACAAGAAAATTATGGTTCCAATGTGCAAAATAACAATACCACTACTGTGCATATGTGGCCAAAATAACCATTCAAAAATATCTTTTATTCACCTATGCATCTGGTTAAATGAAAATCTCTCAAACAGTTATGTTTGGCTCTATTCCAAAGTAACCACAAAACAGGAATTTCCTTTACTAATTTCAAGTGAAAATGAAAAGACTTGCGAGGGACAATGAGTTATGTGAGAAACTTACAAGACTTTCAGCAAGTGTGAATATATATTTTGAAATGACTCAGATTTCTCATAACTCTACACTCTGTCACTGAAAGCTGGTAATAATGATATTCAACGACTAATGAAGAAAATATCTTAAATGCTCAAGAAAATCAAACGGCATAATACATATAATTTAGGGACATTGATAACAAACAATAAACAGAAATAGACTCTAGGACCATAAAAGGCTATTGTTTCTGGTAAAATTATAAATTTTTTTTAAACATTACAAGTATACACCCATATGCATCTTATATGTCCCTTATTAATTAAAAAAAATTGCATACATATCCATCAAAAATATGCATATTAAATTAATAATTTAATTTCCAATACAAACAAAATTGTGTAATACTTTTCTCTCAAAATAATACTTCCAACTTGTGTTAATATATCATTCATGCCTTTTCATGCATACTGTACCACAAATCAGTATCCTTCTGAATTAATAAAGAGATGAAAAGAAGATGGACTGAAATATGAGCAAATATAAATTTCCAATAAATGGAATAAAAATTCAAGACATTTATATAAAAGCAAAATGTATCATTTGGATTATACCAAGAAAACTGTTTTACCTTAAATTCAAATGGTAACATTTTTGCCCAATGATCTCTGAATTCCTCATTAAGATCTGTATCGAGCTTCAATTCCTCCAACGGTTTTTCAAGATTACTATGAAGATATCTGGCATATTCTAAACAAACAAACAAACAAACAAAAGCTCAACAGATATATTTTCTAACTATCTTCTTCATATATCTTCATTAACAATAGGTACTGAACTCTGCTATCTCCTGAATCCAGCCAACCCAAATAGATAGAAATCATTGTTTTTGTCTACAGCATAAGTAAGAACAGTAACCCTTTCCCATTACCTCCCTTTGCCATTTCCAGACAACACTAATTTTAAGGTTTTGTGCTAGTAAGGAAAAACATAGCATAAAAAGACCTCATGTTATCCTATGAATTTTTATGTTGTTTTCAACCATCCACCCATCCAAAATTTTGGTATTAGTATGTAGTAATGATTATCTTTCATGTGTTATTCATTATTTTCTTTTCTCTTCAATATTTATGAATTTTTCATGGTCATTGACCTGGTTTATTCTAACCTTAGCATCACTGATGTGTGTTGATTATCTTTAACATGCTCGAGTTGTTCAATTTATTAACTTCTGTTGTTCTTGTCATTACATTTAAACAATAATGACAAAATGTAATGAACACAAAAGTAAAAAAGCCAACAAGGACATACATAATATATGCCTTACTTGAATCAAAATGTAAATCATATTTAAATCGTATGCAACATACAGTGTCTACATACTTTATCAGATGATATCTGGTCTACTGTATTAAAGAAGAGGGTTCAGAACCCACAGAGCCAGGTAAAGTCTCTCACTACGCAGTCCGACACATTGAGTATCCACAAGAAGAATCAACTGCAAGCTCAGGGGTGAATCTTGCTGCCCCAGCCTCAAGAGAAATGCATGATACTATCTGGTACCATTACTTCCGCTGAACTGGAGGAGGAAGGGGCTGTGGTTTTGCTGCCCTCCCCCATTCAACTATGCTGTTTTTTTAACAAGAGATGGATTACCTGGTACATAAGGCAACAACACAGTTATAAAATTTAGTCTTTATCTGTCATTTGTCTCAACAAATACTCTTTAAATTATGGAGAGGTGTCTCCCAACTTTTCAGCAGCTTCATGGGTATAAATTCTCCCTCATGTCCATACATGGCCTTCAACTCCATGCACATGGACTTTTTTTTTATCAAATCATAAGGATCAATTCCATCATACTATAATGCCTTATGATGCCATTCTGGCTGCCAACCAGTCTAACCAGCCATCTGGTCCCTGTACCACTGAAGACAGGTCACTTCAGCAACATGTCCCACATACTGGACTATGAGACCATGCAATGTGGAAACATACAGGGATTGTATAGTAGATCCATCTGTTTGACCACACAATCTCAACAATCAGCCAAGAAATGATTACCTGCCCAATTACAAAATCAGTTTTGATCACAATCAAATGCTAGTAGAAAATATTCCACACTGTTTAGGAGACAGTCTTATGGAGGGGGCAAGAAACAGGATTTCTTGTTCCCCCAAGTCTCATAATTCCATTGAAAGGCCAAACAAAACCAAGGTGTGAAAGATAAATTGATTTGTGGTCAGGGACAAGGTAACACTATAAGTATATTTGCTCCTTCCACTTGTGTGGTGGTGTGAAACAAATAAAAAAAAATAAAAAGCAGTGTCATGAAAGGACTGATTTTCTATTAAAAAAAACCCCAACCAAATGTCCAGTAATCCAAGAAAATACTGTTGCTTCATTTCAACTACTGAGTGTTTAAACCACTGATATTTCTGAGCAATTACAAGATTTAAAAAATAACTATTGTGATGGATATATGATTGGCACCATTTTCATCTAGAACAACAATATATCATAATACTAACTCTTTTTGGTAAAACCTCCATGTCAGTATAACTATCCTACCAGCTGGTAGAAATAATAAGGTTTCAGGTGAATATCCCATGTCAATACAACTTTCCATTTTGAAGTAGGAATATCATTATATTCAAGATGGCTGGCAAGGTGGTCATACTGGTTACCACGTCAGTGTCATTTTAATTTAGGACCAATCTGGCATCATAAGAAGTCTCTCAATGAAAACCCCATGTTGATAAGACCTTTCATTCTAAAGGAGTAGTGATTACAAGATTTTCAAATTAGCCATTGTTGTGGTTATTTGGGGAGATCTGTCCAGCACCACTGCCATTCTGAACCAACTAGTCCATGGGATGATTGTATTATTCACAAGTAGTTTACAAGGAGTAGAGATAACAAACTTGCACTAATGGATGGACAGACAAAAAACTTCAGATGGCAGACAGTAGGCCATCTCAGATATTTTTTTGTCTATGACCAGTAGAGCAAAATAAAAACTTTAAGAGGATATTGTATGACAAAATCTCAAAATTGATGATGTTTCAGCCAAATGCTGTTGCCACAACAAAAGTGATACTGAAGCCCTGCTATTTGCTATTTAAGGTAAGATAATAAGCAGGATGTTTTATTATAAGCACAAAGTTGTTGAAAGGATTGGTTTTATTAATAGACTTAAGCATGAGTAAATATTCATGCTCAATGACTTATGATTTTTATTCAGTATTATTGGAGAAATGGAGCTAAATGCTAAACTGAACGTTGAAGCTTGAGAAAACATTAGCAACAATGCTATCAGAAATGTGACACTCTATGCTGTCTAGTCTGAAGCAGACAAAATTTCTACAGGGAATATGTAGCAACATAACATGACATAAGCTCTTTTTTTAAACAGAAATCATTTCAATTTTACCTCTTAAATAATGTGCCTTCAGAAATTCTGGACTAGCTGTCATTATGGCTGAGCTTCTAACTTGAACCATAATCTGAAATAATGAAATCATAAGTTAAAAGTTAACAATGTCATAACACAGGCTATATGCACAAGCAACCTCATGTCAAAGGTTGTTTATCTCCCAATGTATGGCATTAAAGTCAAACACAAGAATAGTTTTCCCTGGCAGCAGCCGTATCTCACCTTCATGCAAAAGAGATACTTATCTTGGTAAAGAAAATTATACTAGTCTTTCAGACTCCAGTATTCCTCCACTACCACTGCTCTTCAACCTTCTGAAATGTAAGCCACCATATCTTAAAGATTGACAACTTGATTTGCAACACAATTTACTCTCTGAACTGTAAAAAGGCATCAAAGTAAGTATATTATGACTAAAGCAGTGAGTTTAAACTAAACAAGAGTGTCAATATGGGATATCATCTATACAAGATATTCTTGATAACTGGCAAAGCAGTCAGAACAGACCTATGGGGCACTATGTATTAGGGCAGTAGACCCCTCACCATCAACTATAAGGGTTTGGCATCTTACACTCTATGACTATCAAACAATGCTGGAAGTAATTGAAGAAACAATGTAATTATAATTTGCATGCAATCAATGACTTTTGGAAGAATAATTAGTTACCTTTGTTGCAGTTTTTACTCCTTCATAAAAATTACCCATGGAAACTGAGGTTAAAGCCTTCATATATTCACATTCAATATTGCCTTCATTTTCATCTATGCAAGCCTGTACAAAAGAAAATTCAGTTCCAATATTACACAAAAGTATACAAGATTAAATGAAAACCACATATGAAAAAATATGTACTTTAATAATTACCCAAATTAAAAAATTAGTAACATAACTCATGGTACATATCAGTAACCTAAATTTAATTTTGTGTAAGCATTTCATTCACAGATTTAAACAAAAACAACACTTTTAGTAAATTATGCTTCTTCAAGAACAATTACCCAATCACATTAATATTTGGAAAATAATCTGTCACCTGCCAAAAGATGAAAAATGTCTTTTCTGTACTGTATACCATAAAGAAAGAAGGAAGAAACTTGTACCCATTGCAACATCTTAACACTGCCAAAAGGCACTTGTAGTAAACAAATTAAAGATGTGAAATTGTCAATGAGGTTGCTTGCATTTGCTGATAGGTGTGTGAAGGTTTAATAGTAATGTGATCAGATAAATATTCTCAAAGATACATACTGTACTGAAAATATCATATCTCCTTTGAATACATTCCTTGATCATATTAACATAGGTGAATATGTAATATGAGCATCATTCTGTGATGGAAGAATGACTAGATTCATCATGCAGAGGATAACCATTCTTATAATGTAAGGATGGCACAACTTACTGTCAAATAAACCATGATGATTACAAACAGATATGAAGATACAGTTTCTATTATGTCTCAAATCAAAGTGTTACATTCAAATGCAAAACTTGCTAAGATTGCTCCAATCTCATGAGATGAAATCTCCACAAGGCATATCAGATCTTTTGAGACTTCTAATCAACTTGATGAGAATATTGCACACTTCCAACACAATGTTAGGGGTTATATCCTCTTTCCCCGCCTTTACCAGAAGAGACACTGTTGTGCCATTTAATATTTGAGAGTATGGTCATGGTCTTGTATCACAGTCTCTCTGTACTGAAAAAGTGAGTGAGAGAGTGAGAGTGTGTGTGTGTGTGTGTGTGTGTGTGTGTGTGTGTGAGAGAGAGAGAGAGAGAGAGAGAGAGAGAGAGAGAGAGAGAGAGAGAGAGAGAGAGAGAGAGAGAGAGAGAGAGAGAGAGAGAGAGAGAGAGAGAGAGAGAGAAAGAGAGCTCTTTGATATCCCAGTAAACCCATCTGCTCTTAACTGTAACTGGATATAGACTGGGGTATAACAGCTGCTTCTGTGATCTTGGAAGAGTCACATAAAAATCCCTGAAAAGATTCAGTTTAGGAACAAACGGGGAGAGATTCTAATCTATTAAATTTCAAATTGGCTAAGAGGTTCTTAACTGTAACTGGATATAGACTGGGGTATAACAGCTGCTTCTGTGATCTTGGAAGAGTCACATAAAAATCCCTGAAAAGATTCAGTTTAGGAACAAACGGGGAGAGATTCTAATCTATTAAATTTCAAATTGGCTAAGAGGTTCTTAACTGTAACTGGATATAGACTGGGGTATAACAGCTGCTTCTGTGATCTTGGAAGAGTCACATAAAAATCCCTGAAAAGATTCAGTTTAGGAACAAACGGGGAGAGATTCTAATCTATTAAATTTCAAATTGGCTAAGAGGTTCTTAACTGTAACTGGATATAGACTGGGGTATAACAGCTGCTTCTCTGATCTTGGAAGAGTCACATAAAAATCCCTGAAAAGATTCAGTTTAGGAACAAACGGGGAGAGATTCTAATCTATTAAATTTCAATAAATCATTATCACAATATATCTTCTGCCATGATGCCTGAGAGTAATGGATATCATAGAACAGTAACCTTTGATAGTAATCAAAGCTAATTCTATTTCCTCAAGAAGTCAATTAAATAAGTCAGCCAACTGTGGGATTTAGGCACTCAAAGTGAGATTAATCTTGAATCAGTTTCTGAGAATGCCCAACTTTCTCTTGCAAGTCTTTAAATTTAAAGTCAAGGGTCTTATAGCCTATGAGCTTATCTCCACAAACTGATGGTTGTAATTCCTTACTTTGCAAGATTCTCCTGACTATTGACCATAACTTTTTAATTAAGCTTAGCTTCACTGAGACTTTTCTGAGAATGACTGCTAGGATAAGTGGATTATTTAGACCTGTCCTACTTAAATGGGGCTATTAGAATCACTTTGCAGTTTTTGATCCCTCTGATTCTTTAATCATTTTATTTGGGTACCAAAACCATGAGGGGGATAGGCATTCTTCCAAAACCATGCTGAATTCAATGATGGTGCATCCAAAGCCTGTGGATAGCCTACGATTCTACCTTGTAACAAAAAGTCTATCATTGGATACTCTCAAAATGCATAAATCCAATGATAATCATCCAAGAATCAAATCAACTGTTGCAATGAGCAAATAAAGAGTTGCAGAAATCCCTGTTGGAATATGACTCCATAATTCATGTCAAACATACATAAGGGAGATGGATGAGGCACTCCATTCCCAGGACAACAAAATCCTGGGATGGGTTGATATCCGACTTTTACCAGTCCAAACTAAAAACCTAGATGACCTAAATGGGACAGACCATCAAAATTTGAAGTCACGTGTCATCCTTAATACTGCAGTCACTGCTGACAGGGTCCCCACACATTTTGAAACAGGGATAATGGTTTTTCCTGATTGAAATTGATATCTTCAAGATTCACTTATGAACCATTGAGATCTCCCTTGCTCTCACTGTGGGGACTGTGCTCAATGGAGTCTGTTGGATGGCCAGCCAGATGGTCAGCTTTCGAACTGCTCATGCAGAATGTGTAGGGAAACAGATAGATTGTTCAAAATTATCTGTGTATGGTTCCACATGCCAAGCAACTGTTGCAGCATGGTTCAGTGAAGTTATAGAATTCTGGTCATTAGACAAAAGGCATAGCTGGCCACCTGGATGGCAGCTGGAGTGGCTTTGTAGAGCACAAAAAGGATCACAATATGAATCATTTGACCTAAGTACTGAGACTTACAAGCCCAAAAGCCATGCTTGGACATACTGAGGACTTGTGTTCAATGAAATGGCTATGTAAGAGAGTGTGTTTAGATTTTTTAATGTAGGAAATGGAGCAAATGGAAAGAGAATTATGTATGTACCAAGATTTAAATGACATTTTTGAATGGTTTTGCATGACAACAATACCCGTTCACATATCATGCTTACCTCAACAATAAGAACTATTAATGTATATTCAGTTGAAATAAGTCTATTATTATGACAAGAACCTTTTAATAATTAATGTAACTTTTAATCAAAGATATTAAATGAAGATATTAAATGCTTTGAAGCATGTAGCTTTCTTACTATGTACATTACATATACTTCTCACAAAATATTTAGTCCCTAACTAGAAAGTCCAACCGTCTTATAATATATGTCTGTGTAACCATATAAGAAGTGGCCTACTGTATTGTGTTAATCTAATATTGTGCCGACTGAGTTACTGCATCAAAAATTTTCCAGTGGAATATAAAGGTATCAGATACTGGTAATTTCAACAGCAGTAACCAATGCGTAATCCTTCCTACTCATCACCTTAGTTTCAGTGAAACCTTCCATAAGAAAAATACTTTTTGGTTTCAGTGACATAAGAGTATGACTTAGTTTAATCAAGTGACTGGAGATCATATCATAGTTACTGGATCAAAATTTTCCAGTCATCGTAAAAATACCTGATGCTGGTAATTTCAATAGGAATGACAACTATGTAGCTTTCTGTAGAGTGGAGATAAAAGAAGGGGGGATCAAACTAATTTTAACAATTCATCACTTATCTGTTGCTATTGCATAGCTGTACATTTCTGGGAGGAAAATACCCCAAACATACCATGAAAATTCATCCTCCCATTACAGTAAATCAGAAGATTCCTGAACATTGGATTGGCTCTGGGACACGTCACATATTCTTTCCCATGCAAACTGCCTATTCATTCTTTTTTTTTGAGGGAGCAGCTAAACTTTGGTTGACATCTGTGTGAAGTGGAAAGAGAGATTCTGGCATGAGCCGAATCTAGGGGAAGGACCAATCACTACCTTGCTGTGGATGGGCCCACATCCTATCAGGATTTAGAGGGATAACTGAGAAGGATGAGGATGTCAATCCAATCCCCTTCCATAATCTGGTATCTGTAAGGTCGTCTGGATGATGAAGTGGCAGTTTGGTGGGTGGGTGGGTTTACTCAGCTCAATCCAAATCCCATCAAAGACTCTTCAGGAGACCCAGATCTGAAGAGACCCATTGCCCAATTTGAGAGACTTGAAATCTGCGAGGGGGTAAAGGGGGAAAGAACAGGATGAGGTGAGTGGCATAACTCACTGTCAGCTCTCATGGACAAGAAGGGTACTGCTCCTCCTTAATGGGATGGCACAAGTCTCTCCACCATTTATAAACTCCCTTTAAAGGTGGCCCACTAACCCTAAGAATCCCCAAAAAGATGGTGTAATTGTTCTGAGACTTGAGCGACTTGGAGAACAAGATCCACCATTCTTTCTTATTTTATAGGTACATCTCCACTCAGCAAGATCGAAGACCTTGCTTGACCATAGACTGCCAAAAGTACAACCATCTTTCCTCTGGCAGTGTATGCAAGGCAATCAAGTAAGGTACATGTCCCATGGAGATCTTTTATGATAACACCTACACCACTCTGCTTAGATACTGTTTTTGTAAATGAAAGGTGAAATTTGTTTTATATAAAACTTATCCAACCAAATGTACACACAAGAAAATGCATGGACTATGTCTACACTAATATAATAATTTCAGTAAGAAGCCACCATTCACTTCTTGCATGTTTTCATAAGATTAAATGGTAAAAAGGAACTATGCTATGCTCAGTATAGAACAAAAACATAAGATAATCAAGTCAACCATGGTTTAACAAAGCTAGGGACTACAAAGTTTGCAAAAAACATTAGCAGGTTTGATTGTAATAATAATGTAAGAAAACAAGGTATGATGCGCAAAACTAATATTGAAGAAGAATCTTTCTGATAACTGAACACTTGATATGAAGATAAAAAGTGGTGTGTGACTTGCTTACAATGTATATAATAGCACAATTAATGTTAAAGGCAATGTGAATTAAATGATTATTTAATGAACAATGGATAAATATGAGCCCATAGACCACAATATATAAAAAGATTGGGAATTTAAACAGAAAACCCATCATTAGCTACAAAAAAGCACAACCAAATTTTAATCACTAATTAAATAAATGTCAAGATGTACACCATTTGTATGGAACAAATGCTAATAACTCTTAAGAGAGCTTAAATTAGTTGAGAGAAAAACTATCTGGGGTTTAGTCCAAATGCTTACAAAGAATATACACACAAAAGAAACAGTAAATTTACCTGCTGACCCGTGAAGCAATTGCAAATCTTCTACTTATACTGCTACACATTGACTGAGAAAAGAATAAATTGCATTACACACAGGTAAGAATTTGTAGTGTCCCAGAGGCAATCCAGCATTCTGGAACTTTCTGGTTCATGCTAATGGAAGGATGAATTTTCATCAGACAGTCAAGGTATTTTCCTACCAGAAAAGTACCAGCTACACAATAGTAACAGATATGGTATTTCTGATATTAAAGTGTAAGTTTACTCAATAAATGTTTAGTTCAGACTGATGAAATGGTTAATGACTATCAAAATGGATACAAGAACTGTGATTACACATACAACCTTTGTATTACGATAACAATGGTGATGTTTAATCTGTTTGCAATAATTACATTTTGTTTCACTAAACTAAAATGACAGAATGGTCCAAATTTATTCTGAATGCCATGGAATGTTCCAAACCCTACCAAAATCTGTAATACATGTCTGACAAGTAAGTTTTAATCCCCACTCCTGTAAGCATAAACATGCATACAAATTTTTTGAGTGGAACAGATTCCTTGTAAGTTTTACAAGAACATTTCTGCAAGACTTTACAGAAGAACACACAGTAGTACATTACGCAAAGCCAGCTGTCAGGTGGGAATCAATCTCAATGTATCCAAGATGAAATTGGAATTGTTTGCTACCTGGAAGTCTTGAATGGCCTCTTGTGGATTACCACTGTAATACATGAGACTGCCTCGGAGATGTAAAGTAGGGGCATGGTAGGGGTTCATTGCCAATGACTGGTTAAAATGGATTCTAGCTGCCCTTGAGTTGCCAATTTCTCTGAAAAAATCAAATCATACAAACCCTCCATCAAGACTACAGATACTAATCACAATAAAGGTTCCACCAAAGACCATATCTTGCTTGTGAAATACTCTGTGATATACCTTACATGCAAAAGCTTTATCATGAATATAGACCTTATTGCCACCCCTTGAAACTAATGCCTCATGAAACCTAATACCATTATCACATGTATGCTTTTCAAGTTCCAAAATATGAAACAGACATTTCATTTTTGGTTTTTAAGTACAAACATGTGATACTGGTGTCTCAAACATGCTTTTAAAGTTCCAGAAATATGATACTAATATGTCATATATGCTTTTAAAGTTCCAGAAATATGATACTAATATGTCATATATGCTTTTCAAGTTCCAGAAATGTGATACTAATGTCTCAAATGGTTTTCAAGCATCAACATGTGATACTGGTATCTGAAACATACTTCTTAAATTCCAGAAATGTGATGCTAATATCTCCTATATGCTTTTCAAGTCCCAGAAATGAGATACTAATATATCATACATGCTTTTTCAAGTTCCAGAACTGTGATACTAATATCATATACATTCTTTTCATGTTCCAGAAATGTGATACTAATATTTCAACCATATCTAAGAATGACAAAGTGATTTTCTTTTGATACTGAGAATATTTTAGTTTTTTAAGATAAACAGCCATTAAAAATCTTCTGAACGAAAAGTGTGTGAGACTGTTCCATTTAAACACATGGTATCCAGAGAAGGCAGTTTTTTAAAAATATGTGCCATGGTAATTTGATTTCACAGAGTTCATATTGAAATGATAAGAAAATTCTAAACTGCATCTATGGGTGAGAAATCCAATTTAAAGGTGCCTTTCTGGGTTTTATGTATGTTTTAATGGTACAGTCATAAGCAACAAGATATTCTAGATACTTAATTAGATCATCTTACATTTCAAAAGTAACCTCTTAAAAATGTAGGAAAATCTTCTGCATATAATATACTAATTCACTATTTTATCATTTATGTTTTTCAATTTCTTGTTGTCCCATAATCTCTGGAAATTCTTTGTTTAATACTGTGAAAAATAAATCAACAGTTTGGCTATAATATGAAGTTTAAAAAAAGTGGAATAAATGTGCAGATTAATAATCTTTTATCACTCTTTTAACACACTTAACTCTGTCAGTGAATGGCTTGAAGGATATGTTTTTTCTGAGTAGCAATTAGTAAATCACTAATAGGAGTGAGTAGTAATTAGTAAATCACTAACAGGAGCAGACACAAAGAAATATGCTATAATATTGTTTAACCAGTCTGACTTCCAAATGATGACAAAATGCCAGCATAGAACATATGGGCTACATTATGTTCAAGTTTCACACAAATGTAAACAGCATAGTTTTGCCAGTCATACTGCATCTGCAGTTCATAGTCTACAAAGTCTACATGGTATCACATTTAAAATAAACAGCATAGGATATGTTATATCTGTACATGGCTCGAAAATCAATTATACTGATTTGTGTTCCTTTGCTAAATAATTTTCATTTCTCAAAACCTTAATCTGTGGATAAATCCAATGGATCCTATTCTGTCAAAAGAAAAAATTATTTCATCTGGTATGAAGGAACCATAAAGTCTGCATAAATTGGTAAAACATGAATGAAAGTGGCATTGTGGTATGCCATGACAGGCCTGGGTCTATGCTGTTAGATAATACTTAAATGGTTGACTTACCTAAATGCTTACCTAAATGCTTGACTTAAGACTAGTGCTGACTTACCTAATTGCTCAACTTATACTAGTGCTGGCTGTCTAAATAATGCTTGAATTAGACTATAGTACAAGTCACAACACCAACTATTTCAGTAATGTGGGTCCCTTTTTAAAATTTGATTCTACATATCTTTAAGTGACAAGTATTCACTTCATTTGGATTCGTATACATCCATATTCCTTTGGAAGGTCATTATTTAGATGCTTCAAGAGGTACTTACAGCAAAATCAATGTTAAAGTATGTGGACATTTTTAGACAAAATGAACCTAAAGGTACAATCCAGTAAAATCCAGATTGAATGTTGCACGCTGTGATGTCAGAATGAAAGCTATGCATATTGATAAACAAATTCATACTACCCTTGACTGCTATAATTCCATTCCTCGTGCTCATATTTTGAACCAAGTTTACTACATGGCCACTATTGTAAAGTCCATAGCGATAGATAATTTTCGTTTGGAAGTTTCTTGATGGCAGTTAAGTTGCAGAGCATCCAATAATCAGGACTGAATAGACTTTGCTTAAAGACAATTAGTGTTAAATTTAAGAAAAACAATTTATATTTAATTTAAAATGAGTAAAGGTGCATATATCAACCATGTAACTTGTACAATAGTGCTGGCTTACCTAAATGCTTGACTTAGACTAATGCTGGCTTCAAGATTCTCTGGCTCTTTCTTTAAAACTTCTTTAAAAACTTCTATAGCATTCTGAAATGAGAACATGGTTGGTGCAAGATAAATATCAATCTTGCACTTTAATCTTCCAAATAAAAAATATCAATATTTATAGATGACAGTGATAGTTTAAAATTATATTAAAAAAAGTAATTTGCTCTTTTAATTATTATATTTTATATTGATGAATAAACAAGTTTTACATGGCTTTCCACAAGCCATTAAAACATAGTTGGAACCATTTTGCCTTATATGCCAGACCTTTTTTTGCTTTAACTTCTCAATATCAACTTTTCATAATATACAATTTCAATTTAAAAAATTTAACAATTTAAAAATTCTGTCAGTTTATTGACACACCTATAGTTATTCACATATTAATTTTTGGCCTTTTATTTGTAAAATGTCTTACAGAACCAATTACAGTGTAATTCTACTACAGCAAGCTTCATTAGTGAATGAATTCGAATAAAACACAATTGCAGCACGGCTCCCAAAAATTTCTATATTTGTTCATTAGTGAAAAAATAACTTTTTTTATTATCAAAGAACAAAAACTAATGTGTAAAAAGTTGATTATCATTTTGGGAAAGAGACAATATCAGAATTCAGATATAACATGATCATAATGAGGCTCATGACATTTAACAATAACCTCAACAATTTCTTGAAGAAGTGCAAAGCTTTGTGCCAAAATAAACAAGAGTTTGATTTAATAGTTTGGCAAGATGTGATCCATTCTTGAAGAAAAATTGTTTCATGGTTGAATGTTTCTTGATATGATAAAATGTTCTATTTCTAACTTGTCAGCATTTCACATGTCAAAAGTTGACTGCAGCCTTTTCATCTTGGCTTAGTTTTCAAAGTAGTAAGCTCATTAAAAAAAAGTGAATATTCTTATTATTTTTAACTATGAATGATACAAGACAGTAAGTCTTTTCCGTTTTTCTAATTTTTGCTCAAAAGAAAGAGAATATAATCATTTTCAGTAATTGCTAATTGTCAATGTTAATGTCACTACTAAAAGTTGCTACATATTATAGAAATAAAACCCACACCAATAATCAATCTGACAAATTATGCACATGGCTCTGTGGTTTTATCAATCTTTATGCAGTCAGCTGACCAGTTAATATTCTGCATTTTCTATAAACATGACCCCATTGTTCCTTGACAATTATTCTTGCTGTAGTTGTTCAAACAATTAGGGGTCAAAGTGTAAATTAGTGGCTATTTACAGTGGATAGTGGGATTCAGAAATGAGAAACTTGAAGCCCCATGCAGGATTAAATCCAGAGTTAAACAAATGCAATTAGCTTCAAACTTTAGTGTTTACAAGTCAAACAAACAATATGGTGGTGTAAAAACTTCTTAACCAAATTTATAACTAAAATAATTTACCTATCATTTTATGGAAAATAAAACAGATTACCTATGCCTGCTGAATCATCAATCACAAACACCAACAGAAACAACTTTTGTTCCAAACTGTCAGCAGTTTCAGTCATTGCCACACACATGTAAAGCAACTCCTCCCCCACAATATCATCTTAAACCATTTTCTGGCTTCAAATCATTTACATGGAAAATGGAATCTTTCATTTCTGTGTCAACACTTGTTGGAACAAAGCAATTTAAGTTATAGGGATTGAGAGATTGGGCTAAAAAGACAATCAAAAGCTCTACTCCCTGCTGTTCTTTTTTAAGGAATGTCATAGTTATAAAAGAAATTAGGCAATGAATAATAGCCTTTTATTATAGTTTTTTGTTTCTTTTACCTTTCAAGAATGACTACACATTTTTTTAAGGAATTCATTATGAGCTCACACAAATGAATAGTTTTTTTCCCAAATTGGGTTCAGGAAGTTTACATGTATACACACCCAATGAAGTCTTGTTGCAAGAGCATTACTAGGTCAATACCTGACTTTGTTTTTGTGAAATATAAGTATTTTATTTAAGCCTACATGTTTTTTTTTTTTTTCAAAACTGTCTGAATCATGTTTTTGATATTCAGTCAGAAATCAGACCTTGGAACACATTTAGCAAATATGAATGTTGTGAAAAAACCCACACTTGTTTAATAAATTTCTGTGAATGTAATAGCAAGAAATTTACGGAACTGAATGGACCTAGCAAACATGTTTTATTACAGAAATTGTGCTTCTTTGTGCACATTTTTCATGTAATTTTCATTACAGATAAAAACGAATTTAACTTGTGAGAGCATGTATACAACTATAGTGGTCCCACTCTTGACCCCCCCCCCCAGCAGCAGCAATCCACTCCTTATGGAATCAGTACACAATTAATAAAATCCGGTTCAGTACCCATGAATGTAGTCCCAGTCTATTTTTAGATCACTTTTTCCGGTCTAAATTTGGTGGTGATACTAGAGTTAGACTTCGGCATTCTTGGTAAGGATTTAAAGGCAATAGATTATTCTTTAAAATGTGAGCTTATGGTGTGGTTGTCAGTGTGTATTTTGGCGACAGTGCACATTGAGTAATAAGGTCATGGTGATGATCCGGAAGTGAAATCTGTGTTCCGTTGCCTGGTGTTTTGTTTACAATTCAGCCTCTCAAAAAATGCAGGTCAACCCTTGACAAGAACTAAACCATAAAGTCATCTTTGAAGGTATTTTAGATTAACCTATGATTTGTATTGATTGTCACACAGTGGAAAGTTCAGTACTGAGAAACAAATGTAAAGACCATATAGTAAAATTAATTGTGTACTATGGCCTTATGGCCAGAATCCATTTGCACAGACAAATTTGTGTTCAAAAGTACCCCTCACAAAAGGCTACCTTGTAAATGCGACCAGCATATTAGTTCAAAAATATAAAATTTATTTCTCACAAGCAGACACATTTTATTTCTTAATATGTATCCAGGACCAGTAATATTTGTTCATAAAGTGATTTAAGTAATCCGATTTTTGTTTCCCAATGTCAGGTTTTCATTACTGAAAGAAATGTTGACTAAAGTATATGTACCACTAAGGTCAATACTACATCATTTACACCTCACGAGAAGCCACATCTTTTCCATAAAGCCAAGAAAGACTCAAATTTCAATCTATACAAAAAGGTAAGTACATGTAATCGGATTAGCCTTAATGTTGTGTTATCATGAGATGTCCAGTTTAGTCATTTGATAATTGCAAAAATTACAATTATTGGACAGTAGTAGCAGCTGTGAAGTGGTGGTATTTGATGTACAATACACAAGACAGCGGGGAGAATTCTGATAGCCTTTACGGCTTCCCTTAGTAAGATCTTGAGCTTGTTTGTTTTTATAATTAGTGGCTATTACTATTGAAAATATTGTTGAGTTCTTATTACCAAACCTTAAATGGGAGCAAGAAGGAAATATTTTACAAATGTCTTTTAAAAATTAAAATGATTCTGGATATGCCCTGGGAAGCACTCACTGTACATTAGTTCAGCTTTAACATTAGGAATAGGATGAATATTTTTAGAAAAGAAATTAACTAAAAAATTATTCTGAATAAATTTAGGTTTATAAAAGATGCAATTACCTAATTCAAAAATGTAAAAGAAATATGGAAGGAAAATAAAAAAATTATAAGAGACTTTTATACAAAAAACACAAGATGCCAAGTTGAAAGGGAAAATGGGGGGTGGAGAATTGATCAAAAGCATGGAATAACTGGACAAATATCAAATTCTTAAAAATACAAAACATTCCTTTCAAATATTTACATAACATATGGATGACGAGGGAAGTCGCAGAAAGGAAATGAATGATCCAAAAAATTCCAAACAGCTCAATTTCTAAAAGTAAGGACTTCAACAAAATCATGTGATGACAGAATGTGGGAAAAATAAAAGGGAAAGAGATAAAATAATAAAAACTATTCATGGATCTAACATACACCAGAGAAACCAAATATTATACTTGGATGCAAAATTTAAAAAAGAAACCTGCTTTGATATAATAAATTTTATAATTGATAACATAAGGAAATGTGGACAGGTAATAGTCATTCATAAATAACCTGTCAAACAAGTTTTTAAACCTTTTTTTCTTCTTACTAAAATATACTAATCAACCCTTAAATGTGGAATCCCAGCAGCTAATGTAGTTTAAGTAACATTTATATTTTACAGTTTTTGGAGATAGGAAGGGAGAGGGAATCTGCACATGGATGAAGTAGGGGACAAAAACACCACCAGGCTATACCACAAGGCGCCACGCAAAGTGGGAAAGCTGAAAGAATGCCCCCAAAAAGTCTATGTGCAGAATATGGACAAACAGTAAATAAACACATGAGGAAATATTAAATAATAAAGGGATTCCATAAAAACAACAAGGACTAACAAAACTTTTATATACATAAATACTCTTCTGTAACTTTATATTTGGAATATAAATATTTTGAGGGTATGGAAATAAGGCGTTGTCCCTGTCAAGAGAAGTGAGTCAGGAATAAATAGAGGCACATGGCTCCTTGCAAACTGGCCTTATGACCAGCCTCCTATATTCAAAATCTAGAATATGAGAAATGACACACAAATTAGAATCCACCAAAACACCAGGTATTTATTTTATAAATATATTACACCATTTCTCATACAAAATTTTAAATTTAAATAAAATTGAATATTGAATTAAAATTTGTTGATACTTTAATAACTCAAAAAATGTTGGTATACATATTATGCTGTCCTTGCATATACACATATACAGCATACACACAAAATCGCAATACACACATAACACTCACAGGATGTAGGTGACCCCTGGCAAGGGTCACTGGAAAAAAAAAAGGGATGAACCTTTCTCATCTGATGAATGAAATCGGAAAAGGAGGCCACCTTTTTGATAACACTAGGGAGAAAAAAAATACCCCATTCAAAATCTGGGTTTTTCAAAATTCTTTTATAAATAAAACATTTGCAACACACTGAAGGGGGACACATGAATACATAAAAACCTTTATTTTTACTATTTCGCTAAGTGGTGGGGAATCTGTATGATGTTCCCTCCAAAGTTAAGTTTACAAATTTTAACGGCCACTAGGTGCTATTGTTCAAGTCAAATCTGTGTACATATCAAAGTCATTGTGGCTTCTCTCACTTAGAGTAAAGAAATGTAAAAACAATAGGGTACCAGACTGCAATTAATGAATCACATGACAAGATGGCTGCCTTTAAAAACACGGTATTTTGTTTCAATGCAGAAAAATTGTTTTATCAGTCTTGTAGTTGGCAACATTGATGATTACAACTTGGCGTAATTGTCAAGATCATAACAGGGTCAGCATAGGCTAAAAACAGATTTTGTGCTGACACACAGAGAGAATAACCTTGAACAAAATGGGATATCAGACAAAGACTGAACAATCATGTGACAATACATTTATCGCTTCCTTTACAAAGAAGGCATTTTGTCTGCTCTACAAAAGTTTTGTCAGCATAATTTATTCGCATACAGTTAACATCTGAATAAATTATTACCAAACATTAATATGACATCATGTAAATGGAGACAATTATTTTAGAAAAAAATCAGTTATTCTACTCAACAACAGGAGAGGAGGGACTTGCCAAACAGTTTTATGTAGAAAAGACTCTAATAAAACAATTTTATGTTGAAAAGACTTGAATAAACAATATCATAAGGATGTTTTTCAACAGCAGTGGGAAAATGGAGCAAATGGAAACAGAATTATGTATCAAGATCTAAATGACATTTTTTAATGTTTTGCAATGTGCATGACAACACCCGCTTGCATATCATGCTTATGCCAAGAATAAGAACTATTAATGAATATTCATTTGAAATAAGTATTATTATATGAAGAAGAATCTTTAAATAATTAATGTTACTTGTAAATGAAGATATTAAATGCTTTGAACAATTTAGCTTTCTTACTACATACATTACATATACGTATCACAAAAAATTAGTTGTTCTCTGGAAAGGCCACCAGTCTTATTAGGTCATTTTTCCGGTGCTCAAGGGTTGGCCACATAAGAGGAGGCCCACTGTATTGTCACATACGTTGCAGATTTTGTTTTAAGTATTTATTTAATACAGAACAAGTTAATATTTTAATATGCCTTGATACAAGCTGGTAACTGTGCCAATGAAGCATGTATTTTAGCACTCATTTTTAATACACACCCTCCAACCATGTCTTTGGTGAATGCATTATTTTCTTCAGCTAACTTGTCTGGTTATAGCACACTTTGGTACATAAGTCAAATTTTATGGACCTGAACCATCGTGTTATAGTAGTAACACATTGTATCTTGAAAGTTTGTATAAATAAGAATCCTATGACAGAGCTAAAAATGTTAATGAAATAGACTTCTTGTGCCAGGTTTATCTATATTGATTAACTCTTAGTGTAACAATTCACTGGAATATTAATGTTGAATGCATCACTTTAATTGTAATTAATCCACAATAGGTAACTGGTAACAACAGCAATAAAAACACTGAAAATAAATATTTACTTCATTATACTTACTTGTATGTTGCAAACTGCACAGATTAAAATTTAAGTCTATGCTGTTTGTTAGGGACAATTTACAGAACAATACAAAACCTGATCTGCCAGCAACATTATGTGATGGCAGATTAGGGCCTATGTTGTTTGCAGTTGGCCATGACTTGTAAGTATATACAGACATCTATTAAATGATTATTTTTTAAATATGGAAGATTAATACAAGCCAACAGATACATGCATCAATGCAGATGTAACAAAAATCTAAATTAGAAATAAAAATAAAGCAGTACACAAATCAGTTAAATGCAAATGAATTGTATGGGTTTTTTTTAAAATATACTGTATGGCCTTTTTGATGCAAGTATCTTAATTAGTGTCATGAGCATCCATCCAAAGTGTCTGAATGGCTGTTTTGGTTAATAAAAGCTAGTTTATATTTTAAAAAAAAATTACATTGTTCTGTTTGTCATTTCTCTTGAAGATAACAGGAATGGAAAAACTAATCCTATCATATCTCATAAACTGATGAGGTTATATCATTTGAACATGGATTATGAACAATTTTCAATATGAATCAAACAAGAAAATTATGTAAATAAATTAAATGATGCTTATATATGAACAAAAAAGCTGTCATTTTAACTCACTCGAACTTTCCCTCTGTAATACTGGGCTAAACCAAGGTAAAATAGGCTACGTAAATGATTTGGTCCTTCAGCACTATCTAAAATTTCCTTGAAACCTTTCTCTGCGTCTGCAAAATTCTGTAAATATGGAAAGAGATAATTAAAAGATTTAAAATCAAGAAATTCTGCTTTATAAACTTACAAAATTCAGATTTGAAAATTTCAGTTCTGTTAATGCTGTGCAAATTACCTCATCACAGTATTATATCTCCATTATATCAGTGTTACATTTGGGTTCACAGAATACACAAACACCAAGGGTCCTACAACTTTTATGTAAAATAAAGCTAAAGCCAAAACTAGTGTTGCTTACAGTACCAAGCCCAACTATAAAACTGCCTGCTCTCCCACTCTGTTCTTGGTTTTGTAAGGCGTAGTGATAAGGAATTTTAATTAAATAACATCCCCCCATAGGAAGATAAACAATAGGACTGAATCTGATGATAGTCTCTGGTATCAGTTATCCAGAAATGCTGGAATTAATGTTCTGGCCAACTGTCACTACTAACATCTAGAATTTTATACAGGCATTGAGAGTAAATTCCTACTGATAACAATCAGGTTGGTGGCATCTGTCATAAACTTGTATGAAATGAATGTGTTACTGTTATGTAATCTTACATGGCCAACCAAAAAGGGTTTCCATGTGGATTCTGGGAAAAATTACTTTTGGAAAATAGTTTTACAAACTGACCTTTATGTAGTCATAAATATGAAAAGGAATAACTTCAATTTTACATATTACTGGCATATACATTGTTTGCACAGATCTTGAATTTTTGCAAAAACTTTTGCCAAAATGTTTTTTTCCAATCATTTCAGATTAACTTTTTTCATTGTTCCTTTCCCCCTAAAGACTATTTTGCCATTGACCCAACAATCAGTATACTAACAATAATTACTTTTCTCTCTGTTCATATAACTGGTGAATAAAGAAAATGATAACTTTTCCCGAATACTCTCTGGAAAAATGATATCTTTATCATCATGATTGTGTACTGATAAGCCCAACAAGAAGTCTACATAATTATATAAAGAAGGTTTGCTATATACTCGCTTGACAATACAGAGCACTTGCATGATGTTTCAATGTTCTTTTACATTAAGAATTCTCAAAACAAAACTGTGGACCAGATCCCTTTTGACCACATCACTCAGACACTGCTCGTTGAAATCTATTAACAGTCTGTGCAAGAGACACATTTCATTTGGCTTTAAACTTATTGCATTTTGGGGTCTTTCATTGCTATTGTTCAACTGAAAGGACAAAAGAACAATAAAGGTATTAAAAAACAACCCAAATCTTTTACCTAAACAAATAACCAATAAGTGTCACTTAACTTCTTAACCCCTAGTGCTGCATTTACGTGGCAGGAGTTGGTGGCCTACTTCTGAGCTCTGTAGAGTTATGGTCATGTGCGACACAATATAGTGGGTTGTATTATAGAAAGGTAGACAAATGTAGCTTTACGATGATACCAAATAATATGGATGATCTAGTTGCACTACAAAATACAGGGAAAAAAAACGTCACTTTTTGCACCCGAGTTTTTTCCAGCTGAAATTCAACCGAGGTTGTGATCCGGTTTTGTGTCCAGATTTTAGACTTATCAGCCTCAGATCTAAGACAGTCCAGTCCGAATTGCACAATTGTGAACCTTTGCAAAAAGTAGGGTAAGATGGGCAATTAGAATGAAGAGAGGTCTCGACACTAAAATAATGTGTCTGTTAAGCAAAAAAAACCCCTCCAATTTTTACCCTTCTGCTCATGCTCAGACTTAAGAGCCAATGAAAATCGATGTTTCTAACACCAATAGGCTTTAAGTTAACCAAAAATGTCTTGGAAGTCGATGTATTAAGATGTATTCAGAAATATCTCACAAAATCGATTTTTTACTCACATTTCAGGCGAAAACAACAAAAAAAACTCCAGGGGTTAATGGGTTAAACAAGTCAAAATCAAAATAAAGTTCATAAATAGACAATCAGCAACCAGCAACAAGGATATCATACTTAAGCATAAGATCAAAATAATTAAGTTCACAACTGTGAAAACAATGAAAATAATGATCAAAAATAGAAAATGATGATTTGCAACATGAAACAACTACATTAATAGACATTAATATACCAACTTTCTAAATTGAAAATTAAAAACACAAACCAAACAAAAAAATGAAGATAACATTGGATTTTGAGAGGTTAAGTGGTACAGTGTTAATCATATTGAGCAAAAGCTTAAATTGCTCAATATCCAGTTGATGAGTAGCCACCTAGAACTGGTAAGGGTAGGTGAAGGGCAAGATTCTCTTCTCATGATCTATATATTATACAGGCAGCAAAGACGATTTTCATCTTTCTGGGTTTACTGGATTCTAGAAGCAGTTCATTTACAAATCATAATGTGATCAGAGAATGAATCTGCTGGAAAAAATATGATCTTCAGCAAAAAGCTGTTCTTTATTAATATAAACAGCATACAAGCAAGAAATGAGTGGAACATGAAGTGTCCAAACTAAAGTTATAAAGTTTTTTTTTTTTTTACACAAGCTTGAAGAATCAAATTTATGGTATGGAAGGCTAAGACAGCAGAGGCTGATAATGCAAATTTTTTAAATTTTCTTAAGCAAAACTGAAACAGGTAAGGATCTTTGTGACCTGTTTCTTTTTCTTAATGACCAGTTATTGACCTGCGTTGGGGAGGGGTTGATCCCAATTTTTCCTTTTCTGGAAAGAACACTAAGGGCTTCTGCAATGGGTTCATATTGGTGTCTCTGTTCTGTCTAAATGAAACCAAATGAATGACATAGGATGATTTTAGCAAGTCCATTACATGTTTATCTTTTTTTTTTATTACCAGGTCAAATTATCAATTAAGAGATAAGCCATTGTTTTCACTTATTGTGAGTGCAGCACTAGAGACTCAACTGTTTACGATAACAGGATGCTACCACTTTTCATTTAATAAGGGTGTGTTCAAGAATGTGAAATGGTGTCAATTAATAACAGGGAAATCCAGGTATTTTGATAAAAAAAAATGTATTGCTGATCTGGTGAGATAGAATTAAGAAAACAAAACATTCCAAAATTACTTCTTTAAGGATAAGAAATAATAAATTAAGATGAATGTCACTAAGTTTGTCTCTTGCAAAATACCCCAGGAATATCAAACTTGCAATGAAACTATATCAATTTTGATTAAATGCTTCAAGACTTTTAACAAAACTGAATTCTTCTAAAACCTTTAACCTGTAAAACAAAACAAGACAAAATAAAAAACTTTTATGTTCACTTACTGTCACAAAAATACATGTATAGTTAATGTTGATAATGTTCTTGGTTAAAAGCCAAAATCCTTTTCTAAGGGACATTTACATTTGCCTCTGCCATAATGACATTTAAAACTAGTTTTTATCTTTCTATATCGCAGTAGAAGTGTATTTTTCCAGGACATCATCTATGATACATTTAGGCTTCTTCATACCCTGAGCCAATTTTGTGGTTCTTCCAACCCCCCGTGAAGAGCATCATGAAGAGAATGGTCATGAATGTTTAACTATTTAATAGGGTTGTGTTCATGACATAGTTTAATTCACTTCAGTATTTTTTTGGCTTATAAAAAAGAATACTACCAGAATTTAGATGGTTTGTAAAATTTGCTGTGATAGGCCTGGACCTAGTTGGTCTGTGTGAGGTTAATGTTATTGCATACCATCATCATCTTATGAAATTGAATGAAAATGCCTACTATTATACAGATTATGTTCCAAAACAAGTATCTGTGCAAAATACAAATGTATCTGCAGTTAATAAAAGGCCTCTAGATTTTGTATGGCTGTTCAAGCTTCATATAAGCAGAATTTTATCTTAATTATATTTCTTTTTGTTCATTTGTTCATTTAACCTCTACAGTTTTTTGCTCAAATTGAACACATCATATCTATCAGTAACATTTTGTTTAAAAATCACACAAAATTGTTAATCCAAGTGTTTGCCAAGGCTATAAAATCCATCTTTAAATGCAGTGATTGCTATGTGACTTCTAGTCTAAATGGTTTTAAACAGTTATCTAAGGTAGAATGCCTCCATCTTATCTGAAATGGCAGTGGAAGAGGTTTTGTCTTCAAAGGTTGCAAATCCCAATTTCCTGTTTATTGTAATTTTCGGGTCACTGCATATATTGTCAATGTGTTCATTTTGATTACAGCAACAATGCTAGCTCATTTGACTATATAATGATCATAAATATTATTAATAGATTTTAAAGATATGTAATGAATTTATTAAGATATTATTTCACTTATGCTAATAAGACCAAACTCAACAATTCATATAATTTAACTAAAAATGATCAGAACATAAGTATAATAACAGAATGTTAATAACGCAGTTAATAAAACTCATGCAAATTACAGCAAGCAAATAGTGGGAAAAATATTTCCAATATATACAACTTGAAAGTTATCACAAGTCTCTGAGTTATACTTGTCAATAGTTGGGATGATGAAGGAAAATTGAGCTCAATTATGTCTGGGCTTGTCACATGTTTCAATATACAATCAATTTAGCTCCTCCATTACAATTAATTTTTTAGAGTTGAAAATGTTAGCATCTATTACCAAAAAAAATATTCGGGCTGAGAGAAAAGTAATTATTTTAATGACTGGGACATTCTTTTTCCCTACCTTTGGTACATTATTTGAAATAAACTCATACTGTTGAAACCATTAATGAGTTACTGCCCATAACAAAATGTACAATTCATCTTGTTGGTATGGAAAAACTGACAAAAGCACATTTTAAACATTAAACAAATACAAAAGCATAGTGTCCTTTGAAGGGCAGAGCAGATAGTTGTCACAAACAAGCATAGAGGAAAGGATTAGGGAGCAATGGTGACAAAAAACCTTAATTAACAATTTTCATGAAATGAATAGAACATATCACATTATTCTTTTATTCTTCTTTAAGCTAATTTCTTTAAAAAAGAATGTAGCAGCTACTATACGTATTCCTGGTATATAAGAGTTTTTGATAATTTAACAAAAAATATGAACATGTATAATTTATGTTAAAATACAGACTTGTAAACTGCACACTTAATAATTCTTAGCTGCCACTATAGTAACCAGAAAAAGTTTTATTGCAAAGAAAACATACTTACTCCAATTATTATGTGGACAATTCCTCTAGCAAAGGAAGCTTTGCCCTCAGGATTTAACATCACTGCCTTATCTAAATCCTCAAGAGCTTTATGATATTGTCCTAAACTGATGTAAGCCTGTCAAAGAGATAAGATACCTCCATTTCAAGCAAAATTTGACAACGATGTCTGATAGATCTTATTCTGACCTATATTTGCTTTACTATGATACCTGAATAAGTTGGAGATCTTGGAGCAGTAGCCTTTGAGAGTGACTGAAGCTAATTTTTTGTTATTCTGTTATTCTCTCTCCCTCCCCTCCCTCTCTCAGTATTAACCTCTGTTGACGGTTGTCGCAATACACACACTTTTATTTCAAAGTCATGTTGAATACTTGCATTGCGAAACAATTGAGAGCAATTTGAGTCAATTAAATTCAGTTTAATTACTATACTTCCCTGAAACTCTGCATGCATGCATGACATATGTATTGAATAATAAAAGCAACAACAACATAATAGTATGCTAAATGTGCTAAAATGAAATAGTGACAAAGAAAAACAAAAGCAGGAATCTGGTTTAGGAAAAACAAATCAAAAGAAAAACAATAACAATGAATATGAAAAAAGTTAAAAAAAAAACAACCTTTGGTGTCAGAACTTTATTCTCTCTCTCTCTCTCTCTCTCTCTCTCTCTCTCTCTCTCTCTCTCAAGCATTGAGGTTAAACATCTGGATGACAGATTGCTGAGCTCAATAGAATTGCATGAGAGCTCACAAGATTAGGGGAAGCTACTCTGTTATAATATTGCCTATGGCAGTCTGGTTCTCTGCTTCATATGCTCAGTATAGCAGAGTGCAACACAGGAAGCATACGATACAGGAAACCAGAATATGCCTAATACAAAACAGGAAACTATAATATAATATGTCTATGAGCAAAAAATACACAATGCCATCCCAAATCCAACGCATTGGATATTAAATAAATTCTGAACGTATTTTGCAAATCTTTTGTGTAAAAAAAATACATGCCAAAAAATTGTGTGTGTCAATTTTCTCCAGTGTGTCCCTGATGCACAACTGTGTGTAATTGGAAAAACTGACCATATGTGCTTGTTTTCATGGAACAACATTGAGCTGATGCAAGACATAAAGAAAAATTACTGGCGGTATGCATGTACTACAGATGAGTATTAATTTACAGCTTTCACCATATCCATGTAAAAATGTCAATTAAATACAAAAAAAACTGATGACAAAACTTTTCAAGACAAAGAAAATCATAACAAAATACAAATACATGTTAACAGAGGCAACTAATGTACATAAACTGATCCCATTAATCCATATATATATATACATAATGCTTTGTGTATTCTGTTTTGGACAGCAATTACCTCTCTAACAATGTCTGTCAAATCCATCGTGTTTAATCAGGGTGTTAGTATTTTCTGTTTGCAATAATATGTCACATTTACAAACCCCATTTCTTCATAGCTAAGCTAAATTTATTTTAATTCCATTGGTTTGCAAAGAAAACAGCTAACCTCTGCTCTTCGTTCATATCGCTGTTTGATTTCATTTTTTATGTCTCTGTCTATGACCTCTTTAAAATCAGCAACAGCTTTTCGAGCTAATAATGAACCCTGAAATTAAGCAAGAAATTAAAGGCATATAAATGCATGCAATCAAATCTTCCCATTAAAATATTTTAGTTTTCTAAATACCAGCTAGGTGAGAGCTATTCCAGTGATGTAGCCAGTGAAGTAATTACTGTAAATACAACCAATGCACAAGAATATTTTTAAAATCTGAAAATATCACATCCTTGTAAAAAGAAATGGATTTAATCCTCCCAAAGCCCACAATCAGTGTGTCTGCCACACCCCTTTACCTTCATTTCTGCATCAGGCTTATGTCCTAGGCAATATTTCTGTATACAAAACAGATTTTTCTTCCCTGTATATCACTTTGTGAATGAAATAGTCACCAGACTAAATGTGGAATTTTAAATTTTAGACATTTATCAGTTTGGGATCCACAGTGATAAATTACATTAAATGTTAAGACAGTGTAATTAAGTTGTTTCATAAATACTCTGTACATTAACTGCTGAGACTTAACTAACTGTTTGTAGAGTTACAAATCCATCATATGGAAGCCTCTATTCAAACGAAAATCATTACTGAACATAAAACTTACCAAACTTTCATCACACTGATATCTACAACATGCTAAATTTTCCTCACTTTTTTAATAGAGTTAATACAATATTCACAGGTATATCTGACCTGTAATCCTTTTCTGGAGTATGCTATGCCACGCCCATAGTAAGCTGGTACTGCATTAGGTCTGTCCTGCAAACAATGTATCATGTCTATCACACTTTCTCCAACATCAATATCACTTAGAAAACTCTTAATGAATAAAAGAACAGTCCATCATTATACAAATCTTCATGGTTAAATTTTGTTTTATCAATGCTGCCTAATTAATATTCCAATTTATTGAAGTTCTTGGCACATGAGAAAAACTTACTTGATTTCACATTATTATATATCCAATTTCTGTGTTTCTATACTCTACCTGGACACATTCTTAGTAAACACCTCACTATAAGACTCCCTCACTTTAATGAGTCATGTGTATGGCTCCCATGACAGGTGTTATAAAGAACACTACTGAATTAATATTATATGCCTGTCCCAAGTTTACAATCCATGTAATACCATGACTACAGTTGGAGATCTAAACTGTACCAATGGGGAAGGCCTGAATATAACAAACAATTAGTTTCAGAAAAGCAGGTAGCTATACAATGGTTCAGAATACTGTAAGGAACATCCTGACCAAATACCATTAATATATCATGCATGCAGCTGGACATGTGCAACAAGATAAACTGTGACACAGGAGGTATATGATAAACATATAAACAGTAAATACTTCAAGAAAGCAGAGTTTTTCTTTTTAAAGTAAATTATGTTTCTCCTTGAATATTTATCCAATCACATTAATGTTTGGAATATACATGCTACTACCTCCAGAATCCAGCCATCCCACAGAAAAAATTCTTTTTTTCTATCTAACTGGGAGAAAGAGGAATCTTTGTGCTCAACAAACAGGCTTGGATCACTTCTGATGAAGTTTGAGCAAATGTACCAGGTCCTGTTTAAAAGCCTCTTAAAAGTATCAAAACAGGATATACGGATGATGACTTTCTATTTGCTTACTAATAGGATACAATATCTGGTACTGTAACTAAATCAGGTTGTTTGTGCCACAAGGACCATCAAGCGATCTGATCGAAACTGAAGGTAGTCTGGGTCAACAGAGAGGGCATGTAATTCCCCGACACTTCTAGCAGAGGCTAATTCTATTAGGGAAAAGGTTTAGTACAAGAGAAGCTTCAACAAGGTCCTAACTAAAGGCTCAAACTAGTTTGAATGCAGCCGAGTCAGAAACCAGGAATGATTCCACTTAAGAAATAAAGTTAGTGATTTGAACCTATTCAATTTAAATCAAAATTTCAAAGAAATCTTTTTATGACCAAGATTCTTCCTGTCATGATGATAGAAGATGTCCAAAATCACAGAATGTTAGCTCTTAATAGAAAATTGAAATCAAATTTTTCTCCTCAATCAGCCAAAGAAAAAAGTTAGCTATATGTCTGATAGAGGCAATCAAAAGGACAAATGTTTTTTTTATATTAAACAAGCCCCTGAAATACAGCTTCTTTTTGTAGGCTGTTAAAGTGGAGGACCTTGGTTTGTGCAGTTCTTTCCATGAGTGAAGGTTTCAATTGTTTTTCACTGCAAGACTTGGATAACAAGAGTCAAGTGTCAAGATGTTCTGGGCAAGGATGGAACATGTGGACATGAGGTTGCTTGAAAAGTTTGGCATGGGTAGATCTATCTGTAGATCGAGAAGATCGTTGGCCAAGTTTCTGTCTCAGCAGAGAGGGGCAAAAAGAATCATTGTACACTTTGGTCTCTCAATTTCTGTATAATCTTTGGAACTAAGATCAATGGGGGATTTATGCACACAGGACAGACCCTTCCGAGAGAGAGCACACCAATTGATCAAGCCTTGGAATCTGGTGTTGCAGAAACAAAGGTGAATAGTCTGTAATTCCACCTGATTGTAAAATGATCAATCATTGGATTTTCCCATAGTTAGTAAAATCTGATTCGAGACCAATGGATGGACGAACCACTGAATGGGGAATCTGTTTCCTCCTTGACAGAATCGGCCAGGACAATGAGTCCAAAAGGAATATATGTGATCTTGATGTTGACCTTTTGCAGTGCACACCAATGATGGAAAAAACAGACCATAATGTACAGCTGAGTTGAATTGGAAGCAGCTTGTTAAAGGAGGCATGTCACCACAGCTGAGTTGTCAGACATGATAAGCTCCATTTCGTTATGAAGATGGTCACTCCAAAAATTAAAGGCTTTGGTTATAGCTTCAACTCAAAGAAAATACGGAGACCTGTGTAATTCAGGCCTCACTGGTTGCTAAAAGTGACGTGATCTGGTACCAACCTGTTTAAGAAGGTATGTCACTATTGCCAAGTTGTCGGAGACGATAAGCTCCATTTCATTATGAAGAGGGTTACTCCAAAAACAAAAGGCTTTTATTATAGCTTTCATCTCCCTGAGACTGACATAGAGATCTGTATGATCAGGATCATACTGGTTAGTGACAGTGTCTGAAGCCCAGTAATCAATGGGTTGCTCAACCACAGGTTTGCTGTTACACATGGTCACATCTGGTTGCAGCTTTTTGAGAGGTATTACTATTGTGAGCCAACCTTGGTTGTGTCACTGGTCCAGGAGTGATACTTTCTCACCCATGTGATAGAGAAATCTAGCTGGTTTGCTAACCTTACTTTTCTTGTCTCAGACTATTCATCTCAGTCCAGGTGTCCACATGCTCAGAACAACTTTTAAAAACAGAAACCCTTGTTATCTTCTGCTATACCCGACATAGTTGTTTGAAAATCTAACTGTAGCAATAACAATAACAAATTTACAGTCATACCTGTTTATGTTGACATCCTCAGGCTTGAGGAAATATTGTCAACATAGGCGAATGTCAAGATAAGTGTTGGGGTAAGTTGTCAGAAAAAAAGCCCAATTTAAATTCATCAGTAAGGGCTGACATGTCATCTATGAGTAGCATTTAAACTGTTAAGAAAAGAAACAATGGAAATTTTGAGTACATAAGACAAAACCAGCTGAAAGACACTTGTATATTGACAAATTATGTTTTGATTACCTTTGTGTAATAAAATCCACAATAAATTATTGCTTCTGTCACATCCTGATATGAAAACATTATGATACATGTATTCAATGTAGGCCTTATCACATTTATTTACATAGCTTCAAGTACATGTACATGTATTTAAATTGGCCTAGATAATGGTCAGTCTGTTCCAATCTTATTGAGGCTACCAAGGGGATGGGGTTATTCACAGGGAAATGATATTTAGTTACCAAAAAACTGTAAATTTAATCAGCATTTATGCTGCTGTTGGTAGCCATCGTAAATATAAAGTTAAAAAGGAAACTTTCAAAGACAATAGACTTGTTTTAATCACAAATCACTTAGGAAAATGCAAGAATTGATCAGATTTCATTGCTTTTATTTAAGTCTCCATGAGAAGCCAACTTTATAGGACCAAACAATAGCCTGAGAATTTTTAAATCCGAACACGACATTGTTGAATAAAATACAGGTCAGAACTGGCCGATTTCCAACATAAATGATTAGATGGCAAGATCAACTAATAGTTAAACAAAGTATGAGTTGTAAATGGCAGTTGGTCGACATAAATGATTAAATCGGCAAATTAAAGCCTTTTAGGGGTCGGAACTGGCAGCTTGTTGAAATAAATGATTAGAAAACTAAGGATTTGTTCAAGCTGGGACCAAGGGATTCTGTTGACATGTACATTTACATTTGTTTTTATCTGGACATCAGCATAAGTATGACATTTTTGGTAGCATTAGTAGACCAATCGACCATGCCTTTTCTTTTTTGTCTAAATAGATGTCCTGTCAACATAACACGCCGTACAAAACATTAGAGACAGACACACAATATAGAGCTTTTTGGTATTATGCTATAATTCAGTTGCACACGTGGTCAGTTTAATCCTATCTGCAGGCCTGACAAAGTACACTTTCAAGTCAGTGTCATTAAATGTAGGCAAAGCTAGTTTTAAATACTCCATGTGAAATAAATTATATACCGTTAGCTACATTTAATTGATGCTGACATGAAAATTGACTGTGCTAGAGATCAGATAAAATTTTCAATGCTGTGTTAAATGAATTATGAAAGAAAATGAAGACACCTATACACTTCATTGTTTTCCAATGTTCTCAACAACTAGAGAAAATTTAGTAACAGCCAGGAATGTGTTTTGTCCAACATACTTTTTTTTTATTTTTGTTAAGCATCTCCATTGCACCCTAGTTGAATCAAAAATATACCTACAATATTTAATAACAAAGAATGCACTTACCAGCTAAACAGAATCTTTTATCCATGAACATATTAATCCATAAGCAAATTTCTCTTTAACACTTGCCACATTTCCAAGACAATAAACTACATTTTCAAAGAATCCATTAACTTGAAAGTTTAGCACATGGTCATCTGCTGGGGTCCATATTTGGAAAGTCTTTAACACATGGAGGTACTTTTTAGGGCATAACTGATTAGCATTTTTCTACCGATTTCAGATTCCAGATTTTGGGCATGAAATTTTTCTGATTCCGGATACGATTCGATTACTTGGAGATGCCTACTACCAGAAGTGCTATTTGCAGCGACAAATGATCTTATGTCTGCTGATAAAAAACAGATGCTACTATTTCTTGCAAAGAACTTGTAAGTTATAAATTTTGATTATTAAATGTCTTTATTATCTATTAAACTGTGTGCATCATGCCCAGGCGCATTAAAATATTTTAATAAATTTAAATCTTTCAGTCTAACTCAAGTATTATTGTTTCACCCCATTTTGACCATATTGGACTTTTCTGACTTATTTTTTAACCCTTTCATCACTAAGTAATTTTGTAGACATAGAGTCCTCAACACTAAGTAACTTTGGAGTTGTAAAGCAAAATGACTTGTGGACTTTGAAACAACATAACTTTGCCAATGTTAAAGATATCTGGCTGGATTAGGTGTCAAAATCAAGGTTAAAAATCAAATTTTATGACTAATTCAATAAAATGTGCATATCTATTACAACTGTTAAAATGTAGGTACAAACAGGTAACACAACAGATAAAATACCAGTAATTATTTTATTACCTCTTAGAAAACTTAGAAAGTTTTCAAAACTTGTTCAATTGACCCAAGATGTACTAGTGAATAATCACAATAGCAACACAAGTCTTTCTTTCATGATGTCCATAATATATAAGATTCTATAAAATGAACCAAAATGATCTCCAAGGTGAGATCTGTCCACACGCCTATATCGCCTCTGCCACGTTTGATCGTCACATTGAAGTTCGTTAAATGGACAATTTTTCCAAAAACTTCATTTGAATAGTATATTTGAAAATATTCCGAAGCTTTCCTGGAGCCATCTAACACTCGGGTGTGCCCAACTCTGTCAGAAAACTGAAACAAATCTCTTTGGTTTTATGGCTTCGTCCAAAGAAAACCATGTGGAGCGAACAATTCCTCTTGTTCAAAACCTTTAAAGTCCTCTTCATCGTCATCACTGTCACCCACAAGTGCATTCCATTGTCTCTCCATATGTCTTCTCTCATTTTCATCCAAATTTACCCGGTCGAAATTATTCAAATTCTTCAATAACTCTCCAATGAAGTTTCTTCAAACGCCGCCATTTTGGATACCAATTTCAACATTCGGAAAACACGTTAAAAGTTCCTACTTTGTTCGACATGTCTAGTTTTATACAATGTAAACTCACGATATCATCAAAATATAACATCTACATTAGAAGATGGAAGTTATTAGAGGTACCCCGAAAGTTATTTAGTCGGGTAAAATAATGTTAAAGAAGAACACTGCCCCAGACCGAAAAGTCGGTCCATAATGTTTACGGACTTACTTCCCCATGACCGGTTTTATAGTCCGAAGTGATGAAAGGGTTAACTTTTTTAATACACTATCGAATGACACGCAGTGTTAGACACAGTGCTATAGAAATTCAACTTTATTATTTTCATTATCAGAATCAGTCATCCCTGGCTTGTCCGAAAGTTATACTATTTCGTGGAATCTGATTTCTGGATCAAAAGTCAGTTATGCCCTAGTACTTTTACAATCAATATTAATTGCAACACAAGTACCTCACAAACAGTTTCACCTCCTATAAAGAAAAGGAGAATTATATACAATAGTGACATGGATCTCTAAATTACCTGTGAATATCCCAAGCAGAGACACTCATGTAACATGTATGCACTACAACAGAGCTGTAAGCCCAGTATTGTCTCATTATATATAATCTTCTAAATTGGAGCTGAGAAGAATGAAACATTTTCTTGTGATAAATATTTACTACAGTATGACTCTGCTATAATGCACTCAGTTATAATGTGAATTCAGATATAATGCGGTCGTGGCATGGCTCTCAAAATTTCATTCACCTTAATACCAATATTTTTCTCGTAACCAAAAAAGTTTAATTACGAAATATAAATTGCGTAAAGTTTTATGAACATGTTGGAAAAGAGGTTGCTTATAAATTTGAATATAAGATGTTTGTGGCTTGGCTCCCAAAATATCAGATACATATTCTTCTTAAAGGTGTAAAAAATAACGTGTAGAAAGTTTATTATCAATTTTGAGAGGAAATCATGTATGGATTCTACTATAAAATGATCGTGGTGTCGCGTGGCATGGCATGGCATGGCGTGAAGTGGCTCCCAAAATTTTATTTACCTTATTACCAGGATTTTTCTCATTAAAAAAATTAAGTACAAAAATAAATTAAAATGTTTTGTAATCATTTTGGAAAAGAGATTGCTTATAAATTTGAATATAAGACGTTTGTGGCGAGGCTACTGAAATATATACAGTATGTGTCGTTCACATTTAAGTGTAAACTTATACATGTACATGTATTATCCTTGTAAAACATTTTTTCTTAAAAGTGCAAAAAATAGCATGCAGAAAGTTTATTATCATTTTGGGGAGGAATTTTAAGGTATGGATTTTAATATAAAACAATCATGGCATAGCTCAAGAAATTTTATTTACTTTATTACCTGTATTTTTCTAGTTTAAAAAAATTAAGTATGAAAAGTAAATTACCTAATATTTTGTTATCATTTAGGAAAAGAGATTATATGCTTATAAATTTGAATATAAGGTGTTTGTGGCGTTGCTCCCGAAATATCACATACATGTATTATTCTCGAACACAGAAAACATTTTTTCTTAAAAGTGCAAAAAATAATATGAAGAAAGTTTATTATCACATATGGATTTTAATATAAAACAATCCTGGCAAAGCTCCAAAAATTTTAAATTTTACAAATTTTATAGTCATGTGCTAAATTAAACACTGGAAATATGAGTATCTGAACCCATGTCTGGGCCTTTTGAGAACTTTGGTCTTTGTTTATTGTTAAAAGATGACAGCTCATAAGTGTTATTGTTCTTATTACTGGTTCATGAGCAATGAAGTCATCAAATCTACTTTGTGTTTTTCTACAATGCATTCCTTTAATCATTGCTCAAACAATATCGGACATATGTTCTATAAGATGCATGCACAACTAAGCAATAAACAATGCAGCAGTTGATAAAAGTTTCTCACCTGAATTTATAATCAATTAAAGTACGTTGCTCATCATCAAAGTCAATTGCTGGGCTAAACTTGTTCAAATTATGATTTAAACAAACACAAGCTGCCAACATTTGCACATGGCTTGGTGATTTTGTTTTATGCAATCAGTTGAACAGTGAATAATGTTGTCCATTCCCTACAAATATAACCCCCACGTTTATTACTGTGGTCAGAAAGCAGCTGAAAATTATGGTGTTTCAAATAATAATAAAGTATTAGAAATCACGGATGAGAAAATTTAGCAGTGTGAAATTTATACAGACACCATTGTTTACCCTTCAGACATACTGTTTCTTCATTCGTTACATATTATTTGCTATTTATTTTTTTCCCTTTGTATTCAGTTGACAAAATTTCTGAATATTTTAAATATGTGTGCAGATATTTTTGATGGAAATATTTGTACTGTGGATTCAATGCATATGATGAGATTCACGGGTGAGTACACAGTGTTGATACTCTATTCATGCTATAGATTAGTCATCTGTATTCACCAATGCGTGGTTCTCTGAATAAAGTAATATATTATATATTCAATCTGTTATCACTGCAGGTGTTTTTCTATTTAATATACATTGATTTAAAATGGTAACTGTGCCAATGAAGCACACATTTTTGATTCCAATTTTATTAATTACCCCACCCCAACCCCTGATAACCCTGAAAATTTGTTGGTAACATACATGGTTGCTTATAACACGGTTCGGTTCATAACAGGGTAGGGTCCTATGGCTCCCAACTACCGCGTTATAGCAGGTCACACTGTATTTATTGTTCCTTTCATATAACATCCATAAATAAAATGTGATAATACCAGAAAACTATGCAATGTTTTATGTTGTTATTTTTTGGGGGCTCACACTGTATTTATTGTTCCTTTCATATAACATCCATAAATAAAATGTGATAATACCAGAAAACTATGCAATGTTTTATGTTGTTATTTTTGGGGGGCTCATGCTTAAAAACTCTGGATGACACTTCACGCTACAGTCCTCATTGAAGTATTTGTATTTATTCACATGTAAACATTGATGCATGAACTATATTGCACCTGGGAGGTGTTCTTTCTTACTTTAAAGGATAATATTGGGTGAGAAAAAGAATCTATGTTGGGGTTTGGACCAAGACAAGGAAATCCCAGTTGTGGAGTTACATTATGTCTCCCCACGAGTGCAAGCCAGGTCCAAACCCAACATAGATTCTATATCTCATTACACTGATCTGTTGTTCTTGAGCAGCACAGAATAGACACTGTTGAGACTGCAAGGTACAAAGGGTGTATACAGAGGCAACTGCTGAAACTCCCTGGCTGTGATACATTTTGTGCTGGAAAAGGATTCTGTAAGGCTGGGTATGAGAAATTCCATACACAGATGGAAGAACTTATGTGCTGAACAAAGACTGGACTTGTCAACTGATCAGACATTCTAGATGATGTAAAAAGGATATGAAATCATTATTTCCTTTGACTAGAATGTAACTGATCATATAATTTTGGAGGATGTTGCCCAAATATGCCTCCATGGAAACAGATGAAGTCATATTGAACAGGGATATCATACAGCAGAGTTGTTTCATAAAGGCCCAAAGATTTATGTTTAAGTTGGGAGAAAATCTGAACAATTTCCTCAGTATGTAAATCGCAGGAATTTCCATCAAGACTTGTCTGGGATAATAAAAATATATTAGATCGACACTGATGGAAAATTTGTTTAGACAGATGGAGAAGCTGACCTATATTGCTGCTTCCATTTATAATGCCATTGACTATCCTAACCAGGATAGACTTGGAGGAAAATTCCAGAGATTGTGGATTATAATCTCCACTATCCGCTTCTCAATGAGTGCCCAAATCTCATGCTACAAAAGTGTGTCCTTTATTAAGTCCAATGGTACTTCATTCTGGAATGGAGAAGATGAAAGTAGAGGGGATTGGCAAGATGGAAACTGAAGCCCCTCTGAGAAAATATGGATTGTCCACTCGCTTGATGGAAAGAGACTGATTCAATGGTGTTTGAAAAATAATCATGAGTCAATCACCTACAGGATAGTTGTCTGCAGGTGGTTGGGGTCACAAGTCAATGGCAAGAAAGGAGAGGGATCGGGTAGAGAATTTTTTTCTTATAACATTGAAATGACTGCCTCCATAAACTGACTATCAGATTATCTTCATAAAAAGGATTGGGATTGTAACTGGCTTTTGAGTTAAGCAAGGTATCCTTATCTCCTTGTATCCCTTCATCACTTCATTCAGGATGAATTGGAGATGATATATAGAGCATGGCTGATGCATAGAGAGATGGAGGGGCAGTTTATTATCTTGCCGTCAAACAGCAGAAGCAATATAAAGGGAGGTTCACAGGGTCAGAGGAGGAGGTGCAATGCTCACCGTGTCTGTAAGCCTGAGAAACTGACACAAAAAAAGCAAAATGAGCAAAAGACAACAGTTTTGTAAAATTTAACAAATAATTTATTCTGCTTGAATACAAAGTGAAAATGTAAAACATAACTTACACTATTGCAAATAAAATAAAAAAAATTCAAGAATTTTTAACACAAGTCTTAATGATTAAAGTTCTGTAAAATCTTTATAGGTATTCCAAATTGAATCCAATGCTGAAAGTGTTGATATGCCTGTGATGGCCTGTGTTGTGGCAATGTGTAGTCTCTTCTTGGATCACAATAACACAATCCAAGAACATATCCTTATTTAAATTTCACTTTAAATCCCAGTTTTTAGGTCAAAGAACATTATTTTTTTGTACTTTATACTTTCAGATAAGAATATATAATTTCACCCAACTCAAAAATACTGCTCAGCACAAATACAACTTGATTCTGCTCTGACGTTATCACAAGAATAACTAATTTTCCAAAGAACAAGATTTATATAAAAAACTAAAACATTAAAAGAAAACCTGGATGAGGATCATAAGTTCATTGTTTTAAAACAATTAAAAGGTCTGTTACAATAATGCATGTGACACACATCATGTGCACAAATCTAGCTACGTAAAGAAATTCAGATGTCCTTGGCTCAGCTTAAGATAATAATCCTAATATTTATCATTCAGTCAGAAAAAGTTAAATAATGTTTACAAAACTGTCACCGATTTTGTCAGAGGTTAGCTACTTGATAAAAGTTTATAAAACCCACATATCACGAAAAATAAACAAACCCTAATAAACAAACAAACAGAATGAATTAAAAAATATGTAACACACTATACAGTGAATGAGCTTTTGGAGTGGTTTGCTCAATGCCTTTTTCCACTGTATAAAAGCAGGCAAAGTCATACTGACTATAGCATAATTCTTGTCTAAAGCCGGGAGATTTGTGCTGAAGGTTTCGGAATTTGTCTTATACCAGTGAGATTCAAAAGAATTCTCAGTTGAATCTCTGAAAGAAGAAATAAGGCAGCTATGGAATTACCTATGTCACTGGTTCTGGCAGATAAACACTCTGAAAATTCCTATATATTTCCCAACTGCATGGAAAACAGAAAGGAAAGTAACACCAGACTGGATGGGTATTGAACAGGACAGCCAGATGGTATATTCCTTAGTTGAGAAGCCATTAAAACTGAGGTTCAACTAGATGGCGCAGCTCATTCTCATCATTTATAAATCCCATGATCTTGGATTTATAGAACCAAAGGTCAATCTTAGACATGTGAAGGGACTTATACCAAATGGACTGCCGAAAATTGGGTGAAACCTCCTCCAAAGTATAATTCTGCAGAAGCAACCATCACCAAGACTGGCCACAAACACATCAGTGCTCTCTGACCTTTGATTTTGTAGATTCAAAACATCAGCACTCTTAATCTTTTCCCATGACACTACCTGTTTCTTGCTGTTTTCCTTATAATTGTTGATCATGAATTCTCTATCCAACAAGCGCACATTCTGCAACAAAGCATTCTTTGCAAATGCAAGATACAAGTCATGATGTTTTTTTGTGTTTTGATTCTTGCATTTAGCATATTTATTCATCATAATTGATTCCAAAATGACAAAGTAAGAAAGAGAAAATACATACTTGTTAAAAATATCAGACACCTTTGACAAAAATGGTAATAAATATACAGATACAAATAAAAGAACTTCAAAACATTCTCATATAATGTAATTGTGTAAAACCATGCCATCAGAGAATGCAGAAACTAAATCCACATAGGTGAAAAAAATTCACATAATTATGGTCAAAATTAAAAACATAATGCATACCACCCATAGAATAATACTTAATACATTTAACGATACCAAATACCTCTGTGGATGAATGAAAACAGCACAAATATCCATGTGGTCTTGGAAGGTAAAGAAAATATCTTGTCATTTCACAAGCAAAGGCTTAAACTATGACCACCTGTAGAGGGTAAGGAGAGATAATGGGAAAGAGTCATTTTCTTTGGATTACATAGAATAGACAGAAAAGACAAATTTTCATTTTTGGGAGGACTGGATTCTGGAGTTAAAAGTGTTAATATTATTAATGTTAATGTGATCGGAGAACATATTCAAAGGAGAAATGAAATCAACTGTGAACTGCTTTCCCATTGGGTGGTCCAAAATGAATTAATAAAAACCTAATCATATTTCTATGCATATAGCTAGTGTTCTGCCATAACACTGGTGTTTGCCCTTAACAACAAAGTCATTTGTGTTAGAAAAAAAACAACATCAGGTCTGAATGATGTGATAAACATGCATTTTCCATGAAGATATAATGCTAAAAAGCTGGCACCAATAGCATTTAATTAATTTTTGCACTATTAACCTGCCTACACACACTGTATACAACACACTGGGTATATCATCCCATCGTACATTACCATTTATGGCCAAAGGTTAGTCCATTAACAATTTTCAGTATTGAAAATGATTATACCTACCCTTATTATTGATGTAAATTGTTGTATAGACCCTTCTATGTCTCCACGATTTAATAAAACTATTCCAAGAGCTGAAATAAGAAGTGATATTCAAGTCAGAAAATGATGCAGTTTGAGTATAATATTGCAGTTAAATTAACAACAATGAAGTATCTTTTATTGTTTGTAAAACATTTTTGGAAGCTTAAGCTTTTATCAATATACTGTACCCCAAATGAAATTTCAGAATGTCATTCTGATGATGCAGTGTCATTTCCCTCCACTGAATAATTTGGAAGGACTTAGTCATCTTGGTGTCAAGTTGATATAATTTTATTGATATGATAAAATGGGTAAAAACACAGTTTACATTTTCTTTTCTTATGGAAGACATTATAAAAGATTTAACCCTAAGCTTAACTAGATACAAGACCCTTCCTTGTGCCATAGTAATTTAGTTCTTTTTATTTACATATTCCTTTCTTAAGTCACGACAACTACTGCTAAAAAAACAAAACGCTATAACTTCAAAATTCCTATTCATTATAATCAAAAATTATTACTCTTGTTGTTTAGGTTTAATGCCATTTTTCAGCACATGATAGGCTACACCTGTGGCCAGTGTATATAAAAGGGAAAGAACCAAGAACAATTCCAGGAAGAACCACTGACAAACAGGAAACTACTGGCAAGCTTTCTTACAAACCTGCCCTGGCAAAGTCTGGAATTTGAACCCACAAAGATAGAGGTGAGATGTTGGTGATCTGTATAGGTGAGTGCCTTAGACCATTCAGCCACCCTGGGCCCCTAATTAAACTGAGAAAAAAAATGTGCCAAATATTGTACAGTTTCTGATGCTTAAAGCAAAATTTGTATTGCTTCTAAACAGACTGCACATCAAGCTAACAATTTAAAGTACCATATGTACTTGTTTATAAGATACTCCAACTTCAAAATTCATAGACCCAGATCAAATTGTAAATATATGGATTTAATGAAGACAATTGTTGAGCTTGAAATTATTACGTATGATTTTCATGTCTTTAGTTGATATTTTTGAAAGATCTTTTTTCTTTTTTTTTAGAAATTGGTGAATCCAGTAATTATGCATCCTGGAAAAGAACATGATGGAAAAGCAGTGGGATAAAAATTAAAAAAATGTGACATACTTACCGATACGTTTGTCAATATCTGCCTCTCCAGTGGCATATGGCACCATTTTTTTTTGAACAATCTCTTCTGCAAGCTCCTGTAAGGTTCCAAGTCAATAAAAAAAAATTATACATGTTATGACTGAAAAATATTGATGGCAAAATAAAATCCAAGGCTCAACATTAAGAGTTAAAAAACATATACATCCTGTCAAAATATGGTAAGCTGGAGAAAAAATAGTGAGAACTAACTACAGGGTCCAATTCTTCCTTATTTTAGTGAAGGTACATGGTCATGAATACCAATTTTTAAGCAGAATCAGCCTTTATTTTTCAACCACAGCTACCAAAACCTCTGACATTTGGTCCAAAAATTGAAAGACTTCTTTACCTCAATTGCAGGCCACCCATATCATTTGGTCCAGGTCTGTGATATAAAACTAAATTTATTGCACAGAAACTATTTATCTGCTTTCAGTGACCTTGACCTTAGATCTTTTGAACTCAAAATTAACAAAGTTCTATCTAACACAAATAAGAGCCATTTACAAATTTGGTAATAGCAAAAAAATTGGGGGAAAAAAAAAGTTACTTTGCAGAAACAAACTAGGGAACAGAATATGATGCAGGGCTTGACAAATCGATTTGCCCAACAAAATGAGAAGCTGATATTCATCTAAGACAAGCTCAAGTTAAGATAGAAAGACAGGTTATGTTCACTTCATGTTTATGTTAAGTTTTACACTCTGTGATCTTGCCAAAGTATTTATATTGGCACTTTTACTTCACATTTATATGTATCAAATGCTTATATTACATAATTACTTGCAGTTTTATCTATCAATGATGATAACACTGTCAAAGTCTGTGAGATTACTGTTTCAAGTGTGTATGGAAATGCAAAGCTTTTAGTAAATCATTTTTCTCAAAGAAAATTTACCTGATCACATTAACATTGAAGTTTTACTACTTCTCAAAATCCAGCAAGAAAAGACAAAAATTTTGCCATTCCTGTCTATATCACATTTAAACAAATAAAAAAAAAATCAAACAGGACACCAGCAGAACAGACATTCACACAAGATTTGACAATCACACAATATGAAAAAGAACAATAAGGTTTCTGCATATCCAAGAAAAATTCTGGACAAATCCATCAAAAGCAGTGTTTTATACCCACGTTATGTTTCTACTGACTTCAAATGGTCTAGTGACAGTATGCACTGCAGTCATCAGACCCACCATATTCATTTCTTGTCTCTGAGAAACTAGATCACGCAAGTAACAACTTCTGTAAGGTCTTGGGTCAAATCATATTCCATTTTGAACAGAAGGCTTGCACTGATAGCTCTGATTTAATGAGTTAAGTTATTTGTCATGAGTTAATTTATTTGTTATGTGTCTAAGCTCATACAAAAGTAACTAGAAAAGAGTGAAGCCAACAAGCTTTCTAAAATTTAGCAAGTAATTTTTTTCCTTTGAAAAACAAGGTAAAAATGAGAAAAAAAACATATCAAATCAAAAAAATTAATCTAAGAATTAAAAAAATATGTCCTATCAATAAAAAGTCCTAATTAAATCAGTTCGAATCCCGATGAAATTTCAAGATGGATGGAAATTACTTTGATAACCTTCAAAGTGCTGCTGTGTCAAGTTTTTTTGCTGAATTACAAAGAAACACTATTACAGGTTAGAATTCCAAATAATTTCAATAAATGTCTTTGTCCAAAAATTCTGACGGGCATTAATATTTCCTGGGTAAATAAATAATTTAAAAAAACAGAAAAATTAACTCTAACTGGTCACAACAAAATACCTTTGAGCTTGAAAGGTTTAAAGCACAACTGGCTATTTCTTCTCAAGAAAACAATTATACAATAAACTAAGACGTAAAACAAATTCCCAGATGGGATCATGTGATCCCCTCTCTACAGAACAATGTAGAAATATTACATGACAATTATCACATACTCTAGTATAGACTTAGCAAAAATCAACAATTTTTACTCAATAAATGAATAATATAAAAACATTAACACCCAAACTTATACTGGTTCTGAATCTAGCTCAGCAAAAGATAGTATTTTAAACAGCTGGCTGTTTATTAGGCCAAACAGAAATGACTTGAATGTTTTTAAAAAAATCCAAATCCAGTAGACAAAATTATCATTACAATAACATGTAATGGTATAAAATAAAAATATAAAAATTCAAAACTAACACACAAGTAATTAAATTACATATTCATAAGGAATATTTGATATCTGATAGCTCAGAAAACATTGAATATATTACCCACTTAAACCCATAATGCAAGGACATGAGTGATTCAATCCTTGGCTTCAACAGAAGAGGCACTGTTCAGTCACATGGTACTTCTCTCCCCACTTTAAAGCAGTGTTTGAGAACACTGATCTTGTCCTGCATCACCACCTCTCTAGAGTTATGATTTTCCACTGATGGCAATCTGTTCTTTGCAATACAATTAGGTTTATCATGAACATGTTTATGCAGCATTCATTGATAAAATCAAGTCTAACTTTTTCTCCTAAAAATACCATTATCTGTTGATTCAGATGTCCAGAAAAGGGACACGTCTGGGTCAGCAGGGCAAAATGAAAAGGGTATGTGAACAGGCAGCTGAGAATGATCAAACTTGCTGCTGCAGAACAAGGAGTTGCAGAAATCCATTCCCTGTCATGAATTGAGTCAGTAAGCTCGATAATTTGTGTTGCATGTGTGTGAGGAAAGCAGACTAGGCTGAGGATAAAAGTTTTTAAAAAATCCATGTTCAGGTGGAAAAAATGCTGGACAACTGAGGTCTAACTTTCTCCAGATGATTCGAACCCTAAATGACTCAAAAGGGACAGAATTATTTCTGCCCTTGATCAAAGATAAAATTACCATGTGGTTTTAGAGGATGTTTCCTTGACAAGATGCAAATCAAAAATGACAACACATCTGATGACCTCTGGGAATGTCCATTGGCTGAGGCTGACTGAATGGGAGACTGAAATTGGTATATTGTTTCTTGAAATCCAAACTGAATAAACTTGTGTGGGGATATACATATAGGAACATTCAAGTTTTTGATGGTTAGGTCTAAACTGACAATAAATTTGTCCCTTTTTAAAGAAAATCTGACTGACCTTGCTATTTCTATTTGAAACCTTGGCATTGCTATGTACTAGTTGAGATAGTTGAGGTCTATGACAGGCCCAAGAGTTTCATTGGCCTTGGACAATAGAAACTGCCTTATGTTACAGGCTTAAGAGTTTTATTTGTAATTTTTTGGGTTATTTTAAGTTCCATATTGCTCATCTACTACTTGATGCCATTCCATTCTACATCAATATATTGGTCAATGCTGAGTATAAGACAAGGCTATATCAATTCCTTGGCTTAGTCTTTTTCATTTCGTTCCACACTGCATCGATAATTTTGTACTATATGTAACTAAGTAGATTTTTAGGTCAGCATCATTAAATGTAGCTAAAAGTACTCAATTCATTTAACATGAACAATTTTAAGCAAATTATGTACTTTTAGCTACATTTAACATTGCCAACCTAAAATTTTACTGAGTTGTAGATAAAATAAAATCTGTGATGCTGTGTGGAATGAAACTCATAACTTTCAGTTTCATGTTAAGGGTACCACTGTATGCTATTTCCGATAACTGGCAACATGGAAATTTTATCACCGATGCCAAAATGCTTTCATCCAGTTTTGCTTTGATTAGAGAAAGGGAGGCATATGTATTCCATTGCATTTTTTTCCCTTTGCACCTCATGATCATGATAAAATATACACTGACATAAAGAGTAAGAGTTTTATTTGTCCAGCTGTTCGTAAAAACAAAAGACAGACCAAAATAAAATTCAGGTCAAGCAAATAATAACTAAAAGAATAGAAACTGCAGGATCTACTGGCTGTCCATTCCAAAAAAGAATTTGTAGGAATACATCTCTATATTATATTTAACTCCAGATGTCTGAAACCGTATATGTTCTATTCATTTCTGACTCTTAATGCAAAAATGAACACAGCTATAACCATTCATATTCTTTGCTTAAAATAAATTTTACATAAACTTATAAAGATTGTTTCCACATGCCCATTAAGAAGACTTGATCAAGAAAAGATAACTTTCTGAATTAAACATTCAAGCTCTTACTATTAAGTCTCCTAAAACATAGTTAAACTTCAATGCTGAAGTCATAATCTTTATCTAGAAGAGGCCATTAAGATTTTAAGGTGGGGATACATGTTTGAAGACATTTGTCTTGCTCTGATGTGCAGTAGAAAAAGGACACTATGTTATTCAATTTCTTACTTGAAATAATTTATTTATCTATGAATGAAAGAACAAAAATAAATCTGGTGGAAAAAAACAATCTAGCCACATATATTAAATGGCCAGTCCTTTTTACAGTACACACATGGACAGAACTGAACTAGTTTAAAGTCATATACATATTCAGCCTCATGACTGGATCATTATGTCGTTCACATTTAAGTGTAAACTTATTATTTTTTATATTTTGTTTGTTTTGTTTGTTTTTTAAACAAAAGCAGTTGTCACTGGGAATATTATTGTCTGTATCTCTGAGGATTAGTTTTCATGTTTAAACAGTAAGATAAATTTGCACTGTTCAAAAGAAGCTTCTCATCAAGTCAGTACATTAGTTTTGTTAAAATTTTTTGGAATAAAGTAAAGCATAAACATACTGCAAAAGAAGCTGATCAACCTTTTCAAAATGCACAGAACATACATGACTTTTTAATTATTTTTGTTACTGTCTAAATTTATGATTTAAAAAAAGATCACTTGTTTCTTGAAATGCTATCTAACTGTAAATCAATCATGATGTCTCAGTCTTTCCATGGGTGATGTTGAATTTTTGGGTATTCAGATTTCAATCTGTAATATCAACCATCCCCTCCATGGTGGAGATGCCTTTCAGTCGTGCTGACTTGTAGGTATTTGTCTCTCTGGCATGGAAGATTTTTTTTCTTTTTTTTCCACCTATCCATTTTCAGCTCTCACTTTTCCCTATTCTGTCCAAAAAGAGAAGTCACCTCTCTCTAAAATTCAGGACTAGTTTAACCCCTGCCACACTGTTGTATGCAAAACTGATAACTTACATCTTAGCAGTAAATGCAACAAATTCAGTGATAGAAACACAGTAATAATAAATAACTATTTTAAATGATTTATCTAAAATCTGAAAATAAAAGCCCTTAATTAAATTTGAAAGAACATCAACATCAGTTCATACAATCTGCTTTTAAAAACAAAATATATTAAGAATATTTTACCTGTATCTCCAAAGTGTCATTACTAACTTTTCTCTGCATTATTTGTTCAGATAAAGAAATATATGTTTAAAGTAAATATGACAATAAAATATTCTGACCTCAGAATGAAGAGTGCATGTATCAACTGTTGGCAACTCCTTGATACAGGAGTTTGACTCTGTGTTGAAGGAACAAAGACCAAGGGGCAATTCTGAGTTTGAGGGATCTGCAAAATCAAAAATATATGCCCATCACTAGTCATATCTTGCACATCAGTAACAGTAGTACTACAACTTGGTTAGAAAAATGTAACTTAGAACTCTCTCAATTTTTCACTGTGAATTTTTGTTTAAACCCTAGTGACAGATAATGTGGCAATATGAACGATTAAACTCTGAAATGAAAATTTTAGTGCACTAAAAGTGTTCTATGTACTTTTTTGTGTTTTGAGGCAAGGTTGAATGGCAGAACAACCAAGTGATAAAAGCTAATGAATCACTGTATCAACAGCACAGGTTAGGTGAAGTCGCTCGAGTTTTGCAAGTGCATTATGATGCGGGGATAAATACTTTTGGTACACCACTGGAAGCTCCACTTCTCAAATGCAGTGATGGATATCTGCAACCCTTACTTGATATTTACTGTATGTTTTAGTTATGCCATGCAGTATGATATTATTTGTGAACTTGTCTTAAGTTTTCCATTCTGCTCTATTAATCAATTTATCTTCAATAGTCATCAAATGTAATTTACTAACTGTAATAAGACTAAATTTCTCTGCATACAAAATGTCCGAACAGACACTTACTTGTTTATAGCTGTAACAATATTGCCTGACTCTCTCTCTCTTTCCTTGTCATAAGCGGGTCCTTATGTATATACCAAGCTTAGGCTCTGTAAGTAAACACTTTGATCAGTTTGTGAAATCTATTATAGGATGCAACTGAACATGTCAGTTGTGATGCAGGATCAAAAAATCTCCCTCTGTTCCTTGCCACTGAGCAAATATCACAAAACAAGTTAAGAGATCAGGGTCAAACATTTACTAAGAGGCAGAACACTATTTAGCATTTTACATGTATTAAATTTGCAGCTTAATCAAAAGGACTGTCAACTGACAATAAAATGAGTGCTTCCTTTAAATGCTTTATTGGGGCATGTGCACTGATAGAAAACATACAAAAAACAAAAATTTAAAATATATACCAGATGGCTAATTCCCTTATCCAGGTTATTATCAACAGACAGGTACCCCAAGTACTGGGGTACCTATTCACAACTCTGTCAGTTGACCAGGGAACATGCTACACAAAAGTTATTTAGGCAGCAAGATGTCAAACCAAAAACATAAATAACGGGATAGATGTCTAACATTGTAGATTGCCATCAAGCTGTGGCATGCAACCAAATAATGAACAAATCTGATTAGCTGTGACAGAGTACAGAACTTATGTAAGCCATGTCAACCTACCATGAACATGCTATGAATTAAACTTTATAGACACCATGATGATGTCAACAACTGGCAGATGTATATAAATGACCAATCAACTGAGCAGAGTCAGGCGTTGCCTATCTTCATGAACTTTTTTCTGTACTGATACTTGAACACAATAGGGGTAAATAATACTCTCCTGGCAAGTTTCCTCCCATTATGCTTTGTAAATTGCTAGTAGCACCCATATTATAACCACAGGAGTCTGACATTTTATCAATAAAGTATGATAACATCTCTGACAGAGGTCTTGCTAGGATTTTACAACTTGGAGTCCAGGACTCCTAATTTGGTAAAAATAGGAGTCCCACCAGCAAAGGTGCAGTCCTCACTAAGCCAGGCATCACATACTTTCTTATACTTGGCTACTGTTGTGTCGAACTATCAGTTCTAGCAACTTTAGCACAGTTCTGAATCTCATTAAAATCTCCATTTTTCTATTTAACCCCAAAATACTTGTCTAAATTTTCAAATGGCATTTTGTCCAGGTCTCTTGATTTTGAGTTCGCAGGCAATATTTATATGGCAACAACTGGAAAAGAAATCAATAACTGTGATTGTGCAAGGCTTCAGCAATGTCGCCATTTTATTTTATATATGGCAACAAAATATAATATCTGGCGATATTTTGGCGACAACATTTTTGGCTGCTAAAAACGGTATATACAGTCTTGGGCTTGGAGTGGAGAAATTCAAAAGCACTATGACAGGGTGCTGCAAACTTGGATATAAAAATGCACTGGAATGAATTGTTACATAAACAAATCCTTATTTCATATTGAAAAACCACCCCAACATTGCATTGTTATATCATAATCAGCTTATGCTGATATCTGTCCTTGATATGATGTAATATAGTCACAATAACCATGCAACATACTAGCTACAATCTGAGGGTGGAAACGTGAAATCTGAGGGTGGAAATGTGAAATAACAGTCAACCACAAGATGACCACATAATGGCAATATTAAAAACAAAAAACAAAAGACAAAAACCAGAAAAAATAGTTTTGCTGCAACTTCAATGAAAACTAATTACCTCTAAAGCACCGATATATACAGTATTAAGGAAATTTTTTTTACAAAAATTGTCTCAATGTTCTACAATTTGATTCTGCTGCAGCAATAACATGTATTTATTTGGTCCTTCAAAGGTAGCCTTTAGCACCGGCTTCAATAACACACGCACCTTCATCAAAGCAAACCAACGACCTGTGATCAAAGTAAGCAACAAATTAAAATAAAAGCATTGCTTCAGTTTTCATAGTGATTAGAATATATTTATTTTGCCGCAAAGCTTTCCTCTTTGCAACAAAAACGTGCATACAGAGTAATACTGTGTGGGTGATTTACTTTATTATTATTATGACTATATTTAAAGAGGATAACTCAATTAGTTAAGAACTAATCTATCTTGAGGCCCTCATTCAAAGCAATTTACTTTTTTTTGCTGCATCTCTGAAGCCACTGTATATACTGGGTTTGGAACAAGGAAATGAGCAAAGGAGTGGGCATTTCTAATCTCAACTGGAATATTATTCCAGAGTATTGGAAACTTTTTTAAATAATTTCTTATTTGGTTTGGGAATTTTGTAATGTTTGGTAGACATTGATCGCAGGTAGGGAGTATTTCCAGGTAGTCTATACTTGAATAGTGATTGTAAATATTCAGGAGCACTATTATTGGCTATCCTGTACATTAATTTGACTTTTCTTAAACAGATTCGGTCTTTAATAGGTAATATTTTTAACTTACCAGCTAAATTTTCTTTGCTTTCTTTCTGGATTGATATTAACTCAAAAGCTCTTTTTTGGAGATGTGCCAGCTTTGCTAAGATTTTATCATTTGAATTACCCCATACTGTATTACAGTAGTCTAAATAGGGTCATATGTAACTGTTATAAAATAGTTTTCTGTGCTTTTCCGGGAGAAAAAGTCTTATCCTACTGAGAAGCCATAAACCTGAATTGACTTTTTTACTGATATGTTTGATATGTTCAGTCCATGAAAGGTTATTATCTACCAAAATATCAAGTAGACTATCATGACAGACCATTTGCAACCTTTTATCCTTTCATGTCAGACATAGTTCATCACTATCAAATTTTGTTCTTTTGTTCCATGTTGAGATAAGTAATATTTTAGTTTTACCAATATTAACCAGTATTACTACATCCCAAATAAAAAATTTGCGTCCAAATACATGTAATTAAGTGTTTCCAAGATCTCTGACAACACAAACTTCCTTTATCTTTACTATAAATTAACACAAGGAGTGCAAGTGTGATCCCAGCCTCTGCTTGATTTGACTTTTGTGAAGCATCTTTTATCACTTTAGAATCACCAAAAGATTGAAAAGCAAGGATCATCCTAGGCTGCATGCCCCAATGTCACAAATTGCAATTTTTCCCTTATTGGTGACAAAATATATCATCTGTCAAATTTTTTGGCAAGTCTTTTTGGCTGTTTAATTTTTACATACAATCATGGATCTGGAGTGGAGAAATTCAAAGGGACTGCAAAAGGAAAGCCACACACTTGAACACAATGCTCTGGAATCTGTTACATAAACAAATCTTTTGTTCATATTGACAAACCTATCTTTACAGTGCATTGCTACATCATAATCCACTTATGTTGACATCTGGCCTGAGTACTATATGCTGGGATACACTCAATCATGCTACTGGACTCTAGATCATTTCATGGTTATCATCTCCCCTTGAAAACACCAGATGGTGTCTTCCTGATGGCAGTTGTAGATCAAAAAAATGTGAGAGACAGTTCACATTCCTTGAATAAGATCAATATCTCACTATCTTAAAAAGAAATTCTATCAATATTTATTCAATTGTCTTTTCATCTTTTTTTCACAAACTTGCTGCTGTTCCCAGCATTCAAATAAATGTTCTCTGCCCATTTCAAAACTTCATTAGCTTTTCATTACTACCTCATGCTCTAGTTTATATCATTTGATTGTGCGAAAGTGTATTGATGCGTAAAATGATTTTTACTGCAATTTATCTCACTTGAAGAATAATGAAAATATGTTTATTTTTTACAGCTTTAATCAATGGTGTTACTGGAGGTTGAACGAGAAATTTTTAAAACTTCTTAAGGTTCCTTTATTATTGATTCAGACTGTTGCATTTCTATTAATGTTCATTATATTTTTCATGAAATAACTTGAATTTTATCTAGGAAGGATATATTTTTTTTTCAAAATGCACAAATGTCATCCATGCTTGAACAGATAGGCGCACAGAGTCTCCTTGATTATTATTTAATTTTATTTCCTTGAACAGTTGGAATTTTTAGAGTATACCATTTGGAGAAATATTGATAGGCCCACTATGCATGCATTTGTGGCTTTCACCTATCTGCCTGTCTGTCTATTTGTCTGTTTGTCTCATTTCATCTGATGTACAAATATGTATACAGGTGAATGAATGTGTGTTCACATACATATATTACACAAACATACTTCTGGTTAAAAATGAGTATATAATGGTGTTAAGATAGAAAGAGTGACTGATAGATTATTATATTATTATTTTGACTTTATTTAAAGAGGGTAACTCAATTAGCTAAGAACTAATCTACCTTGAGGCCCTCATTCAAAGGAATTTATTTTTGCTGCATATATGAATATTTGTGACTGTTTATTATTGACTTGATGAGCATGTTCTTACAAACAGTTTGTTTTTAAATCATACTGTCTGCAATTTTACATCATGTCATGTGGATCTATATTGATTTAAAAGGCAAACCAAAGTAATAGGACAGAATCTGTGAAATAATTGGATCTTTTAAACTTACATATTTGATGCATGGAAAGTCAAACAGAATTAAACTAAATTTAAGAAGGCTCTTCCAGATGAATTTGCTGGTGGTGGCAATCAGATATGTTATCTAAAGACACCAGAAAATTTTAGAGTTATTATAAGTCAGCATAAGCAAAGAAAAATCTTGCTGAAAGTTATTGCATGCACCATTTGATGCTTGATGTTTTTAAATTTTGAGAAAACCAGAGAGGAATGTAAATAATTATTAGGCTGAATGAATGCATAGCTATATTTGATTGGACAAGACAAGAAAAAAAATATACTTTTCTGCATTAATTACACTCCTTTATCTTTATAATAGCTAATGTAATTATTGCTTTGTTAAGTTCCTCTGAATACATTAATATACTGTGTTCAATTTTAAAAAAAACTTCAGGTCTAAAATATTCAGCATTACAGATCAGCTGAGGTATTGAACTCAAGTTATAATTTTCTTACTGGACCTGTGTTATAATTTTCTTGTGTTATAAATGAACCATTAGCTTTGAGAAAAGAACCAAGAAAGAAGGACATATGTATGAAAAATGCAAATTGTTTGGATGCTTTTTGTTAAAGTTATGCAGCCAAAAATGTGTTTAAAATTGAGAGCAAAATGAAATGTTCCTACAAAAATGAAATTATGGATTATAAATATATATTATTTGGTATAATATAAATATGGACTGTGTACTTAATTTAATTATTTGATATCATGTAAATGTTGACAGTAAATACTTTTTAATTATCTGATATATAATGTTAGTATGGACTCTGAATTTAATTATCTGATGTAATGTCTATAATTATTCTCTTTGTATGAACAAAAGATGATAGATACATACATATATATATATATATATATATATATATATATATAATTTATTCATTGGGTTAACTATAATGATCTGAAGTACTGCTAAAACAGTGCGAAATTCTGAACTATCTAGAACAGGAACAGGAAACTTTCTGTGGGCATGCGCATTGGAACTAAGGGAGGTAATTTTAAGCACTACAATCAGTAATTCCGTTGCAACCATGAAACTCTCTATACCTACAATCGACCAAAATATGAAGATGCGAACAGAAACAGCTTTAATGAATTGAATGTTTATTTTTAATGTACCAATAGTTTTCTGAATCTTCTGAGAAAACTGATTACCTCTTAAGTATCAATTGCAGTGTATAAATACAAAACAAATGGAAAAAAAATCTCAATCAGAATTATATGTGGTCAAAAGTGCAACTTTATGATGGGTAAACATATGTTAGACGTCACATGTTCATCGCCTCATCCTAAGAGTAAGTTAACAAAATTAACAGCATTTTAGATTTAATGCAAATTCATCAGACAACACAGTCAGTGAACTTTATATTATACTGACAGTCCAACATCATCTGCATGTAGTGATGGTAGTAATGCTTCTAGTACAATACCAAATCATGATAAACAGGTCAAAAGTTCCCGAAAATTTCTTGACAGCTGTAAACTTGAGCATCTGTGGCTGAGATATGATACAAAGTTAGGAGATGTTCTGTGATATATGTATCAGGGCACAAGTTGTTAATTCATTTAGAGCTGGCTGTAATTCTGTTTAGTTCATTAATTTTTGACTTTTGCCAAATCCTGTGTTTCGACTCCAGGGACTTGAACAACGCAAACCAGAAATAGCAAAACAAACAAGTTTTACGTAATTGAAAATAATTTATTTCTCAAAATACAGGAGTAAAAGAATTAAATTCACTTACAGCATGGTGAATGAATTCCTTTTCCCTAAAGTCCTTTTAATTCCAATAGTTCCAAGAAATCTGAATATGTTCCAACAAAAAAACTCCTCCTCTGTTTAAGTTTCAAATGTACAGAAATATTTCTAAATAATTCTATTAGCTGATGAATAAATTTATTTACAGTTATTCTAGCTTGTCATGAAATCTTTTCACAAACCAAACTGGGAGACTGAATCCGAAAAAATGCAGATGGAGACCTACCATCAGGAATTTTTGTGGCATATTTAAGCATCATCTTCACTAAATAGTAACCTACTTTTTGGGTTCAATACACATGAAATTCTTAAAGGTCATGCCATTTCTCCCTGTACAGTGTGTACCCCCCCATTTGAAAGTCTGGTCAGCTGTGTCAAAACTGTAAATTAAATAAAGCTTAGACTTAAGCCTCTTTGACATACTTCAAAGAAACCGCCTGTTCTACAGTGAGTAAAAGCACTAGCAAGTGACAAATAATGCCCAGTATTTTATAACCAGCATGGCCTAAAAATGGGTTCAATTTATGTTAACAGTTCAAATGTGGTCTCAAGCTACCATAGAGGTGATAACAATTTCCCACATTTCATATCCCACCTTATTTCCTTATTGTTAACTCATATATGCATACAACACTGCTTTCTAAAAACACATTTATTCTGAATTACTTTTTTGGGGGCACATATGCTCGTGATATGTTTCTTCACTCTTTTTTTAATTTAATGATGGTACTTAATGCCTATATATATGGTACATTGATGCCAGGTGTTAACTCATGTAGGTTTCATTGGTGGAATGGAATAGAGATCCTAGTGTGCTTATCAAGAAAAAAATCTACCAAAACATGTAAATCGTAGCAAAAATAAATTTCTGAACTAATAGTTGATGGAGATGTACACTGTGAAGCCATCCATAAAAGGGGTAGGGGGCATTTACTTCCTGAATGCATGAAATTGATGGTCATTAACTAAAGTTCCTTGCAAAACAGTCATGTAATGGTTTACTTTGTAATATCATGAATGCACTGTTATATTTTACTTGCTGTCAATAAAGTAATAACTATCTGATCTGTTTTAATTTTCATTGCCTATTACATAAAAGACTTGGAAAAATATTCACTACTGGTCCTGGCAACATTTGTTGAAAATTGGTGACAAAATATTGATATCAGCATTTTTTTTGTGACAACTTTTTGAAATCCAGAATCATCCCTGATAAAGCTAAACATATCCATTCAAAATACAGTAATGTACCAATGCATAACTCTCGGATGACCATTGCATGAATCTAATCCAGTGAATTAACACTTATTTTCACCATTAGAGTCACAAAGTCTTTCTACAGGATTCCATCAGGCGGAAGTAGCTAATTGTGCCACAAGAATAACACTTTGAAAGTAATTTCACAATATAAAATGTTTAACCTGCCTTTTACTTCAGATTGTATCATATGATAATTTTATCTAAATTTCCTGAAGAAAAAAAACCCCTTCTAGCTAAAGTTAGGATAGTAGAAATGATGGTTGATGACATCATACTTCCAATATTTAAAACGAGACAGATGCTGGATTCAGTTGTATTAAAAGATAGCACAGACTCTGCACCATGATCAGTATGAGTATTAGTCTGCTATACAAACCCATTTGTTGGTACCACCCTACCAATTTCAATAATGATAACCTTTAATGTAATAAAAAGTGCAAGGAACTTAGTCAATTGATTTATAATGCTAAAAAGCCATACAATCTATGAGGAAAAGGGTCAAAGTAAGTTTTAAATCTAATAGATAGTTCTTGGACAAATAAATTTTTAGCAAAGGGGTGTGAATATGACTACTGATGTACATATATTATATATGTTGTCTGCTTCCAATACTTACAATGTTGATCCAAGCAAAGGAAAAGAATGACAACAACAAATTTGCCTTTCACGTGGTTTTAACAAGTGGTATAATTTATATGTTCATGTGTGCAAAAGATATAATTTCAAACTCTCAATGTTATACAGCCAGTTACTGAATAGGATAAATGTCTTATGTTTTCTGATGAATACAAACTATCCCATAATGTACGTCGTCTTTCTGATCAAAGGTTAGAAATTATAAATCATTGATTCAATTGACTTAGTTCTGTACACTTTTTATCACATTAAACGTTTTCGTTACTGAAATCGGTTGGGGGGTACAAACAAATGGGGATGTATAAGCAGACTATACCATGGCTCAAATTTAACACTAATTTCTTTATAGCCAGAAGGACTAGTATGCTGAGAAATTTACTAGTCCTGCCAAATATTTACTAGTCCTGTCCAAAAACAATATCACACACTTGTATTGAGATTAACAACAATATTATTCATAAATAGCATTATCATATGAAATGCAGAATTACAGAATTATAAATCATAAATAGCATTATCATATGAAACGCAGAATTACAGAATTATAAATCAAATCCTGCTTCAAATCATCAGTCAGACAATTCACATTTCTTGTTTCTCAAGAATATCTGGATCCAATTCCAGAAAAGGATCCAGGTGTCCTTTCTCATCCTCCACTTGCACTCTGGGTCCAGATGGGGTTTATTTAGGTTTTTTTACCTATCTCCCTGAAACATTCCACAAATCTACTGCTGATGATGGATCATTTGTTGGAATATCATTTGTATGGAACATTATAAAGAGTAGGTTTGACAGAACCCAAGGTCGCAAACATCATCTCCATTCACTCCTCACCATTTGTATCTCTGAGAAACCCTTCAGCAGAGTAGGCTGGGCTTGTTAGGATAAGGTCCATCAATGCCATAATATTCTTTCAGCCAGCAGCACATCATTTTACAACTGTGGACCAAGTCAAAGCATAAAAGTCTTTGCAAGATAACAGAACACATTAAGAAAATTATAATCTGAAAAAATGTACAGCAAGAAAAAAGTTATGTCAATACTTAAATAATGTTGATATTATTTTTAAAAGCTTTTCTTACATGGTTACTGTTTAAAATCAAGATACTATACTAAATATAGAATTTTAAATCTGGCGTCAATGATGTTTCCTGTATTTTTTTAATAAATATTTGAATCTACACCTACTTGCTGTAGACTAATCTCTTTAATATGTCCCATTCCAATTCCACTACATCAGCATCCACACTTTCACCAACAAGAACTGACCGGAAATGCTCCACCAAAACAGGTTTCTGCCTTTCACTTCCAGTGATGTAGTGAGTAAATATAACAACATGCTTATCAATTCTGTGTCTCCAACATCAACTCCTTTCATCTCATCCAGCTAACACATCCATCCAAAATCATTGAAGGGTCTTCGGTTCTGTACCATAGCCACTTTCAACAGTTGTCACTTGAGAGCAATATTGTTCCTGCAGGCAAAATTCGCACATTTCAGAACCTGTAACTTTAGTTTGGTGCAACACAGAAAAGTCAATTATAGCTTGATGAATAGTAAATTATCTCAGGAGTAAAATAAGCCATAGAATATGGCCATATACCTTCAAGGACCAAAATAGCAGAAGGAAATCGAGAGTCATGGGTAGAACGAAGTATTTGGAAGTTACTGACCTTGTCTCTTACATAGTATGATAGACAGTGTCCTATGTCAGGATGGGTCATTGGGATAATCTGATATATTTTTGTCATTCTTTATGATTTCTTTCCTTCAGATTATTGGGTGTTTTTTTATTATCAGCATCAAGTTTGCATCGAGCACCTATGGTTTAACACATTTTGTTAAATCTTCCCAAGATCTTACCGGCGGTCGATACCACTGGTGGTATCTGCATAGCTGCTTTTTTCTTTTATTTTTGTGTTGCCCAAGCTTTCATGCGCGTTTACTATTTCAGTTTTAAAGTTCAAACAACCTGCAACAAAACTGGATGTTTTCTGTGTTTGTTTTTCTTGCTAATTTCACACACCAGTTATACCTCATAACGTTCTTTTCTTCATCATAATTCAGACATTCCCTGTCTTTTGTCCATGTCATCTGAAACATTTGATTACACTTTTCCCTATCATAAGAATTATTCCTCTCTTTAATGTCATTTTCATTCAACTTCTGCTTTTTTCTGGTAGCCGAATACGTTCTATAAAACACCACATTCTTATAAGGAGCAAATTGTGTCTTCTTTGGAAATACAAGATGTTACAGTATAGCTGATGTGAATTATTGAAAGCAAAAAAAATGAATATCAGTGTCCTTTATATGAGAAAGTCAGAGCAAGAAACACCATTTCAAAACACGTGCTTTTCTGTCACCCCCATTAAATGGCCTCTCTCTGATAAGGACTTAAGTGCTTGTTCTGCATGATCAAAGAAGTGGCTATTGTGAACACTGTTACAAAATATTAGTGTCAGAAGATAATGTTAGTTTCAGATTAGAAAAATTAAGTTCCCATCAAACAAACCTTTCTAATTTGGCACGTTCTATACAACAGTTCCAGTTAAGGTCTTTTTAATAGCGAAAGTTTGGTAATTGTTCCTGATTAATCAGACAGCAGTATTTTGTTGAAATTAATAATAAGGCAGAATATTTTCAAATCTTAGATGCCCATGCTCAGAGATTTTAAAATGTACAGCATTCTGCTTGGATATCTCCACGCCTATTCAATTATTTGTCCATTCTTGAAAGGGAAAAAAATATAAAATAAATTCTTATCATATAAAAAGTAGTTGTCTGGAAAAGATGTGCCAATAAAATTATCATAATAAATTCATCTGATTTTTATAATTATTTCGATGCAAGTGTAACATATATAGTTTTCTGGCTAGCAAGCAACCACCCCCACCCCCAAAACTCCCCTCCCCCATAATCAAACCTGCAAACTTTAATTTCTTTGAATAGCTTTTGCGGTGTTCTTTTATGTGGTTTACTGCTTTGTAGTTTATTACTGTGGCCAAGTGAATAAAGTGTGATACATCATTTTTAATTTAATCATTATCAGATTAATCAAGACCAATTACCTAACTTCTCTTGTTAATGACGGTACCATAATTGGTGCTGTTAAACTAATGCACAAATCGGATGGTTTCTGGTTAAAGAAACGCACCTTTCCAAAGCAGATATTGACTTCATTTTCTCATGCTAATATTTTATGACGGTTTGACAATGGTTACTGCTTTGATTCTATGGGACATCTTGGGCTAGCGGACTACCGCTAATTTCGAGCCCTGTATAGATACTAATTCTTATTCACTGCGGGGTAGAATCCGGTGAAATCAGTTACATCCACCTGATGGAGTCCTGTAGAAAGACTTTGTGGTAGTAACGGTGAAAATAAAGGTTAAATCGAAGGAGTACATTTATTCCGAGAGTTATGCTTTAGTACATTACTGTATTTTGAATGGAGACTGGGATCACGCTTGCACCCCTTGTGTTAATTTATAGTACTGATAAAGGGATTTCGTGCTGTTAGACTCCTGTACTCTAACCGTATTTTTTTTTTTAACCAATTCTCTCGTTAACCAATAAGATCCTACAACTGAATTATGTTAACAATTTTAAAAATGGGTAGCTATGATTGATAAAACTATGTATATATTACTCAAATGTCAGTCATACCACATTCATCAGAAATCTCTTTATCAGCTATAGACAGTATCAATTTGGACCTGAGAGTTGTTACATGAGGCGCAGAGCTGAGCGAAGGTCGCGAACACGAGAGGCAATAGTCTCCGCGCACAGGTTCCAATTTTTTCATTTCAAAAGTTTGTGTTCTGCCGTCTTCGCTTTCCACTTGGACATTTGCAACCTCACACATCAATCCCACTTCTGACCAGCATCGTGAAAAAAAAGTTAAAAAGAATACCCAACACGAAACATATTTCCACACCGCCATGTCATCGTCTGCTATCTTGTATATACCTTTTACAGAGAAGAGTTTCACATTGAGTAACTTCCCTTGTGACAGTGTATTTCGTAACATTTTAATTGCATAATGTTATATGCAAACCCTTTTAAACGCGACAGAAAGAATTTGGAGTATGTCGTTTCCCCCAGAAAACGCAGCATTCTAAGAGTTTACTAGAAGAAAGCACCAGTCATGTCAGAATATAATCTTAAGGAACACAAATTAGCCAGTGAGCAGACAACAGAATATCTACAGGTATGCCAGACGATCGCACAGTGTACCAAACACGCAACTTAACTTCCGATAAACATGCAGTATTTGGCAAAGAAATATGTTTCATTTTAGGTGATATATTTATTTAAGGTGATTTGTATTATTCTTAAAGATATAAAATTGCAAACTTGCATTAATTATACTGCAGTATACAATATTTATATATGTAGTTCAAGTTCGTCCATTATTAACCTAAGTATTTTACTGCAGTAAATAATAACAATCAGTTGTAATTTAGCTGTTTAAAAACTTATTCATATGAAAGAAAACTTGCTCAAAAAAGAGGCTGATGTATTTAGCGTAAAGTGTTATCCTTGTTAATTTTATCTGATTTATGTTGATGCTGCCTTGGAAGTGTATGAATTATACCTTAATAACAAAATCGTAAATAATTACTGTTTAGAAGTATACTGTTGTACATAAAAATTTTAAGGTCTGCACTGTTCGTCAGATGGAATTTTGATCAAATGATGTTTGTTGATTAAAAAAAAATGTAGATGCGTACTTACTATATCAAAATATAATTATTGGAAATCTTTAGTTTTAATTTCTTTATTACTAATTACAATTTTGTATCCCCATACCTCCTTCAACCAAATGAGAAAGTAAAGCGTCACTCTAGTGTCTGAAAGCTCGAGACGATTATATATATATATATATATATATATATATATATATATATATATATATATATATATATATATATATATATATATATATATATATATATATATATTAAAAATCTCTGTAAGCACCTTTAAACATCTGGCATTGTCATATACATTTTTTTTTAATTATTGATATTAATTTTTCACTCATTAAAGAAGAAACTATAGAAATGGCCCAATGGTTTCTATATGGATCTCAAGCTGTTGTTAGATGTGATATTCAACTTTAATGAACTGAAAAAGTTCTGCAGCAGCAAAATCTCTAAGGAAGTATGTTTCTCTATCCCACCAGTATAAAAAACTTTGTTAAGAAATGTCTTAGTGAACTTGATACTAAGAAAGCTACAGGACTTGATCAGATTGGTCCACGACTCATTAAATCTTCTGCTTCTGCTATTGTAGATTGCATAACATTCATAATCAATTTAAATTTGCATCCTCATCTGTCCCCAAAATATGGAAAACTGCAAAATAAACTTCTATTCACAAATCTGGTCCTATGACGCTGATAACTACCAGCCAATCTTAATACTACCAAACTTGTCAAAATTGATAGAAAAACATGTCCATGATTAATTCATATCATATTTTTTCTAAACACTTTCTGTTACACCCTAATCAATCAGGCTTTAAACAGAAACACTCATGTGAGACTGCTTGATCTCCGTAACTGATAAATGGCTTCAAGCATTTGACCAAGATAAAATAATAGGTTCTGTATTTGCAGATTTCAGGAAAGCTTTTGATATGGTGGATCATGAAATCCTTTTGAAGAAACTGAAAATCTACCAATGTGGTGAAAGCACAGTTAGATGGTTTACTTCATACTTAAGTGAGAGAACACAACATGTTTATATAAATAATGTTCTGTCTTAAACTGGAACAATTAGATGTCGAGTACCACAAGGCTCAATTCTGGGTCCATTATTGTTTATTTTATTTATTAATGACCTACCACTTGTACTAAAGGACTCAGTATCATCTACAGATCTCTATGCAGATGACACATTGTCAGACATCCAAAACACACAGCAAGAACTCGAAATTTCTCTACAGAATGCCCTAAACAAACTGGACAAATGGTGCACATGCAATGGCATGGTGGTTAATACTGGTAAAACTAAAATATTACTTAGGTCAACACGGAACAAAAGAACAAAACTTGATATTAATGAACTATGTCTGACATGAAAGGATAAAAGGTTGCAAATGGTCTGTCATGATAGTCTACTTGATGTTTTGGTAGATAATAACCTATCATGGACTGAACATATCAGTAAAAATGTCAATTAAAGTTTATGACTTCTCAGTATGATAAGACACTTTCTCCCAGAAAAGCACAGAAAAATATTTTATAACAGTTACATACAACCCTATTTAGGCTACTGTAATACAGTATGGGGTAATTCAAATGATAAAAACTTAGCAAAGCTGGCACATCTCCAAAAAAGAGTTTTTGAGTTAATATCAATCCAGAAATAAAGCAAGGAAAATAATAATAATAATAATAATAATAATAATAATAATAATAATAATAATAATAATAATAATAATAATAAGAAGAAGAAGAAGAAGAAGAAGAAGAAGAAGAAGAAGAAGAAGAAGAAGAAGAAGAAGAAGAAGAAGCAGAAGAAGAAGAAAAGGAAGGACAAGAATCTACTTGACATAATTGATCTGTTGATGGTGCACAAAGATGACTTTTCTTAAACTTAATGGTTTCGCTTGTTTCTGTTATGTTTTAGTTTAACACCATAGAGTTGTAACACTTTAATATAGATCCAAACTTAAAGCATCAGAAGATGTTAATTGTTGATACACTTTAGTAGTAGAGGGAAATGAGGGTTTCATCCCATTTTATTTTTTTACCCTCCAAACAAGTATAAATTATAGTCCTAAATTATCCCCCACCCCTTTTTCCAAAATAGTGAAATGAGGGTTTTGGCCCACCACCCCCTCCCACACCTCCTCCCCACCCCCGCCAAACCCCTCGTTTCCCTTTACTACTACTATGTAGACAGATATTTTGTAACCAGACAAAACAACAGGTGTTGGAATGCCATAAGCTCTGTCAAGAGAAGTGACGAATTTGTTAGAACAGCGTATGTGTGGAACATGATTATTCTAAAGACGGCAAATAGATTTTACCACAAATTTTTTATCAGATAATAGGATGAAAATTAAACTGTGCATTAGAACATTTCAGTTAACAAGGCGGAAATTAAACTAGCATTAGAATGAAAATGATATTTTAGTTATATTATATTTTAAGTTTTGATAAAATTTTATGTTACTCATATTTTTTGTGATATTTTTTTCATACTTGCTAACCCTCATTGGTAGAATATCTGTTAACATACTGTCAATAATACGAAATTCACGTAATAAATCATCCATATTATATTTAACTCCTCGTAGGTAAGACCGGATCTGATCAAGTAGTTTCTTGTAAGTTTTAATTGATGTTAAACAACCGTGCTTCTTTATCAAAAGTCTTGGTTCTACTTTTTTACACGCCGCTGTAAGTGAAACACCAATAGCGGATATGATTAACAAAAAAGGATTTAATGATACCCCACTTGAAATTATACCAGAACTGGTCATTAACAAGGGTAGATATGATATTACTCGAAGGATCTTGTTGTAGTATTTGTAACATTTTTTTACACACCAAAGTTTTTTATGATAATATTTATAGTATTGTATTAGTGCGTCCACATCCTGTTCTGAAATATCTTTTGAAATATGATTAAAATCAATTATACTTCTTTTCATTATAATATTTGTTTACATAGTTATGATAAGTCAGCTACAAACTCCAAACACCAATGATAAGGACCTATAAATTTTACATCAGTTGGTTCAAGTAAAAATATCTCCATAGAATTTTTGTTTAATATTATATTTAATATTCCAGATATGTTATCAATTGAATTATATATCGAAGTTGAGGTATATATATTAAACTTTACTTTGCTAAACACTGAGAATCTATACACACCGGTAACTTCTGGAGTGTATATGACTCTATCATTATCCCTCGTCCATGTACCAGACCCAGATGCAACAGTATACACAATATTTTTAATCTGTTTGTGAGGTATTTTAATCATATTTGTTTTCTCAACAATATTAGGAATTCCACTAATAATATCATTGAGTTTTGTGTTAATATCATTGAGATTCGTGTTAATATTAGCGAGTGTAATGTTAACATTTGATGGATTTCCAAAAAATTCATCTCTAATTTTGTTTATGTTTCTGCGAAAACTTAAAAATGTCTTCACGTGACTGGTAAAATCAGTTTTGAGCGCTGTGATTTCATTATTAATTGAAGCGTCCCAATCATTGACGTATTTTTTAGTGACAGCATCCCCGACCTCAGTTGGGTTTCCAAGATCTGTAATCTTGTTTTGTTTCATAACAATATTCCCACTTGGATTTCGTACAACTATATCTGGCAGTTTTACATCACTCGTTTTTAATCGTCCTTCTTTATCCTGGAAAATGACAACTTCATCTAGATCTACGCTGGTAAGATTTAGTAAATTATTGATTTCATTTTTGAGCCGATCAAGAGTTGCATATTTGGATAAGTCACCTGTGGATAAATCTCCTAATAGTGTTCCAAATTTTGTATAGTAGCTCATTATTTACTGTCCTAGATAAAATTATCAACACTAGTTTAATATTATATAAAATGGCAAAATCGTCGATATTAAACTTTGATACAGAGAGACTAGTAAAGCATAAACATAACAATGAACTTCCTGATTGTCATTATCTTATTTTTGGGCGAACTGGATCAGGGAAAACAAATTTACTTATGAACTTACTTCTTGATGATAATTTTAACTACGATAGAGTTTATATTTACACAATCAATCCACAGCAAGATAAATATTACTTATTAAGTGAGTATAATGAAAAACTTCGTGATGATCTTAAAGCTGGCGAAGATTTTTTTATAATTAGGCAGCCAGAAGATCTTATTCCAGTCAATCAACTTGATGCAGATGAACATAAGATAGTAGTTTTTGATGATATTCCGCTAAATAACATGGAGATGAACAAAATATGATCATATTTCTCACTGTCACGTAACAAACAGTGTAATTCTATTTATCTCGCTCAAGGATTTTATAATGTTGACAGGTTTATTAGGCGAAATACGGGTTGTTTTATTTTATTTCCAGGACTGGATAATGTTGACGTTAGAAATATTGCAAGCGAGCAATGCGGTGGCGTGACAAAAGATAAGTTTATTGAACTTTACCGTAATGCTACAAAAGATAAATTTAACTTTTTCTTGTTTGATAAACTTACAAATGATCCAACTAAAATGTTTCGCTGTTGTATTGACACTTACTTACAGTAAGGGTTTCAATTTTATAAAATTTATAATTATAATAATGGACAAACGAGCAAGATACAGACAACACATAGAAGACCTAAAAAAACTTGCTCAATCTCAGGCATCACTTAAGCAAAAAGTACAAGAAGCGCGACGTGGGCAAGTAACTGCTACAGAAACAACAGCTACAATTTTCAAGCCGGTTACTGAAGCATTATTAGGTAAACAACCTGAAACTAAACCACTGTCAGAAGAAGAACTTAAACAACTACAGGAAAAAGGTTTGGTTGGAATTATTAGAGAATAACAGGAAGCAGCTGCTGCAAAACTTGTTACTAGATCTGATGAAGAAAAAAGAAAACTAATTGAGGCACTTACAACAAATATAGCTGATCCTGCGGTTAGACAAGCAGAAACAGATCGATTGATAAACAATCCACTGGAACTTGAGCGAAGATTAGCAGAGTTAACAACGCAAGGAATAACAAATATTATAACAAGTTTATCAGGAGATATAAAAGATATCAAAGAGGAGCAACAAAGAGTTGGTGAGCTTACTGTAAAGTTTATGGAAGTTGGAGATCAAAGACTTTATTTTACAAAAAGAGCAAATGATGAGATAAAAGGTAGTGAATATGATGATTTTTTAAACAAAGAAAATATAAGGGGTATTGATGATATAAGCAAGTGGACTGATGCAGAATATCAAGCATTAATCGATAAATTAGATGTAATATTTAATGACGGAGCTGCTGCTAAAGATGAAATAAACACGGTTACAGAGATTGATAATATGATTCCACTTTATGAAAGAATGAGAAAGGGTGTCATTGCTCTCACGTTTAAAAAACAGCAGAAAATAGTAGAGCAAAACCTTTTGGTAAAGGGTGGAGTTTTAAAAGAAAATTTGATAAACTCGATAAATCTCGTGTAGAAAAAAGTAGAGTAAGAACAGGAACTGGTGTAAAAGTATTTACTTCAACTACTGAAATGATAGGTAGATTAATGTTATTAATATCATCAAAGGAAGCTGGGAATGTTAGTGTTGAACTTGATAATGAAATCATTGACATACTTGATCATCTAAGATCGAGTGAATTATTAACATCTGACGAATATGAAACTTTACACCGCCACTTAATCGCGGCGACTTAATTTTGTAAAATGATATAATATTAAAGGAATGCAAACAACATTATTACTAAACTCTAGCGAGTCTACAGAAGATAGCGCAAATTTTTCAGTAAATTATACTCCACCTATCCAACTAGATCCTACAAAACAATATGAAATTGGATTAATTTCTTGTACTTGCTGGAATGCTATACCTAACGTGAAAAATGATGTTAACGATGAAATGTATTTTACTATGATTACAACATCTCCACTTTTGGCGGGACTAGCGGTAAGTCTGCTGCCAAATCTTTTAGGAATCGGACGTGGTCTAACATTACCAGGAACTCGTCGACCCCGTTGAGTAATTTTGATATCATTGATAAGTTAAAAGCGGTTCCTGGATTTCACGGAGTTTATTCTAAAGATGCGCTCGCAGCAATAAAATCACCATCAGCTGTAAGTTCGTGTGTTATTAATATACAAGATTTCAATGACGGATCCGGCACACATTGGGTAGCAGTTTATAATAATAATTATTTTGACTCGTTTGGACTTCCTCCAAGCGATGTAATAAAAAAGTATATGAACAAAAAATTTAAAAAGATATATTATTCATCAAATCAACTCCAACCTGTTGGAACATCTGCTTGTGGATATTATTGTATTATGTTTATCCAACAGATGAGCAGAAATGTTAATTTTTTAAAATTTATTTTACAGTTTGACAAGCAACCTTCTCACGCTAATGATGAGATCGCAATTAATTTTATCTAAACTTACAAGTATAATAATGTCAACATACTGTCTCAAGTGTAGAACTAAAACAGAAAATATTAATGAAACAGCAGAAAAAACAAAAAACAACAGGATAATATTAAAAAGTTTTTGTGTAGTCTGTGGAAAAAGAAAAAATACATTTTTAAAGAAAACGTCCCCAGCGATAGCATCCCCAGCGATAGTGTCTCCAGCGACGTCGCTATGATCTGGCTACCCTAATATTATTTTAGTCGACGATTAAAAATATAGAATGATATGCAACTGTGATTCTGACAGAGATTTGTGTCTTGAACAAAATAAAATTGTCGCATACTGTCAATGTTGTAACAACAGAGAAATAATATAGTCAGGTATAGATATACATAAAATTATTGGAAAATTGCCAAAACCAAAAGGCGGTTGGACATTGCGAGATCATCGGTATACTGGTCCGTGGAATCCACTAGATCAACAACTAGATGAAAACGATAATCCGTTGCCAGGACAAGAGCCTTATAATCAAGTGGATGCAATAGCAATGCGTCATGATATCTGTTATCGTGATCATGAAAACTCAAAATTAGATTGTGATAAAGTAATGTTAAACTAATTACCTGATATGAAGCCAACAAATCTACGAGAACGTTTTGATAGAAGATTTGTTCAGGGAATGATAGGAGCAAAATATAAACTCGGACTCGGCGAGTCTCGACTTGGAAAAAAAGTATACGATGATCTTGCAGTCGAGCTGCACAGACCTAAAAAAAAGTTCCCACGACGTAAAGTTGTCGCTAATGGTGTAGATGATATCTGGGCAATAGATTTGGTGGATGTATCTAATCTAGCTCAGTTTAATGTTGGCGCTGATGGCGCTCCAAAAAGGTATTTGTTTAATGTTATAGATGTTTTTAGCAAATACGCTTTCAGTGTACCTGTTTCAGATAAGACAGGGACTTCAATGACTGATGCGCTAAGACAAATAATAACGAGTGTAGAAAGAAAACCGAATAAAATCTGGACTGATCACGGATCCGAATTTTTTAACAAAAAGTTTGAACAGTTTCTAGAACAAAATAATATAAAAAAAATATATTACAGGAAACGAAGGTAAAAGCGTTGTTGTTGAGAGATTTAATCGCACGCTAAACGAGAAATTACACAAACATATGACAGCTAAAAACACCAACAAGTACATCGATGACCTTTCTCAAATCGTAGGTGAATATAATAACACGAAACATCGAACCATCAAAATGACACCTAAAAAAGCTGTTAAAAATCCGATATTAGCAAACGAAAACATGTACCGCAGACATAAATTTAAGGTTGGTGATAAAGTTAGAATTTCTTTGATGAAAAAAGTATTTGCAAAAGGATTTACTCCAAACTGGAGCGAAGAAGTATTTGTAATTGATAAGGTACTTTTAACAGTACCTGTAACGTACGTTTTAAAAGATCTGGCAGGGGAACCGATCCTAGGTAGTTTTTATGAACAAGAACTACAGAAAACTGAGCAGGATGTTTTTGTTATCGAGAAAGTGATTAGAAAAAAAGGGATAAAAGTTTAGTCAAATGGCGTGGGTATAGCGATAAATTTAACAGTTGGATCCCATCCAAGCAGATTATGATATAATGCTATTATAAATTAACTCATACTTTTGTTTGACAGATTTACATTTTACTGGTTTACATAATGATATTAGATTCTGCTTACGATCGTTAGAGATCGTCATTAGATTAAAAATTTTAACGAATATGAGATCGAATTTGATATTTTTCTGTCGGCCTGGAATCTTGATATTTAAGAAAGGTTTGATTAGCTGCCAAAACAGTTGTTGTTCGGCAACGGTAAAATTAAATTTTATTATTTGTTTAGCAATGTGATACTTGACATTATACCGTTTAGTTGTTGATCTGCTGTAATTTGATCTGTCAGCAACAGTGACTATTTCACCATCATCATCAGATTCATTGTTATACAAAATATCATCTTCACTATAACCAATAGATTTGTCTATAAAATCTTTGGAAAATGTGACCTTATCGCTGGTGACTTTGTCGCTAGTATCTTCTTCGTAGAGTTCAGCAAGTCGTTTCATCAAGTCCATTATTATAATATATTTTTATCTAATTTATTATTATAAGATGACTGATGAGATAAAATATCACCAAAAAGTTAATATAGTAAATTACAACGAACTAGCCGAAGCGGTAAGAAAATGTTTGTTGGGTTATAGTGTTGATGTTATTGTAATGCAAGGTGATTCTCATAAAATATTACTAACAGAAGCAGAAAAAAATAAAATTAATGAAAGTGTAGTAACGACGCTAAAATTTAATCACGATGATATCATAGCATTTGCTCATCATTGCTTGACTGAAACCGAATTACAAAATATTATTGATCATATCTAAAACCAATCCTAGCATCGTATTCTCTTGAAAAAGCTGATTTTGTTACTCCATCGGCTATAAATTTTATTGTTCTGGAATTTATCTTATAATATTTCGCCGCAGCTGTAATCGATTTAAATTCAATCTCCTCATCCGTTTCGAGGTTTTTTGAAATAACAGGTTTTATTGGGCATCTAAAATTAATACCACCACCTCGTCCTTTTCTCACATTTTCCTGTTGCGTCACTAGCTCCAGATTTCTCAATCGATTATCAGTTTTTACGTTATTGATGTGATTATTAACAAGACCATTGGGTATAGATCCGTTGAACACCTCGTAAACAAACCTATGGCCAAGATAATGAACAAAATCTGTTGGTGTTCCTCTAACAATTACCCTGATATATCCCATATTGTTCATAGTACCAAGAACTTTTTTAGTTTTTCTGTTTCTAATAATACCGCGATCGTTAGCCTCGTATAGATCAAAGACCGGATGCGGCTGAAACTCATCTTGTAAGGATAAGTTTTCAATGTTGTCATCAGTGACTTTACCGTTATAATGATATACACGCTGTCCCTCTGGAATATCATCGCAGAACAACGTGTAAATAAAATCTTTTCTAAACATTGCAATCCTCTCGGCATTATCTCCCTTTACACTAATATTATAACCCGCTGACGTTAATTTGCCAACAGGTGTTCTAGTTTTAATGTTAATAACCGAACCTAATACATTTCCAGCGTATAAGTTATACTTTGGGTGAACATGATAAATCTCTTGCTCACGTGCGCTTGTCAGATTTACTGTCATTATATTATAGGCGATTTTTTTATCTTCAATTGATTTTTAGCGCATGCGCAGTGTGAGGTAAAGTTATACTTTGGGTGAACTTGATATGTTTCTTGCTCACATATGTTTGTTAGATTTGCTGTCATTATATTATAGGAGATTTTTTATCTTCAATTGATTTTTAGCGCATGCGCAGTGTGAAAAATTATTAATTAGATATTACATTATAATATAATAATGTTAAAATTACGTGATATAGCTAAGAAAAGCCTTATGGGAGAACCTAATAAAATAGCGACTGCTTTTGCAGGTTTTGATAATAGTTATCAGTTTGATAATCAAATTGTTTTAGTAAATTTTAATGCAACGAATCTTTACCACCTACTACAGACAACTGTAAAACGTGAGCTCGAAAAACACAAAAGTATTAGATTATTTGTGCAATATCATGTTATATTTTCAAAGATAGTTATAACGGAAGAATTAACTAACAAGGAAATTGCAGAACCTTATATTAACGCAAAATCAAGACGTGCTTTGCTTGGGACTGATCTGTTATCACTATCTGATGAAATACACCAAGAAATTTGGAAAAAATAGAGGAATTTAGTCAATTAGGTTCGGGTTGGAAGTTTGAAATGATCAAAGGAATATTGTTTCACACGATGAAATATAACGCATTACGAGGTAGTTCATACATCGACCTGCCACCAAAAATAAAAAGTAAAAGATGTTGTATAAACATCAAAAACGTAGATAACAAATGTTTCCAATGGGCTGTTCTTTCCGCACTATTTCCAGCAGAAAAACACGCTGATCGCGTTGAAAAATATATCAGTCACGTGTCTAGATTAAATTTTAAAGATATTAACTTTCCTGTGGCAGAAAATCAAATACCAAAATTTGAAAAGCAAAATAATGTTTCAATTAACGTTTTCGGACTAGATGAAAAAGAGGATGTATACCCGAGATATATTTCAGAAAAAGCTTCACAATCGACTATAAATTTACTGTACTACAAAAATCATTACGTTTGGATTAAAAACTTTAACGGACTAGTTGGTAAACAGTACAATAAAAATAGGAACAAAAAGTTCTTTTGTTACCGCTGCTTGCATGGTTGTACTAACAATGAAACATTACAAAAGCATTTGCAGTACTGTAGTGATGTGCAAAGAATAACAATGCCATCTAAGGGAGATAGTGTGTTACAGTTTGTCCATCATAATCACAAACTAAAAGTTCCTTTCGTTATATACGCTGATTTTGAGTGTTTACTTCAACCTGTACTTGGCGTAGAAAATAATCCTAATCAATCGAGTACAAGAAAAGTTCAAAATCATGTTCCGTGTGGAGTAGCGTACAAGGTAATTTGTTGTACTGATTCTAGATTATCTAAACCGATCAAATTATATCGAGGTAAAAATCCAGCTGTTTGGCTTCTCAAGCAGTTGATTAACGAAGTTGATAATATTACTTATCGTTTGAAAAAAAGTAACGCCAATGTTAAAATTAACACCTCAACAAGAATCGGATCACGAGCAAGCAGAAATTTGTCATATTTGTGAAAAAGTTTTTGACGATGACAAAAAAGTACATGACCATTGTCATTTGACTGGACAGTACCGTGGAGCGGCTCATAATCAGTGTAATTTAAAATTTCATGCTCCAGATTTTATTCCAGTTATTCTTCACAATTTTCGAGGATATGATAGCCATATTATAGTAGAAGCTTTTGGTGATCCTGATATAAAATCTCGTCTAAAACTCGATAACATCATCAAATGCATCCCAAATAATTTTGAAAAGTACATGTCAGTTACGCTAGGTAAATTGCGTTTTATTGACAGCCTGCAGTTTATGGCAGCCTCGTTAGATGAGTTAGTGAAAGGTTGTAGTAAATTTGATAACCTAAGAGACTGTTTTGGAGATAAATTTAATCTACTAGCTAAAAAAGGAGTTTTTCCATACGAATACCTCGACGATTGGAGTAAATTTGATGAAACATCTTTACCTGACAAAGACAAATTTTACTCACAACTTAAAAATGAAAATATAACTGATGATGAGCACAGGTATGCACAAGATATCTGGAAAGAGTTTGATTGTGAGACTTTTGGTGATTATCATGATTTATACCTGAAAACTGACGTGTTATTATTAGCAGATGTTTTTGAAAGTTTTCGTGAAGTGAGTTATAATAATTATGGACTAGATCCTTGCTGGTATTATTCTGCCCCTGGGTTGTCATGGGATGCTTTGCCAGAGTTTAGTAAGGTAAGGTTAGAATTACTGACTGATGTTGATATGTTCAATTTTATCGAAAAAGGTATCCGAGGTGGTATTAGCGTGATAACAAAAAGATATGCTGAAGCAAACAACAAATACCTGAAACAGTATAACCCTGACCTTCCTTCGAAGTATATAATTTATCTAGATTGTAATAATCTTTACGGTGGTTCGATGGCAGAACCAATGCCTTTTAGCGGATTTCATTGGATCACGGTTGATCGATTTCTATCAGAGACAGAAAAAAAGATACCCGACGATGTTTCCTATTTCGTTGAAGTTGATCTTGATTATCCAAATTCGCTACACAAATTACATAACGATTACCCTTTCTGTGCGGAATCGATGGTCATAGATTATAGTTTGTTATCAAAAGAACAACAAGCGTTAGCATCACCAAGGCAACATTCCATGGTCAAGAAACTAGTACCAAATTTACTTGATATGAAAAATTACGTTTTGCATTACAAAGTTTTAAAACAAGCAGTCGATGCTGGACTTGTGTTGAGAAAAGTTCATCGTGTACTAAAATTTAATCAGTCGCCGTGGATGAGAGGTTATATTAACTCAAACACTTCAAGAAGAGCTGCAGCGAAAACAGAGTTTGAGAAAAACTTTTTTAAACTGATGAACAATTCCGTTTTTGGTAAGACGATGGAGAATATTAGGAAACGTGTAAATATTGAAATAGTTAATGATGTCAATCGCAGAAACAAACTTGTGTCAGACGATGATTTTGTGAGCATGAAAATATTTAATGAAAATCTTGTTGCGATACAAAGAAGAAAAACAAATCTAAAACTAAACAAGTCGATCTATCTTGGAGCTGCTGTGTTAGATTTATCAAAGTGGCTGATGTACGATTTTCATTCTAATTTTGTTAAAAATCAGTTGCCGGCTAGTAGATTATTGTTTACTGATACTGATTCGCTCGTATATGAAATCGAATGCGAGGACATCTATCAGGACATGTACAATAATCGACATCTGTTTGATCTTTCCGATTATCCACGTGACAGTAAATTTCATAACGACAGAAATAAAAAGGTTATTGGTAAGTTTAAAGATGAAATGAACTCGAGCGCTATCAAATATTTTATCGGATTACGCAGCAAAATGTATGCCGTATTGTTAGACAATAATAAAATAACGAAAAAAGCTAAAGGTCTGCCTCGTAATTTTGTTAAAAAGTTTATGAAATTTGATGACTACAAGTACGCGTTTGATGGTGGTGTTAGTTTTATGAGAGCTATGGCAATTCGAACTAATCATCATAAACTCGAAACAGATGTCATTATCAAACGTGGATTGTACAATTTTGATGACAAACGCTATTGTAAAAATGGGGTAGATACATTTGCCTTTGGGTATTTTCATTGTGACTGAAATTTTATCTAAACTTATAAAATAATGTTTGAAAATTTGACAATGACAAATAGCTACAATAATAACATCAAATATCTAATGATGGAGGGTAAACAATTGACAGTTGAATTTAATAATGAAACATCAGGTATATGTTTTAATGGAACACGTGACAAGTTAAAACTTTCGCTCATCAGATCTGATAACAGCGAGTATTTCAATTATCTCGAACAATTGTATCAAAAGTTGCTAGCGGAATTTAAAAACTTTCACAGCCCCATTAGCCAACAAAACTATACTAAACTCACAATTGATCTCGATCGGTCAAGGGTATATTTTATCAACAAAAAATATCCTCTGAACAAACCAGAAATGAAAGATTTGTTTGAGTCCCATCGCTGTGTGAGCGGTAAAGTAAAATTTAGTATCTATAGTCGTGATAGTGAAGTATTTTTAATATCAACAGTTGAAACATTAATCATTGGTAATGAGATATAAAATAATATCATTTTCATTCTAATGCTAGTTTAATTTCCGCCTTGTTAACTGAAACGTTCTAATGCACAGTTTAATTTTCATCCTGTTATCTGATAAAAAATTTGTGGTAAAATCTATTTGCCGTCTTTAGAATAATCATATTCCACACATACGCTGTTCTAACAAATTCGTCACTTCTCTTGACAGAGCTTATGGCATTCCAACACCTGTTGTTTTGTCTGGTTACAAAATATCTGTCTACATAGTAGTAGTAAAGGGAAATGAGGGGTTTGGCGGGGGTGGGGGAGGAGGTGTGGGAGGGGGTGGTGGGCCAAAACCCTCATTTCACTATTTTGGAAAAAGGGGTGGGGGATAATTTAGGACTATAATTTATACTTGTTTGGAGGGTAAAAAAATAAAATGGGATGAAACTCTCATTTCCATCTACTACTACTTTCCACGTTTTTGATTTGTTTGATCTATTTGAAGATATGGACCGTTTGTCTTTCAAAGGGCTCATGACATGCCACTTTACAAATCCGATAATAATTACAGTGATGACACATGCATCGAAAGAAAGACATAAATGGAATCAATTTCTTTTCTTCTGTCTGAATTATCTCAATATATGTCTCTAAGATTCTCGTAAAATATTTTCTCTTTTCCCAATTTAAGAGGAACTTTACAAAACTGTGTATCACTATAATAGTTCTACAATGATTTTTATTAAAAATGTAGACGCATCTGAAATAATATGCAGATGGTAAACTGGAACGGAATTATAAAACTACTTGACATTGATAATTCAGTCAAACTCGATATTAATATAAATACCAAATTTATTATTTTGGTCCAAGGTTTTATGTATTGGAAGATAAATTTCTAAGATTATGGCTGATGAAGATGAAATGTGGACAGAAATACAAACTAGAAAAGAATGATTTAACCAGAATGACAATTGCTTCAACTCGTTTCAAATAAGTTCCATGCACAAGGTTTATGTCAATTTTGATCATATGCTTTCGTCTTGAAATGCAATGCTGTTATAGCCAATGCAATTTGTTACTTTTGACATAAGATATTATTATTATTATTATTATTATTATTATTATTATTATTATTATTATTATTATTATTATTATTATTATTATTTTCTTCTAAACGCTGCAAATGACATCAAAGTAGAAAAGTGATACACATGCTTCAAATTTGTTTCGCATGTAAAACAAAATAAATTCTTTAAATTGCCGGACAATGTAATTATCTTCATACTCATGCTTTCCAAACTATACAGTGACACAGGACAGTAACCAGCGACCTAATAATACAAAAAAGACACACACACGTATATAAACACATATCGATACATCATCCTCGTGATTCCGACCTTCCTCCTATATAAATCTTTTCATGGAAAGAAATAAAGAAACTGGTCTTTCTTAATTTTTTTCGCGAAATTTTTAAAACTTGTGACGATAATATAAATTAAAATGAAGAGCTTTCAGTTCTAAGGACAGTAAAACCTTTAGTGAACTTTGAGAAATGAATATTCATGTTAATGAAAGCGTTCTTATTTATTAGGGAAATATCGCAATTGCATACAATCTTCAATATAACCACCCGCACGTGACTGGACCACTAAAAAAGAGATCGCCAGTTTCGAAACTCGCGGCGGCATCCCATTTGTTTAAAAACTTAATTGTATTTTTATGTTTACACTTTCTTTTAAACTCGCTCATCTATTTTTTTGTAAAACAAAATATTGTTATTTTTATAATCATATATTCGCGTCCTCGGATGGGCAGTTAACCAAGTCTCATATCGAAACACGCACATTTATCTGAGTGTCCTAGCTGCAAAACAATAGGTCGAGAGTTCGTAACTCGTGGCGGTATCCCAATTTTAAAATATCTTTTTGCTATTTTTATGTTCAAACTTTCCATTAAACTCGCTCATCCCACTTTTTTACTTTTTAATTTTTTGTATTATTTTATCTTGAACTCGCAATTGCTAGCCCTAATATATTAATACCCACATTTATTTTTCTGTATAAGGCTGCCAAACAAGAGGTCACAAGTTTTTAAAATGCCTTTTCTTGTATTTTTAAATTCAAACTATCTTTCAAAACTCGCCCATACCATTTTTTTTTGGTTTACTTATTTGCTTTTTTTATGTTGAAACTGTCTTTTATCACTTCCGTCCTACTGAATTAGGTACCTATAAATACCAAGTAGATGCTACTTAAATCGATGGATGACGGGTAAAATCTAGCATTGGTCCAGCAGTCAACAGAAAGCAGAAGGACATAAACAGTTCTGAGAGAGAGAGAGAGAGAGAGAGAGAGAGAGAGAGAGAGAGAGAGAGAGAGAGAGAGAGAGAGAGAGAGAGAGAGAGAGAGAGAGAGAGAGAGAGCTATCACTTACAAATCGTTGATGCTGTTGTGTTTCTTTCTTAATTCTGATAGACTAAATTACATTTACTAGATTTTTTAAAAACATCATTTGCTAAATTTTGGGTATATTCAAGCATCATCCATGCTTCCTTTTCGTCATAACACACTCCAAAGAGGGCAAATGATTATTGTCCACGTATTAATTTATTTCCAGATATATGACTACACCCCCTCCCCCAAAAATTCAATACATTTGGATAGCAGAGTGGGGTGTTACAAATGCACTAAACTCGTGAAAAAGGGGTTCTAATACAAATTATATTCGTTCTCCTGGAGGTAAAAGAAAAGAAAAGAAAAAAAAACCAAACACTAATACATGTATGTCGCTGCAAACTGGAGGGGGGGGAGAAGATTTGGGGCTCAGCGTGTATGCTATGTAAGGTCATTAAACATGGCAATTAATACTAATCGAACAAGTTTCAGATTTAATCTCTTTAGCTGAAAGATCTAGCTTTGTTGGAGCCTTGGAAATTTGCGCAGTGCGGGGCAGAACTTCAAAAAGAAAAATATACATACACATTCAATAATGTGGATAGTCACTTTCTGCTGATTGAAAAAAAAAAATTTCATATTTATATCACACGAAAAGAAACACTTACCTTTGCTGTCCAATGTCGTCTGTAAGAACCACAGCCGAATTCTGTAAATAGTCCTGTAGATTATTTCTTTGGGCGTGCTGAACTCATACTCATAGATAACAGCGACCCCATGTGTTCGTTTGGATTTACGCTTGATGATTTACATTTTGACCGTTCATTGTAACGCAGTTTCGAGTCAGACTTTTTCATTTAATTTAACACCAAGTCATATTAAATATTGATTAATCATTCCAGTTTTGTTCTTCAGACCATTTCATTTAATGCCAGATCATTTGGAATATTGAATGCATCATTTCATATTTTGGATTAAATCATTTCGTTTTAGATTATATTATTTAATTTGATACTAAGTCATTTGGAATCAGAATTCATCAATCCTTTTTATTCTTTAAATCATTTCATGTAATAAAACACCATTTGGAATCTGAATTCATCATTTCATTTGATAGGTTAAATTATTTTTTTTCATACTACGTCATTTTATTTTAATAATACGTCAATTGGATTCAGAATATATGAATCCCTTTTGTTCTTCAAATCATTTCATTTAATACTAGCTCATTGGAAATTCAAATTCAAGATTTCATTTGTTGAGTTAAATAATTTCATTTTAGAGTACATCATTTTATTTAATACCACGTCATTTCGAAGCAGATATCATCATTATGTTTTGTTCTTTAAATCATTTTATTTAATATCAGCTCATTTCATTTAACACCCCGTCAATTGGAGTCTGAATTCATTATTTATAGTTTTGGTTCAATCATTTCATTTCATGCTACATCATTACATATCACACACCATCATTTGGAATCTGAATTCATCATTCCGTTTCTTGGATTAAATCATTTCATTCCACACTGCATCGTTTCATTTAATACTACGTCATTTGTAATCTAATTTCATAATTCGGTTTTGTTCGTTAAATCATTTCATATGACACTACATCATTTGGAATCTGGATAGATCGTTTCATTTGTTGGGTTAAATCATTTGATTTCACACTACATCATTTGATTAATGTAATTTTGGCGGTGACGGCCGCCCATACGTGTCTTGGAACAGGCACATATACAAGATAATGTTAAAAGGGAACAACAATTTTAGTTTCCTGCGCCGCAACCTTCAAATCAACAATGAAGAAGTAAAAAGTGCAGCATGTTTCACTCTGGTTCGACCAGGTCTTGAGTACTGTTCAACTGTGAAGAACCCACATAATAAAGACATAACAAATAAGATAGAGCTTTTTCAAAGGAGAGCTGCTAGATCAGTGGTTCTTAACCTTGTTGGATGTACTGAACCCCACCAGTTTCATATGCGCATTCACCAAACCCTTCTTAATTGGAAAATGTAAAAAGATAATGTAAAAAGGGAACAACAATCTTAGTTTCCTGCGCCGCAACCTTCAAATCAACAATGAAGAAGTAAAAAGTGCAGCATGTTTCACTCTGGTTCGACCAGGTCTTGAGTACTGTTCAATTGTGAAGAACCCACATAATAAAGACATAACAAATAAGATAGAGCTTTTTCAAAGGAGAGCTGCTAGATCAGTGGTTCTTAACCTTGTTGGATGTACTGAACCCCACCAGTTTCATATGCGCATTCACCGAACCCTTCTTAATTGGAAAAATAAAATATGATTTTTTTTTCAAATTCAACACATAAGTATATATTTTACTGGTGCACAAAATGAACCGTGTATCAACATCACTGTGTTCAAAGAACAAAACAAATAAAACATGATTTTCACACAAAAACAAAATCATAATAATGAATATTTGCTGCAAATCAGTGTGACTTCTGCTGTTGCCTTTCAGAGACCAGTTCAGAAATGCGCGGATTCACCTTGGCAAGTGCCACTTTCAAGTCATTTTCGCAACAAAGTCTGTTCCTTTTCTTCGTTTTTATGTCCAACATCCTCGAAAATGATTGCTCGCAAAGATATGTTGTAACAAACTGTATGAAAATCTCCAGAGCTTTCTTAGCAATAACAGGATACGTTACCATTTGTTGACATCAAAACGTTGAGAGCGTTGTTGTTCTGAAGAGTTGCTGTTGGACCTGGCACTGCTGAATTTCAATGATTTCATCGAGGTATTCATCATTGACATCTGTTGTCTCAACACTAAACGTTAAAGGCTGTCTCACCCATGCTGGATAAGACTCTCTTGTAGGGAAGTATCCGTCGAGAGACTTTGCAAGCTCATCTAAGTGCGTGGCAATTGCTTGCTTTAGTTCCGCGGGTAAAGAAATGTCTCCGATTCCAGATACATCTTCGATCTTACATACACAGTCGTTTAGCAGGGGAAAGTTTGCGAAGTTATCGTTCTCTATTCGTTGTTTCCATAACGGTAGCTTTTTTGAAAAGCCTTCAGATTTTCTTCCGCTTCGATGATGTTGACTCCATCTGTTGATTGAGATGATTGAGAGCTGCGAAGATATCAGTCATGTACGCTAAAATGAGAATGAACTCATAATTTTTGAAGCAATCTTCATGAAAATCTTGATGTTCTTGCAAAAACAGGGCTAATTCCAAACGCAGGGCAAAAACACGATTCAGCACCTGTCTCCGGGATAATCACCGAACGTTAGAATGGTACAAAAGTACATCGAATTCAGAGCCCATTTCTTACACAGCTCACTGAAGATGCGGTGCCTCAGAAAACTATTTTGCACAAAGTTTAAGAATTTCACTACAACTTTTAATACTTCTGCCAGTGTTGAAGGTAAGGTTTTAGTTGCCAACGCATGCTTGTACAGAATACAATGCATAAAAATGATGTGTGGTGCATCAGCTTTCACTAGCGCACCAAAACCAAGCTTTATTCCCAGCAAGACTGGAGCTCCGTCCGAACAAACTGCAGAAACCATATCTCACGAAAGATTGTTGTCTTTGAAGGAGTCATCCACAAGTTTATTCACATCGGCTGCCTTACTTGTTGTTGTAAGAGGCTTAGAAAATAAAAAATCTTCCTTTATCAAGTCGCCTTTCACATAGCGCACGAATACAGCAAGATGGCTTAGATTGGAAACGTCTTTGGTCTCGTCGAGTTGAAGGCTGAATTTTGCCGGGCTTAAAATCAGATCTGCAACTACTTGAGCCAAGATATCTTTGCCCATGTCCTCTATTCTGTCGCTGATTGTGTCATTTGAAAAAGGAATGTTTAATAACTTAACTTCAGCCGCTTTTCCCAGCATGATATTCGCCATCTTCAACACAGCTGGTTTTATGAGTGTTTTACCAATGGTGTGTGGTTTGCCCTGCTTTACGATCAGTTAAGTAACTTCGTACGATGCTGTAAGGATCTGTTTGTTGATGGATACAAAGCCGAAAACAGACAAAGTAGCCTTTTCATCGAATCTGGCTCTCTTCACCTTGAATTCAGCGAGCGTTGTGTTCTTGTATTTTCCATCTCCATGGAGCTGAAGGAAGTGTTCTCTTAGTTTTGCCGGTGCTAGAATAGAATTGCTCAACTTGGCATTGGAAATAATGCAGTTAGGACGCTGACCCACATCATATTCCATTATACATATGAATCCTTATTGTACATATTCGTCAGACCACTTTCTTTTTTTGCTCGATATAGTATGGAGGGATTAAAATATTAAGAAAGAAATCACACGACGTACCATCATGTCAGTCGCACAAGTCGACTACTGCAGCACAGATAGGCCAAGCGATGTTGCTTGATCACCTGCAGCCAATGATGGCCATGGTGGGGGGCATGTCATCACGAATCATATGAGTCGGGTGTGTCTTATCCTCAGCCGAACACCTAAGACTGACTCAACGAACCCCTGGGGTTCGATCGAACCCAGGTTAAGAACCACTGATATATATATATATATATATATATATATATATATATATATATATATATATATATATATATATATATATATATATATATATATATATATATATATATATATATATATATATATATATATATATATATATATATGTATCTATATCTATATATATATATATATCTATATATATATATATATATATATATATATATATATATATATATATATATATAATGGTGGATATATTATATTTATTTTTTTAATTTAATTAAAGTAATTTTGAATTAGAAATTCTTTTACCTATATTTTGAGAATGAGACGGTGCATTAGAAATGATAAAAAAGATCTATTGTTTTACGTGATTTGGTGTTTATTTTGAGTCGTTTCTATCTTTATATTTATGATAATGTCAAATAAATGATAATAAGAGCTATAAACATTAGGAGGATACTTGGTTCGCGTAGTGCATTGAGTAACATTTCCTTTACATGTATTTATTTACGTCACCCCTTGCATTTAGATGCATTCCAATTCCTTTTATGTTACGAAATACTGAAGACGAGCCGACTAACCTATATTTTAGGGATTAAAAAAGAAAATATGTTTTATATTAGGTTTTGGCTAGTTAATAGTCTGGGTCTCCCATTTTAGTTGCGTTCCCTATTTCCCGTATATGTGTAGTGCATGTCTGTGTGCCACACACGGATTTTTCAGAGGCTTTTTCGCAGGCCTGTCCACTTCGCGTGGCGCCTTGTGGCAAACCCCACAATGTCTACGTCTTTTACTTGTTCCATGTGGAGGTTTCCTTTCCCGCAAAAAGAAAAAAAAAAAAAAGAGAAATCAGATATTTATTAGGAGGTTAGATTTATTGGATGACCTGTTAACATATTGTTAGATATTGTTCTATATTAAAAATGATTGCTATAACCATCATAACGTCTATTTTTAATTTACATTTATTTTTCAATCACTATTACCTGACCACAGGCTTTCATTGTTTCCACAATGTAGCCAATCATTTCTCTCACTGTTTTGTTATCTGTTGCAATATCAAAGTTAAGCAGCATTTGTTTTAGAAATATATGCTTATTTTTTATTTGTCCAATTATCTTAACCCGTTGTTTATTTTTCTTGCATTCTGTTATTACATGATTGTTTGGGTAGCATTTCCTTTGCACATTGGACATTTAGGTATATTTTTTATCATATGTCTTCTTTATTGCTGCTTCACCCGTTAGCCAAACATTGTGTAGGTATTTATACATTATACTCTGTATTCTCAATGATTTTATCGTAGTAGGGAAATACCAGGTTCTTAGCCCACACACCCCTCTCAAGTATCAGAACAAATACAAATTACCTCCCCTGTCCTACAACTCCCACCCCACCCACCTTTCTTAAGTATCAGAACAAATACCCCCCTTTCCAAAACTTCCACCTCAAACAAATTTTATCAGAAGGAAGGTAAGGTTTTTAGTGCAAGACGTACTCTACACCTGTAGACTTTTGTCTAAAAAGTCAATATTTTATAGAAACAGCCATGTACATTATCTTTAGTCTAGCTGTGTCAAACCAGGTAGCTCTGTTTTTAGCCTTTAACAAGGATGAATAATGCAGTAATGTATACTACCGATGTGTCATACGATGATCACGTGATCATGTGGAATATACTGGAACAGGAAAATACTGTAAATGTATCATACAAAAATTGCGTGTTCCGAAGCTTCTAGAACAGAAAATACTGACATGCTCATGCGTAGACCTCGTATATAAAAGGCAGGTAGACGCTTAATAAAACTGTCTAGACATGTAACAGCTATGCGAAGATCACGTGGGCACCCAATCGAAAATTAAACTACGGATTTGGTGGTGGAGAGCGGATTCTATTATAATCATTGTAAGCGGACACTCACAAGGTGAAAAAGGTAAGTACATTATTTTATATTTCATCACCAATGATTAATGTTTGCATAATGTTTGATATTAAAGATACTTCATTATCACGATTACAGAGACTAAACTTTACTTTATCGCTCACACAACGACGACATTTAAACAAATCTTTTATTTGTAGTTTGCTTAGAGGATATTTTTTGTCGATAAAATATATTTTTGACCGTTTGAGATCAATTGTAAGTTTAGTATATCTTTGTTGGCTAATCGGACTGTGAAAGTTTTTAAATTCCTCTAGCAACTTTTGATATAATTGTTCGAGATAATTGAAATACTCGCTGTTATCAGATCTGATGAGTGAAAGTTTAAGCTTGTCACGGTTACCACTAAAACATATACCTGATGTTTCATTAATAATTTCAACTGTCAATTGTTTGCCGTCTATCATTAGATATTTGATCTTGCTATTTTAGCTATTTGTCACTGTCACATGTTCAGACATTATTTCTTAAGTTTAGATAAAATTTTAGTCAGCAATAGATCTACCATTATGGCAATACCCAAGTGCAAGTGTATCTACACCATTTTCGCAATAACGTTTGTCATCGAAATTACACAATCCACGTTTGATAATAGCATCTGTTTCGAGCTTATGATGATTAGTCCGAATTTCCATAGCACTTATAAAACTAACACCGCCATCAAGTGCATACTTGTAGTCATCAAATTTCATAAACTTTATAACAAAATCGCAAGGCAGACCTTTAGGTGTTTTCGTTATTATATTATTGTCTAACAATACGGCATACATTTTGCTACGTAATCCGATAAAATATTTGATAGCGCTCGAGTTCATTTTATCTTTGAACTTACCAATAACCTTTTTATTTGTGTCGTCATGAAATTTACTGTCACGTGGGTAATTGGAAAGATCAAACAGATGTCGATTATCGTACATGTCCTGATAGATGTCCTCACATTCGAATTCATATACGAGCGAATCGGTATCAGTAAACAATAATCTACTGGAATGAAAATCATACATCAGCCACTTTGATAAATCTAACAAGATACATCGCAACAAGATTCTCATTAAAAATATTCATACTCACAAAATCATCGCCTGACACAAGTTTGTTTCTACGATGGATATCATTGACTAGTTCAATATTTACGCGTTTCCTAATATTCTCCATCATCTTACCAAAAACGGAATTGTTCATCAGTTTAAAGAAGTTTTTTCTCAAAATCAGTTTTTGCTACAGCTCTTCTTGAAGTGTTTGAGTTAATATAACCTTTCATCCAATGCGACTAATTAAATTTTAGTACACTATGAACTTTTCTCAACACGAGACCAGCATCGACTGCTTGTTTTAAAACTTTGTAAAGCAAAACATAATTACGTTTATTAAGCAAATTTGGTACTAGTTTTGTGACCATGGAATTTTGTCTTGGTGATGCTGACGCTTGTTGTTCTTTAGATAATAAACTATAATCTATTATCATTGATTCCGCGCAAAACGGATAATCGTTATGCAATTTGTGTAGCGAATAATCGAGATCAACTTCAACAAAATACGAAACATCGTAGGGTATCTTTTTTCTGTCTCTGATAGAAATCGATCAGCTGTGATTCAATGAAATCCACCAAAAGGCATTGGTTCTGCCATCGAACCCCGTACAAGTTGTTACAATCTAGATAAATTATATACTCCGAAGGAAGCTCAGGGTTATACTCTTTTACGTATTTGTTGTTTGCTTCAGCATATTTCTTCGTTATCAGGCTAATACCGCCTCTGATACCTTTTTTTTCGATAAAATTGAACATATCAACGTCAGTCAGTAATTCTAACCTTACCTTACTAAACTTTAGCAGAGCATTCCATGACAGCCCAGGGGCAGAATAATACCAGCAAGGATCTAGTCCGTAATTATTATAACTCACTTCACGAAAACTTTCAAAAACATCTGCTAATAATAACACGTCAGTTTTCAAATACAAATCATGATAATCACCAAACGTCTCACAATCAAACTCTTTCCAAATATCTTGTGCATACTTGTACTCGTCATCAGTTATATTTTCATTTTTAAGTTGCGAGTAAAATTTTTCTTTGTCAGGTAAAGATATTTCATCAAATTTTCTCCAGTCGTCGAGATATTCGTACGGAAATACTCCTTTTTTTGGTAAGTAGATTAAATTGATCTCCGAAAGAGCCTATTAGGTTATTATATTTACTACAACCTTTTACTAGCTCATCTAACGATGCTGCCATAAACTGCAGGCTGTCAATAAAACACAATTTACCTAGCGTAACTGACATATACTTTTCAAAATTATTTGGAATGCATTTGATGATGTTATCGAGTTTTAGACGGGCTTTTATTTCAGGATCATCAAAAGCTTCTACCATATTTTAGATTACATTGATCATGAGCCGCTCCACGGTACTGTCAGGTAAAATGGCAATGGTCGTGTACGTTCTTGTCCCTGACGTTGTCAGTGTCAAAAGCTTTTTCACAAATATAACAAATTTCTGCTTGCTCGTGATCCGATTCTTGTTGAGGTGTTAATTTTAACATTGGAGTTACTTTTTCAAGCAAGTAAATATATAACCAACTTCGTTAATCAATTGTTTGAGAAGCCAGACAGCTGGATTTTTGCCACGATATAATTTGATTGGTTTAGATAATCTCGAATCAACACAACAAACTACCTTGTACGCTACTCCACACGGAACATGATTTAGAATTTTTCTTGTACTCGATTGGTTAGGATTATTTTTTACGCCAAGTACAGGTTGAAATTAACATTCGAAATCAATTTTTAGTTTGTGATTATGATGGGCAAACTGTAACACACTATCTTTTTAGATAGTATTGTTATTTATTGCACATCCATACAGTACTTCAAATGCTTTTGTAATGTTTCGTTGTTTGTACAACTATGCAAGCAGCGATAACAAAATAATTTTTTGTTTTTTATCATTACTATACAGTCTACCAACTAGTCCGTTAAAGTTTTTGATCCAAACGTAATGATTTTTATAAAACAGTAAATTTATAGTCGATTGTGAAGCTTTTTCTGAAATATATCTCGGGTAGACGTTTTCTTTTTCATCTAGTCCGAAAACGTTAATGGAAACATTATTTTGCTTTTCAAACTTTGGTATTTGATTTTCTGCCACTGGAAAGTCAATATCTTTAAAATTTAATCTTGACACATCACTAATATACTTCTGAACGCGATCAGCGTGTTTTTCTGCTGGAAATAGAGCGGAAAGAACAGTTCATTGGAAACATTTGCTATCGGCGTTTTTTACGTTTATACAACATTTTTTAAAAATTTTTTTGGTGGCAGGTCAATATATGAACTACCGCGTAATGCGTTATATTTCATTGTGTGAAACAAAATTTCCTTTATCATTTCAAAATTCAAACCCGAACCTAATTCGGTAAATTCCTCTATTTGTTTCCAAATTTCTTGGTGTATTTCATTAGCTAGCGATAAAAAATCAGTTCCAAGCAAAACACGTTTTGATTTCGCATTGATGTAAGGATCTGTAATTTCCTTGTCAGTTGATTGTTTGATCACAAGTACCTTTGAAAATATAATATGATATTGCATTAATAGTCTTATACCCTTGTGTATTTCAAGCTCACGTTTTATAGTTGTCTGTAGCAGGTGGTAAAGATTTGTTGCAGTAAAATTTATCAGCACGTTTTGTTTATCAAATTTTTAACTGTTGTCAAAACCTGCAAAAGCAGTTGCTATTTTTTCAGGTTCTCCCATAAGGCTTTTTTTGGCTATATCACGCAATTTTAACATTGCTATGGTATAGTGTAATATCTAATTGATTGTTATCGATAATTTACCGCACACGGCGCATGCGCTAGGTTTGAAAAATCAATTAGAGTTATAAAAAAAAACTATAATAATATAATGACAGGAAATATGACAAGCGCATAGGAGCAAGAGTATTATTACGTTCACTCTAGGTATAACTTTTGCGCTGGAAATGCATTAGGTTCGGTTATTAACATACAATCTAGAAAATCTGTTGGCAAAGCAACGTCCCCGGGTTATAAGATTAGCGTAGAGGGAGATAATGCTGAGAGGATTACAATGCTTAGAAAAGATTTTATTTACACGTTGTTCTGCGAAGATATTCTAGAGGGACAGCGTGTATATCATGTAAACGGTACAGTCACTCATGATAATATTGAAAACTTATCTTTACAAAACGAGTTTCAGCAGCACCCAGTCTTTGATTGTAACGATTACGGTATAATTAGAAACAGAAAAACTGAAAAAGTTCTTGGTACTATAAGCAATAAGGGATATCTTGAAGTAAGTGTTAGAGGAACATCGACAAATTTTGTTAATTATCGATCGCATCGTTTGGCTTACGAGTTATTTAATGGATCTATACCTAATGATATGGTTATTAATCACATTAATAATATACAAACTGATAATGGATTGGTTTAATCTAGAGCTAGTTACGCAGAAGGAAAATGTGAGAAAAGGACGAGGTGGTGGTATTAATTTTAGATGTCCAGCTAAAGCCGTTGTTTCGTTAAACCTCAAAACTGACAAGGAGATCAAATTTAAATCAATTTCAACTGCGGCAAAGCATTATAAGATAAATCCAAGAGCAGTAGAATTTGTAGCTGATAGAGTAACAAAATCAGCTTTTTCAAGCGAATACAATACTAGGATTGTTTTTAGATATGATGATTAAAATATTTGATAGCTCGGATTTAGTCAAGCAATGATGAGCAAATGCTATAATATCATTACGATTAAATTTTAGCGTTGTTACTGCACTTTCATTAATTTTATTTTTTTCTGCTGCTGTTAGTAATATTTTATGAGAATCACCATGCATTACAATAACGTTAACGGAATATGCACTATCACCTGACAAGCACTTTCTTACCGCTTCGGCTAGTTCGTTGTAATTTATTATATTAACTTTTTGGTGATATTTTACCTCGTTAGTCATCTTATAACAACAAAATGGATAAAAGTATATTATAATAATGGACTTGATGAAACGACTCGCTCAGCTGTACGAAGAAGATACCAGCGATAATGTCGCTAGCGATAAAATCATGGATAATATTGCAATCTCTAACGATATGATAGACAAATCTGTTGGTTATAGCGAACATGATATTTTGTATAACAACGAATCTGATGACGATGAAATAGTCACCGTCGTTGATAGATCTAATTACAGCAGACCAACCACTGGAAAATATAATGTCAAGTATCACATTGCTAAAAAAAAATAATAAAATTTGATTTTACCGTTGCTGAACAACAACTGTTTTGGCAGCCGATCAGACCATTTTTAAACATCAGAATTTTAGGCCGACAAAAAAAAAATATTAAATTCGATTTCATGTTTGTTAAAAATTTTAATATAATGACGATTTTTGACGATAGCAGACAATATCTAATATCGCTATGTAAACCAAGAAAATGTAAATCTGTCAAACAAAAGTACGAGGAAATTTAAAATAACATTATTTCGTAATTTGTTGGGTTGGAATCCAACTGTTAAATTTATCGCTATACACACGCCATTTGACTAAACTTTTATCACCTTTTTTCCTAATCAATTTTTCAATTACGAAAACATCTTGTTCAGTTTTTTGCAGTTCTTTTTCGTAAAAACTGCCTACGATAGGTTCCCCTGCTAGATCTTTTAACGCGTATGTTACAGGTATTATTAAGACTACTTTATCAACCACAAATACATCTTCGCTCCAGTTCGGAATAAATCCTTTTTCAAATACCTTTTTGGTCAAAGAGATTCTAACTTTATCACCTTAAATTTGTGTCTGCGGTACATATTTACGTTTGCTAACATTGGATTATTCGCATCGTTTGGTGACATTTTGATGGTTCTATGTTTTTTGTTATTGTACTTGTCCACGATTTGAGAAAGATCATCGATGTACCTGTTAGTGTTTTTAGCTGTCAAATGTTTGTGTATTTTTTCGTTTAGCGTGCGATTAAATCTCTCGACAACAACGCTTTTACCTTCGTTTCCTGTAACGTATTTTTTATATTTTTTTGTTCTAGAAACTGCTCAAACTTTTTGTTAAAAAACTCGGATCCGTGATCAGTCCAGATTTTATTTGGTTTTTTTAGTACTCGTTATTATCTGTTTTAGTGCATCAGTCATTGAAGTCCCTGTCGTTTCCGAAACAGGTACACTGAAAGCATATTTGCCAAAAACATCTATAACATTACACAAATACTTTTTTGAGCGGCATCAGCGCCAACGTTAAACTGAGCCAGATTGCATACATCCATCAAATCTATTTCCCAGTTATCATCTACGGCATTAGCGACAACTTTACGTCTTGGGAACTTTTTTTTAGGTCTGTGTAGTTCGACTGCAAGATCATCGTATAAATCTTTTCAGAGACCAAGTTTATATTTTACCCCAATCATTCTCTGAACAAATCTTCTATCAAAACGTTCTCTCATGTTTGTTGGCTCCATATCACGTAATTCGTCTAACATTACTTTATCAAGTCTACTTTTGAGTTTTCGTGATCACGATAACATATCATGACTCATTGCTATTGCATCCACTTGATTGTAAGGCTTTTGTCCTGGCAATGGTTATCGTTTTCATCTAGTTGTTTATCTAGCGGATTATAAGGTACAGTATACCTATGACCTGGCAAGGTCCAACCGCCTTTTGGTTTTGGTAATTGACCAATAATTTTGTGAATGTCGATTCCTCTACCAATGATCTCACGGCGATTGCATGATGTACAATACGTGACTATTTTATCTTGTTCGATGGAAAGATCTTTGTTACATTAGCAGTTGCATTTCATTTTATTTTACTACGTTTCATAAGATTAATCATCGATTAATATAACTTTATCTGGACACCTTCCAGCTACAGATTTCATAAACACTTTTCTTTTTACCACAAATAACACAAATACTTTTTAGCATTATTCTATTATTTTTTTTGTTTTTCTTTCGTCTCATCCTTATTTTCTGTTTCAATTTTACATTTGAGACAGTATGTCGACATTATTATATCAAGGAGTTTAGATAAAATTTATTGCAATCTTATCATTTGCATGAGAAGGTTGCTCATCAAATTGTAAAATGAACTTTAAAAAGTTTTTACCCCGAGACATTTGGCTCACAAACATGATACAATAGTATCCACAAGCTGATGTTCCAATCGGCTGTAGCTGATTAGACGAATAATTTATTTTATCAAATTTTTTAAAAATATATATTTTTTAATGAGATCACTCGGAGGACGTCCGAACGAATCAAAATATTGTTATTGTGGACAGCAACCCAGTGGGTGCCAGAGCCATCGTTGACTTTTTCAATATTTACAACACACGAACCGCCCGTTGGTACATCATCAAGTTCATGCTTGGAAAATACTCCTCGAAATCCATAACGTCCTTTAATTTTTCGATGATGTCAAAATTGCTCAATAACGTCTGGTCCCTGGTAGAGTCAATCCGCGTCCAATTCCTATTAAGTTTAGAAGAAGGTTTTCCGCTAATCCTGCTAGCAGCGGAGCGAAATGAATAATTCCCCCTTGTTTTGTTTGTTTGCGTTTTGTTGTTTTCTTTTTTTCGACGATTTTGTTTTTCGTTGCGGCATTTTATTTTATACTGTTACATAAAATTAACGATAGATTGGTTTGATACCACGACCTTCGACTGCTTTCTTTGTTGCGCTAGAGACTGCTCCTGACGCAGTCGCAAGTCCAAGTGTACCAAGTACTGGTAAAACTTTGATAGCTATCACAGAAAGTGCTGGTCCAAAAAATCCACCTTGTTTTGACATTGCGATTACCTGAGAAACAGATAGTTTTAGTACAAAAGGTTTGTTGAGATCGAGTTTATTGATTTGTTGTTGCGTTAGCATGACTTTTACTGCAGTTTTATTTGAAGTCCCAGGGACGCCAGTCGCAGGAGAGATCATCAAAGAAACAGCTACGTTTAGCAACAGCTGCTGATCATTTTTCAATTTGACCAGATATTAGGTATATTTCTCGAGTTGTGTATTTGGTTTTCATGATGTTATATCAAAGTTGTTAGATTAAACTTGTACCTTTATTGTTCCTTTGGTCGAATCGATGGTAAAGAATCTATCACTAGCCAATAGCGCGTATACGTTATTGTCTTCGGCTGGCAGAGCGCCTAGTGTCCACGTGACCTCGATATCTACAGTCATCCGATAACACTTTCCAAATGTTTTGATACGTCAAAGTAAAAGATGGGATGGAGAAATCGAAATTCTTCTATTGATGTTTGAGATCCACTGTCTGCGTCCTGATATTTTTGCATTGCTTCCATGAGATACATGTACAGCCTAGAAATGATTTTTGTTTCATCGTCAGCAAAATTTCATTCGATAGCACGTTCGGGATACTGTTTGGAATTGACCCTCACAAATATTCGTCAAACGTCTTGGTTATCGAATACGGAGTTGTTCATTATCTGATTGTTTCGACGTGCTTGTCGTTGAAATACGACGAACAATTGTCGCGGTAATTGTTCGCTGGGTGTGGTCGTCACACGCCATGTGTAATCAGTTGCGTTGGGAATGGCTGTTTGATAAATTCTGTTCTATTGGAAGTGTATCTTTTTTGTAAAGTTGGCTAGTAAAGATTCGAGTTCCATCGTTTTAACTACCCTGGGGACAACCCGAGGCACCCATAGTACCAATCTTGTAATAGCAAACTGACCTGCAGCTACCCCATCAGCACGCATTATACAATCGTTTTGATCAGCTCGATCTAAAATTAGTGTATGTTTTATTCCTCGAAAAACGTTGTTATAATCAGGACAAAATCGAAAGATTGTGCTTAACGGCAGCATCATCGTTATTTGACGAGATTCTGCAGCGAATGCTTTTCGTTTGGCAAATCCCTCGTTATATCTTATATTACCTGTGCTACTAACACTGTTGATAAAATTTAACATCTTAATGCCATCTGCAGCTGCACCTGGTTGAGCTATACCAAGATTATTACAAGCGGCGATGAGTGAAGCTCTTGTAGCGTCTGCGTTAGCGCCTGCAGATGGTGCGTCTATACCAAATTTTACTGCATTTGCTCTAAGACAATTTCTTACAATTACAACATCTGCGGCGGCATCAGCTCCGTGTGCAAGAGCACCACTTGAAATAAACTCGTTTGATGTAGTTGTTCCAAATGAGGTATCTTTAAACTACATAATATTTGTGGCCACTGATCTGGAATAATCATCGCTAAACGAAATGATGTTTAGTATTGTACTCGCTATGGATAAGTTCATTGAAATATCTTCCACGGTTTGATTGGCTAGTTGGTATCTTGCACTTTTAATTAAGCTCCAACCGTTATTGACAAGAGCAATTTCTGTTCCAGCTGCAATATCACTACCTGCTGCAGTTGGTATTCGGCCACGCACTTATAACATTGCCTTATGCGGTAGTAGAAACACATCCTCGTCTTTTGTGTTAAAAGTTCTAATTCCGGTTTTATTTAGTTCGTTCGAGTTTTCGTTCAAATACTCGACGTACTCTAATTCTGTTATAGTGTCGTCAGTATCAATTTAATCGGTAAGATCGAGATAATCTTTAGCTGACTTTTATTTTATAATCGCTACACAAAATTAAAATGCAGCAGGAGTTATCGGTTTTGTTTTCTTTACAAGTTTATGTACTATTTCTTCACCACGTGGTGATAATAATTTTTTTGTTGTTGCTATCATAGCTCGTTTTGTTTCTTCTGTCAGCGCAATATCTGATATTACTCGTTGTATTTCTGATGTGGAAGGCCCTTTAATCTTATCAGCAATCTTTTGCCCTACTGCAGTACCTGCTGAAGAAGCTGACCCCGTATCGAAAGCTTTACCTGTGTCGAGTGTAATGGGTGCTACTTTACGCGCAATTCCTGGAATATTCTCTGCAATTGTTGTAAATATATTTCAAAAAAATCCACCTACGATTTTTCTTCGATAAACTTTTCTTCGCCTCATCTATAAAATTATGTTTATAAAATTGCGGGCTTACACAGTGCGTAGGTGTAACTAATACGTGACTATCTCGTTGTTCAAGTCAATCTGTCTACTCGACTGGTCTGTGAGCTGCATTGTGATACTTGTTATTTGATTTTCAAGATTAATTGGATAATAGATAATCTGACGTGGATTAATTTGCATGATTGACCCTGGTGGAACTTCTGGTGAGAAACTGTAGATTGTTTGTCCTCTGCTACCCTTGGCTTAGTAAGATCCAGAAGCAATAGAGCAATTTACAAGTATCGTATTTACTTCTGTTATATTTACTGACAGTTCACTATCATACGTAATAGCTTGATCAAGAGCACTATAATTTTTTTTTAGTAAATCATAATAGTTGTGTATTACTTCTTTCCCTTGGTTCGAAACTGATTAACATGTATTTTAGAGTTATCCTAGCTCGCAAAGTGTTATAATTCGCTGTTAACTCAATATTATCAGCCACACCGCCATTTTTTGTTATGAGTTCTTTGATTGTCTTGTTTAGATCAGTGACATTATAAGCTCCTTGTATAAATTTTAATCGTGTTGTAGATGTTGAAGATGCTGTAATCGGAGTAAATGGAATTTCATCGTTGACTCCAGTTTTCACGTTAGGCATAGCATTCCAACAAGTACAAGAAATAATTCCAATCTCATATTGTTTTGCAGCATCAGGTTCTATTGGCGGATTATAATGCACAGAAAAGTTTGCGCCGGTTCCTGTTGTCTGCGACGAATCAAGCAATAATGTTGTTGACATTTATACTATTATTTTAGATAAGATCGCGGTGTATAATTTCGTACTCGGTTGATGTTAGTAATCCGCTCGATCTTAGATGATCAAGTATATCAATAATTTCGTTATCAATCTCTACACTTTCGTTACCATCTTCTTTAGAGGATATCAACAGCATCAGCCGATCGACTATTTCTGCGTTTGATGTAAACACTTTGACTCCAGATCCAGTGGTTTCCTCTGGTAATGTTTTATTTCGCCCGCTTTCTTATCTACTGAACAATCTTTTAAAATTCTAACCTTTACCATAACCTCCTGGGTTTTTTTGATAATGATTTGCTGTCTAATGTATAAGATTAGCAATAATTCTATCTCTAATATGATCGAATAATTCCATAAAGTTCTCTTCATTTTCTTTTTTTATTTCTTTCATCAGCAGAGAAACCATCTTTTATAATTCTTTCTAATTTTTCTTTCAAATTATTTTAGTTTTTTTCTGACCAAGTTCGAATGTTATCAGCGTCAGTAATTTCATGTTTTTTAATAAACTTATTATAGTCGCTATCATCTATTTTTGACCTAGCTTGTTTTCTTTTCAGAACTATCCGTTTTTCAATAGGCATAATTTCAGCCATTATTGTTTGTTTCTCAGCCATTTCCTCTGTTTTCTCTGACAATTTTTCCATCATCCTTCTTAACTCATTTGGATTGACCGTCAATTTTGTTATTGCATGTTGAAGTGCAAGAGGATTGTTCATTAGCCTGTCAAACTCAGTCTGTCGTGCAGCAGGATCAGCAATGTTTCTTACAAGTTCGTTTACAATTTTTACAGTTTCTTCTTTCGATCTTTCTTTAAGTAAACCCAACAAACGTTTTGCTTTCCTTTTTTCTAGTTCTTCTGGAGATAATACTGGTATTTCTGGTTGCTTGCCAAGCATTGCCTCAGTAACAGGATTAAAAAGTTTAGCAGTTTCTTCTACTGCTTGAATTTATCCTCGTCGAGCTTCTTCCGCTTTTTTCTTAAAAGCCGCTCGAGATTCGAGAAATTTTTATCAATTCGATTCTCTGTTGATGTTTCTGTCCATTATTTTATATACGCTTTAATAAATTAGATCACAGAACGTGTCAATGCAACAACGAAACATCTTGGTTGGATCACGCGCTAGCTTGTGAAATAAAAAAAATGGTATCGATCTTTGGTTCCATGATGATATAATTCGATAAATTTATTTTTAAAACATCACCGCACTGCTCGTTAGCAATATTTCTCACATCCACATTATCTAGTCCGGGAAATAATATGAAACAACCCGTATTTCGTCTGATAAATCTATCGACATTATAAAAACCTTGGGCAAGATAAACATAATTACATCTTTTATTACGTGATAATGAAAAATAAGATCTAATCTTGTTTATCTCGTTGTTTAGCGGAAATTTTATGCTCAGACGAATCAAGTTCGTTCACTGGAACAAGTTCTTCAGGTTGTTTTATCAAAAATATATCCTCACCAGCATCAAGTTCATCACGAAGTTTATCATTGTACTCTTTTAGTAATTCGTATTTGTCTTGTTGGGGGTTGATGTTGTAAATGTATACCTTATCATAGTTAAAGTTATTGTTGAGCAAAAGATTTAATAAAAGATTTGTTTTACCTTATCCGGTTCGCCCAACAATAAGATAATGACAGTCTGGAAGTTCATTATTATGTACATGTTTCACTAATTGCTCGCTATCAAAATTTATTATCTTTGACATCGTATAATTTTATGTTACATTAAACCAACAATTTTATGCAAGATGATAGGTATAATGAGCTACTATACAAAGTTTGGAACATTACTGATAGATTCGTCAGACAAAGCTCAGCAAGTTAATTTATCAAGATACGCAACTCTTGACCAGCTTAGAAATGAAATCAATAATTTACTAAATATTACAAGTGTAGACCCAAATGAAGTCGTTGTTTTTCAAGACAGAAGAGGAAAGTTAAAAACGAGTACTGTACAATTGTCAGATGTACTTACACGAATTCCTGATCCGGTTGTTAATTATTTCGTTACTTTTAATAACCAAGGTAAGATACAAGATTCGGGTAGGTTAGTTAATGATTATGTTAAAAAAACTGGTGATGTATTTACTGGAAATATTTATATGAACCAGAACAAGATTACATATCTTGGAAACCCAACAGAAGATAACGACGTTGCGACAAAAAAATGTGTTGATGGTCAGGAATCAAAGTACGTGTCGGTCAACGGTGGTATGATGCGTGCATTTCTCTACATGAACATTAATAGTATTAATGACCTCAGGGCACCAGAGTCTGATTTTGATGCTGCAACAAAAAATACGTCGAGGATAAGGAAGCTCCAATCAGCAATGAAATAAACACACTAAAAACTGATTTTACTAATCACATAGGCAAATTTTTAAATTTTCGCAAAAACGTAAACAAAACCAATAACGAATGTTTTGGGAGTCCACCAAATGTTGACATTACACTCGCTAATATTAACACAAAACTCAATGATATTATCAGTGGAATTTCCGATATTATTGATAAAACGAATCTGATTAAATTTCCTCACAAAAAGATTAAAAATATTGTGTATATTGTTGCATCCAGCTCAAAAATATGGACACCAGAAACTAATTCTATCAAACACACTGTAGAAGTTACTGGTGTGTATAGATTGTCAGTGTATAGCGATACAAAGTTTACAATATTTACCATATATCCATGGCGTTATTCAAATGATGACTTATCTGGAGTTGTATCAGTATTATTAGTCAAAGGTGGTGAAGAAGATTTTATACTTGAACCAGTTAATAAAACTTTAGTCAGTGTCACTTTTTTCTGGTGTTTGGAATTTGTAGCTGAAACATCGCACTTACCTTATGATTAATAATCAAACCTGGGACTATGTAAACTAATATTATAATGAAAAGAAGTATAGTTGATTTCAATCATATTTCAAAAGATATTCCAAGACAAGATGTAAATGCACTAATACAATACTACAAATATTATCACAAAAAACTTTGGTGTGTGAAAAAATGTTACAAATAATACAACAAAATACCTCGAATAATATTATATCTACTATTGTTAATAACCAGTTCTGGTATAATTTCAAGTGGGGCATCATTAAACCCGTTTTTGCTAATCATATCTGGTGTTGGTGTCTCTCTTTGAACATCGTGTAAAAAAGTTGAAACTAGACTTTTAATAAAACAGCATAGTTGTCGAACATCGGTTATAACTTATAAAAAAAACTACTTGATCAGATTCGATCTTACTTGCGAGGTGTAAAATATGATATGGACGACTTAATATGTGAGTTTCGCATTATTGACAATATGTTAACAGATATTTTACCAATGCGGGTTAGCAAGTATGAAAAAGATTATCAAAAAAGTATGATATAATGTAAAATATTATTCTAAACTTAAGAATAGTGTACTTACCTTTTTCACCTTGTAAATGTGTCCCTTGAGCGCTATCATACAATGATTATAATAGAATCTGCTCTCCACCACCAAATCCGTAGTTTAATTTTCGCTTGGGCGCCCACGTGATCTTCGCATAGCTGTTACTTGTCTAGACAGTTTTATTAGGCGTCTACCTGCCTTTTATATAAGAGGTCTACGCATGGGCATTGCAGTATTTTCTGTTCTAGAAGCATCAGAATACGCAATTTTTGTATGATATATTTACAGTATTTTCCTGTTCCAGTAAATTCCACATGATCACGTGATCATCGTATGACACATCTGTAGGATACATCACTGCAATATTCATCCTTGATTAAGGCTAAAAATAGAGCTACCTGGTTTGACCAAATCCGTAGTTTTATTTTCGCTTGGGCGCCCACGGGATCTTCGCATAGCTGTTACCTGTCTAGACAGTTTATTAGGCGTCTACCTGCCTTTTATATACGAGGTTTACGCATGAGCATTGCAGTATTTTCTGTTCTAGAAGCTTCAGACTACGCAATTTTTGTATGATACATTTACAGTATTTTCCTGTTCCAGTAAATTCCACATGATCACGTGATCATCGTATGACACATCTGTAGGATACATCACTGCATTATTCATCCTTGTTTAAGGCTAAAAATAGAGCTACCTGGTTTGACACAGCTAAAGATAACGTTCATGGCTGTTTCTATAAAATATTGATTTTTTAGACAAAAGGCTACAGGTATAGAGTATGTCTTGCACTAAAAACCTTACCTTCCTTCTGATAAAATTTGTTTGAGGTGGAAGTTTTGGAAAGGGGGGTAATTTGTACTTGTTCTGATACTTAAGAAGGATGGGTGGGGTGGGAGTTTTAGGACAGGGGAGGTAATTTGTATTTGTTCTGATACTTGAGAGGGGTGTGTGGGCTAAGAAACTGGCATTTCCCTACTACTTTTTTATTTGTCTAATTAGTCCACCCTACCTCCCAGTTAACCCCCTTCCAATTTTCATTTTCTACTTTACTCCTTACATTTTTGTGACTGTTTCCCTAATCTACTTATATGTGTTCTTCTTATTTATTTCCCATATTTATTTAACATCTCTGAATTTGTGTTAAAGGTCCCTAATATAATTAAATTTTCTTGTGGCTACTAATTTCTTTGTCAATGCGTTGTTTTTATAAATATCTCCCCTATTCCTAATTAAAAGCCGAACCAGTAGATATAAAGTGCTTCCCATGGAGTTCTTGGTTTAGAATTGAATTCTTTAAAACGATTAATTATATTGGCTTGTTTAATTAAGCAGCAGGGAGGGCGAACCCTACAAAATTTTGCGACAAAATCGATTAAAGCCTCAGAATGCCAAATGGAGCCTTCCTACGAAATCTCATATTTTAACCAAAAAAAAATAAAGACTCCATTTTACAAATGGAGCCTTAGCGATTTTGTCGTAAATACATTGTCATAACCACCCTCAAAATTGCTGCCATCTACGTCGCAAATATGTTGTCATCTCGCCCTCCCTGCTGCTGATTAATACAAATTATTTAACCAAATATTTGATCAAGTCCAATACGATATCGTGACCGAGGGTCGTGTAAATTTATTGTTATAAATCCATATGGGACTGACTGAGCATGACTAAAGTAATTTTTAAATCCATTGAAGTCCATATCGGAACACCATGTCTGCCAAATATTTCGTAGCGTATGTGTATCAACGCCATTGAATACAGCAAGAATATTGCAGTTATCGCGAATCACTTTTGGAATTTGAGTATATCGTTGAGTGACATATAGCACACCAGTGTTTTTATGCCTACCTCGGGAAAATATTCTAGCAGGGTTCTTTTGATTATCTAACATTACATCATCGTACACTACAAGATTGTTTATGTCTCCATCGAGATCTTCTACTGATGGTGCATCATTAATATCAGTAATAAAGTCGATTACACTTTCACCTTTAATTTCTGATGCATTTTCATTATAATCTTTTAGCACTTCATAGCACCGTTGATCATCTACGGATGGTGCAACTAAATATAATTTATACCACTTCATAAATCGCACTATCAAATTAAGCAGCAATTGTGTTTTACCCGATCCAGATGGTCCGATTATAATGGCACGGACAGAATTCGGAAGCGCTGCGTGGTGTTTTACCGGTTCTCTTCTTTTAGTCGCTGAAAAATCAATTATATTCAAAACTCTATATATAAATTATGGATTTATATTGTGTTAAATGTAAACAGCGTACTGATACAACCGATTAGACAACCATTACAACTAAAAACAATAGACTAGCGCTTACTGGGAAGTGTGTAACATGTGGTACAAAAAATTTAGATTTTTAAAAAAAGCAACTCGGAGGTGATATTGCCGCAAAACTTGGAAAACTCCCCGGAACCCCATGGGCAAAATACCCCGGAGAAAAACACCTTACAGGATATAGTTACTGTGGTCCCGGAACGAGATTAGATATCAGACTTGATGATCAAAATTAGCCCCGGCCTGGTGAGTATCCGATAAATGCTATTGATAAGGCATGTCATGCTCATGATGTTGCATATAAAAGCAATAATTTGCAACAAAGACATCTCGCGGATGTAAAATTAGTTCATGCGTTAAATGCTATTCCCGATAAATCCTTCAAAGGAAAATTGGCTTCATGGTTGGTCAAATCAGCTATGAAAGGCAAATTGGTGTTAGGTGCTGGTAATTAAAAACACCAGTGTTTTTATAGTATGGAATCTATTTATTATTCTCCGAAAGGATACTGGAAGGGTAAATCAGCAATCAGTAAACTCGCTAACGTTGCAAAAGTGAAAAAGTCCACTGCGAAAGATTGGTTATCCAAACAAGCTATATGGCAAATTTATCTACCAACGCCTAAAAAAATTAATTATTCTTATTTTGATGTTACCGTACAAAATGAAGTTCATCAGGCTGATTTATTGTTTTTACCACATGACCATGGTTACAAATACGCGCTAACTGTAGTTGATATTGCGAGTCGATTTAAACAGGCAGAACCATTGAAAACAAAGTCAGCTTCTGAAGTCGCTTCTGCATTTGAAAGGATTTATAGACGAGGTCCTCTAAGATGGCCAAATCTATTACAAGTTGATCCTGGCAAAGAGTTTCAAGGTGCTGTTCTATCAACAATGAAAACTCATAATGTTACAATACGACGGGGACATACTGCGTTACATCGTGATCAGGCAATTGTAGAACGATTTAATCGAAGTCTTGCAGAACGGTTATTTGGATATCAATATGCAAAAGAATTCATCCAAGAAAAACGATCTCGTGAATGGGTCCAAAGGTTACCGAGTGTAGTTGCAGCGTTAAATAACGAGATTACTCGAACTATTAATATGAAACCAAATATTGCAATAAAAAAAATATATTCCCGAACAACCACAGCGGGTTAGCACTCAGCCACTTCTCAGTAATGTTACTGTGAGATATTTATACGAACCAGGAGAACTTGAAGGTGGTAAAAGAAGAGCTACTGATCCTATATGGAGTGTTACTACGCATAAAATTTCAACCATAACGCGATCAACTGGTAGACCTCCAATCTACAGATTGGATTCAACTGCACCTCAGCGTGGTTTTACACGCGAACAACTACAAGTCATTCCGGACGATACTCAATTACCGCCACATGGTCTTCACTAGCTCCGTTACGTCTATTACACTCAAGACAGGTCAACATCACATTGTTTCTGACATGACCAAGACTGTTATTTTTTCTGTCTACGGTGAATTGTCGAGGGTCTTTATCCGAATACTTCCAGTGCATTATACAATTGCAACTGGCGCAGTGATTATTCTGTTGTTCTTTTAATGCGATTATTACTTCAGCATCAATATCAAATTCTCGTTGTTTTTTTTTGTCCTGCTGTTTGTAACCAGAGAGTTTTTTTTATTAATGATGCTAATATCAGTGCTATCATCGTTTGCATTAAAATCATCATCGAAAACAATCCTTCGTAGTTGATTTATTCGTCGTGCTCTGGACACTGCGAGATAGACTAAATTTGACCATTCAATGCGATTATCAACTATCCAAACAATTGTATCCGTGATGGTCAATCCTTGTGACGAGTGTATTGTTGTTGCATAACCAAGCGTCCATGGTGATTTATCAGCGCATAATGCATCTTCTAATGTATTGATATCAACTAGCACAATATCATTTAACACTTAAATCTGTTTCTCCGTCTGGCCTGGAATTTCAACTTCAATATTCTGCTTTCGTGTATCCAATGGTCTATAACACAACGGTACTGGAAACGTTGGGAATTTTTTCTTGTGTAGCTCAAACAACTTTTTCTGAAGTGTGTCTCTGACTATCTTTCTACTTGCTACTACAAAATCATTTGGTCTCCATGTTTCCCAAAAATCATTAATAGGCGTTTCAGAAATTATGTCACGCGCTACTTCACATTGAATTCTATCGGGTTGTAATCTAATTAGTTTTTTAAACTCACGTAACTGCTCATCGAGTGCTCTATAGTCAGTATCAATTTCTTCGTAATAATCAACAAATCCTTTTAACCAATTATGTGGACTTCTACCAACAAATGGTGGTGGTTGACCATGATCGCCGCACAATATAACTTTTGTATTATTTTGCAATAACCAATCAAGAAACAGTTTTAATACATCTTCTGAAACAGTACATGCTTCATCCCAAATAATAACCGCTGGAATAAATTTCTCACCCATTCGGTCAGGAGTCCAAGCATCGCCCTTGTATCGAAAAAACTATGATACGTGCAAGCTTCAACGGAAAATCCTTTGGATTTTTGGCGTTGTTTTATCTCTCTCTCTAGTCTATGGGTTGGTGTGAGTACAATCATGGACGTTCTCTCTCGATATAATTCTATCACACGTGTTGTCTTTCCAGATCCACCACAACCGTTTAAATAAACTGTTTTATATCTACAAATTGGATCTGGTATCTGTGGCGCTTTAGACATAGAAAATCCTTCGGATTTTTCACTGATAGAATTATCGTTTTTCAGGTAACTGCTTTAAATCTCAAAGTCTGCTGATTCAGAATAATCGCATTGTATTTCACGTTTAATTCGCCATCTTCCCCAAGTCTCTTCGCTATTAGTAAATTTAGTTACCTCTTTGATATATTTTTTATCGACATACATTGAATCAATTGCAACTCTAACTGCTATACTAGGAAATCTATTTATCATTGCAAATAAATTGATAGATGCATAACCCAGCATAGAAGCCCTTAAATGTAGATATGCAGAGCTTTCTCCATCACTGTAAGTAACAATTCTACCTAACTTTGTTTTATTGGACAAGAAGGCTGTTTTATAATTTGCGTATCTATTTTTCTCTACTGCATCTTTAATAACGAAGTCGTATTCTGCATCATCTATAATCAATCGTGAGGATTGTCTTTTAAAGTTGAATTTTTTCCACCTTGTGTAAATTTACCGATTATTATTCGGCCAAGATCCTTTGCTTCACTATTTCGTTGATTAAATATCTTTTTTTTTACCATTCAATAATGTACTCCTCGTCAGCATCAATATATTTTCTAGACTTATCGATTATACTATCAAGACGTTCTGGTTCTGGTAACCAGACATTGGTTTGTTTTCGATATGAGATAATCGCTTCGCTGACAATCAACGAAACTAACATTTTACAATCAATCATATATCGCAATAACACTATTGGTAACCACATCTTTTCAGCCATGTGTCTACCAATCCAAACATAACAACACGGATGAAGTCCTTCAGCGAATTCAAATGATACTACGCGAGCAAAACCGGTCAAATCAAAATCAGGCAGTGGTCCATTAATAGCAACGCGAGTCATTTCATGTATGGGATGTCCAAACCGTTTAAAATACTCACCAGCGAATCCATATCCTAGAAAACTTCCTGGATAACAGGCAACGATATCAACTGATATCATACTTTCACGATTGTACTTAACGTTCCATAGACCGCCATGATAATATTCCAAACAGCTGGATTGAACATCCTGTAAAAACTCTTTTCGTGTTGGTTTCCAATTATTTTTCTTTCTTGCAAAATGAGCTGCAACCGATGGAATTGTAAAACAATTTGTAAGTAACTGTTCGTAATCGTCGGATTTTTCATTAAAAACGCTAGCGTTTTCACTGAGACTTATTGCTAGATTTTTCATCCTATTATGTAGACTTTCAGTACGATATAATTCACCGTTAGGTCTCACAAATTGATTGAATTGACATTCTTCATCTTCAAAACTATGAAGTAGCCATACTGATACAGGGTCGTTTTTACACAAACTAGCAATAGCATCGAATAATCTTTCTTCAGTGAGAATACCATCCTTGGTAAATTCTTCTGGGATATATTTCACTGTTCTGTCTCGCGGGAATATTGTAACTGCGGATGTCCATGCGTGTTTGTTATGATCAATAATTTTGATTGGAGCTCCGTTTTTATTGTATTTCGATTCGTATAATACTTCGCCAGTTATCGTTGAAACGGTTATCGGAAATCTCAACGACTTTTCCAATCTAGCTATATCGGAAATAGTTGCTCCGTTCTCTTTCACTGTTAGCTCCCATTGATCTATTTTTTACGTCTTAGATCGGTTAATTTATTCCCACGGAGTGCATTTGTAAAGTGTTCTATGACACATTGTGCCACACAATTGAGTGGTTTTTCCACTGACGTTGACTGTTTCATATATACTTTTTGCCGTGTGAGGCATTTATTGAAGTAGAAGGAGAGCTTGTAACAAATGTTGCAGCTGATACACCATATGGGGATAACCCAAATATCCGAGTTGGTTTCGTAAATAATGGCATTATGGCGCTATTTAACAGTGCAAGATATATCATTGATGGAAAAGAAATTGAATCAATAGAACAAAATGTTGATATTGCAACAACAATAATCGGACTTGCGAGATATTCTGATGATTATACAAGATCGGCTGGTCCGTCTATAATGTTTGCTAAGGATACTTCTGATCATCCGAACCATTATCAATTTGTTAAAGTACAAACTGCGGCAGCTACTGCAGAAGCTGATCAACAACTCGCAGCTAATCCAGACCGTGAAGGTTCAGCTGAACCATTCGACATTTTAAAAAGAGTCAATGATGATTTCAATCTAGGATTTGCAACACGAAAAGGAGCATTAAAAGGACAGCGTCGACGGTTTTCATGTGCAATTCCGTTACATCACATATTCGGATTCTGTAGAAATGTCAGAAAAGTCATCTATGGAGCAAAGCATACAGTCGTGTTAGCGCGAAAGGAAAATGACAATGATGCAATCTGGCGTGCTAATGGTGTTGATGATGGTAAAGTCATTTTAAATAAATTGGTTCTATGGATACCCGTCTTGACACCAGCAGTTACAATAGAGCAACAATTACTATCGTTTATGGACACAAGTGGAAAATCATTGCTAAGTTGGCTAACAACAACGACTGCTACGAAGCAGGATAATGTAAATGGCACTTTTTTACATTTCACTTAGCATCAAAACAAGGTGTTTCAGCTCCACGTCATATCTTTATAGCATTACAGGATGCAAATCGAGTGGGTCGTCAATTATCTAGTCATATGATATTTGATAAATTAGGGGTAAGTGAAGTTTCGTTGAGAATAAACGGACAACAAGAGCCAGCAGAGATTGTACAGCTTAATTATGAAAACAACGACATAGCACGTGTATATCATAGAATATTGTTGTATATGGGTCGTGATCAAAATGTTGATACTGGTTTGCAAATATCGCAAATTGATTTTGAAAAACACTATCCGATTTATTACTTTTCATTGGAACATCTTGACATGATGAGACAATCTGTTGTTGATATATACTTCCAAGTTCGGGTACAACGCTCTGCTGGTATAGCTGATTATAGAGCAATTGCTGTCATTCTCAGTGACAAATCAATGTTGTTAGAAGGAATTGCCGGACGAATGAGACTTATTGATGCACCAGTAGAAAATCATTTGATTTTCCAAACATGTAGCTAGGATTTTCACAATAAGATCAATTAAATGTGTAAATTACGTTGTAGAATAGAATGACATATAGTATTGTTAATGTCCAGTTGACTGATGGTCAGGTCAAGAAATTGAAATCAAAGTCAGCTAAAGAATGTGGAACCACAATAACCCTGAAACCCACTCAAATGTCCGGTGGTGCACATAAATTATCATTGACAGATCGTCAAATAAAACATTTCAATGATGCGCTAAAGAACAAACGAGGAGTTCAAATTGATTTTTCGAAAGCAGCAATCGCCAATATGATAAAATCAGGTGGTATATTTCCGCTGTTAGCTGCTATTCCAGCATTGATTGCAGCGGCTGCCCCAGCGGTTGAGAAGGCGGCAGCGGTAGGAGCCGTTGGTACTGCTGCAGGAATGGCCCTGAAAAAAGCTACTGGGAAAGGCTATAAAAAAAGCAAAGGGTCTAAGACTACCAGGAACCCCATACAATTGGTACAAGGCACGGGCCTAAGAATACCAGGAACGGCTTATTAGTGGAAAAATCCCTAGGATTTTCACCAATGTCCAATTTTGATTTAATTGATGCTGTAAAATCGTTATCAATAAAAAAACTTTAGAGGAGTTTTCATGAGAGATCAATTACCATCAAAACCAATGAAAAATGAAACGGGTATTATCAATCTTGATAACAGCAGCGGAAAAGGAACTCATTGGGTCGCATATGCAATTGATCCACGTGGAATTGTATATTTTGATTCATATGGTTTAGCTCCACCAAAAGAATTCATGCGATATATATCCACAATAACAAAGTCATCTCCAATTTTTTATTCCACGCTACCAACACAACGGTTAAATGATCCACCGATATGCGGTCGGGAAGTATTAAACGTCCTTGCAGAGATATCTAGATTTCCAAGGAAACCACCACAAGTTGTTGTTAATGAATATATTAGTGGGCAATGGCAAAAACGATAGCGTTATGATTTAGAAAAATGTTAGCGTTTTCGTATAATGATTGATATTTGGGGACGACCTTTATCAGAGTAAAAAAAAAACAGAAACCGATAGTAAATTCGCTGTCGAAAATGTAAAAAAAAAATAATCGAAATGAAATCGCCGAGACATTAAATTTGTCAAGTGTAGATCCTGGGGAAATAGTTGTATTTCAAGATCGCCAGGGCAAATTGAAATCTAGTAATGTTTCATTGGATGATGTCTTAATACGAAGACGCGACGTTGTTGAAGATACAATAGTGTTATATTCAAATGATGGAAAACTCAAACCAAGTGTACTTGTTTCTACAATCACAGATGCATTAAAAAATTTAGATGAAGAGCTTGAAAAACATATAACAACAAATATAGAAATATTATCAATAAATTTTTTGGAACACCAGCGGTAACCTCTCCATCTCTCGCTGAAATTAAATCCAATTTTGATGAAATTAACAGGATTATTAGATTTTTTTGGAACACCAGCGGTAACCTCTCCATCTCTCGCTGAAATTAAATCCAATTTTGATGAAATTAAATCCAATATTAAAAATATTAATGATGCTGGATTTAATATTATTAGAGATAACATTAGTAATATTAAAAAATCTATCGAGGATATTACAAAATTTAAAACAGACAATCTTCCACTACTTGAAAAAATAAAGATTCCTCATGAGAGGAATATCATAAATATGGTATACACAGTTCTCTCTGGATCATTAGATTGGGAACCTAAAAAGAATACAATAACCCTCACTGTGTCAAACAAGGGTATTTATCGATTAACAATAGTGTCACTGAACCAGTTTAATATATCATCATCGACTTCATATGGATACAACAACGTGATTTCAACGACTATTGACGTGGGTGAATACAAACGGTTTACAATAACAAGCACTGATCCCAATTTAAATAAGACATCATTTGTATGGTACATGGAGTTTGTAGCTGATCTAAATTAGAATTTTTAACAATTAGAAACCACTTGAGATTTTAAAATAATATGATTCCGTCATCGCAATATCGCTATGATACCGTCAAAGAGTTTTTAACGAAACTCAAAACACTCATTGATGAGTATGAAATAAAAATTAAAAAGTATCGCAGGAGAATTACCGCGATTGATGTTACAGTATACTCGGTATCTGGTATAATGGCCGGTGCTGGTATTATACTATCTTCAGTAACAATGGTAGCTCCGATTGCTGTCCCAATTGCTATTTCCGCGGTGACAACATTTGCTGGAATTGCAAATGCTATTACTAAAAAAATATCATTCTGTTCTCAAGAAAAACTTAACGACTATATAGTAAAACATCAAGCAGTATCTAACGGTTACTCACAATTATTCTCGTTGATGTCATCATCGATTGATGATACGATAATTACCGAAGACGAATTCTCCGCGATGATACGTATTTATGATACTACCATTAAAAACGCTAGCGTTTTTTTCATCTATTGCAAAATTAGACATTGTAAATAATAATAATAATGTCGCAAGAGATTCAACTACTTCAGCGGATAGCAGAAAATACCACTCCGCGGAAAACAAGCATGATATCAATATCGTCAACAAACACTAAATTCAGTGTGAATTTTCCTTCCCCTGTTTCAGTAAAGGAAATCGCGTTGGCAAAATTACGAGTGTATCATAGTTGGCCTAATATCAGATCGGTTCCATTTGGTGGTCAGAGACCTAATAATTCTCTGGTATTTGCATATAGAAATAAAAAAGATGACACTCCAGATTGGAACGTTGTTTCAATACCAACTGGGTCCTATCAAATTGAGCAAATTAATAATGAATTACAACGTAGAATAAAATCCATTACTAGAAGGGAATCAAAAATTGCGATAACAGTTCATGAACCAACACTATCATCTACAATTGAAATAAGCTCCCCTGGGTATGTTGTAGATATTTATAACAGTTCAATAAGAACAGTATTAGGATGGCCCGAAGATCCACCTAGAAATGCTGGTAATTCCACGCCCGAGCCTGTAAAATCTGATTACGTCACTGATGAAATAGGACCTGAAAATCCATCAAAAACTTATAAAAAATTCGAGGATATAAACTTCACAAAAAGATATCGATATAAGGATCAATATGGTGAGGATGCATGGATAATTCCACTTTTTAATTATTATATTATACGAGAGGACGAAATTTTGGAAATGCATGATACAAGTCCAACATTTGTAGATATTAAAGATCACATCCTTGATAGAATGAATAATGATTTTTTGTTGTTATTACCCTCGTTAAGATCTGGCCTTCTTACACAAGCTGAGTTTACTAGTGTAGTCGCCGCGGGTAATAAAATCATCGATGACATGGAAATATTTAATTCGAGGATTACTAATCTTTTTACTGATGAAAATAACCCGATTTCAAAAACTAGTTCAGCCCAAGATTATAAAAAAAATATAAATGAAAATCCAAATTATAAATTACCAGGATATAACGTTCCCGAGTTAAAGAAAAAACTCAGAACTGCCATCGACGAAGGATTTAATAAAATTTATCAATCATGGAAAGATAGCCAGCCAAATCCTATTATCCTCACTCATAATAATTCTCCCGACGGCGACGGTAGACATATCGCACCGAACAATGTGGACATTTCATCGGTGATCGCACTTAATTTAACGTGTGATGTAATCGAAGGAAGTTATCAAACTAATATGGAACAATCAAATCAAGCCCGACAAGGTTACATTCTTTATTCATTTGCACCAACAGCTCCTCCAGGATTTTTAATTGTTGAAAATCCGACTAATCCAGTCTATATGCAATGTCAAAATGATTTGCTAACTAGAATTAATTTTACACTCACCGATCAGTCAAATAATTTAATTGATTTACGTGGTGAAGTATTATCGATTAGTCTGTTTGTGAAAAGCTAACAAATAATTTGTATTAATCAGCAGCAGGGAGGGCGAGATGACAACATTTTTGCGACGTAGATGGCAGCAATTTTGAGGGTGGTTATGACAATGTATTTACGACAAAATCGCTAAGGCTCCATTTGTAAAATGGAGTCTTTATTTTTTTGTGGTTAAAATATGAGATTTCGTAGGAAGGCTCAATTTGGCATTCTGAGGCTTTAATCGATTTTGTCGCAAAATTTTGTAGGGTTCGCCCTCCCTGCTGCTAATTAAAATTGAGTTGTCAATGCTAATCCCCCTCTTTTATTTACTTTATATAGAGTAGCTTTTTCAATGTATTGCATTTTAAAATTCCATATGTATTAAGTATCTGATTGTCTATTTTCTCTAGAATTGTTTTATCAAAATCAAAGGATTTTATCATATAGTTCATAATTTAATATAAGTATGTTTTGGCTACTTGCACTGAATGTTTATAAATAAGACTATGGTGATAAAGCCTGGTGTAATTTACGTTTTGAATTTTATAATTCAGGAAATTGGATTTATTACTTCTCATAATTTACACATCTGATGTACTTATGTTGCTTGATGATGGACATTCATGGCAGGAAGCAGCCAGCTGGTAATATGTTGTCATTTAACGGATACAATAAACATTACAATAAACATAGCAAAGATATCCATGATGCGACTCCTGTCAGATCTGAATAGAATGATGGACCTCTTCTAATACCTGTCTGGAAGATGCTGGATAATGATGTGGAATTGGTATTGATAACAAAAAAAGTGCTTTTCAAAAGGAAACATTAGTGCATCATGGAAAAAGAAGATGGTGACTGTAAAGGGGAAAGCTTTGGAAAGATACAGATTTTTTTTTCAAGGCAGAGAATGAGATTAATAAAATATGGAAGCAAACAGAATGGTAGTCAAAGTAAATTGAAGAGTTAAAAAAGTGTGAAACATTAGGGTGTTTTGTTAAGATCAACAAGGAGATGAAACGGGGGGAGGTAGTAAACATTTTGCTAACCTATACATTTTTTGTTGTAAAGTAAAAAAGAAATAAAAAATAAATCCATAGGAAATTATCGAAACAATGATTATTTTCAGATATTAAATGGAATTTACCAAAACCTAGATAAAAATATTAACTTCCTTATCTATTATGACTTCCCAGTTTATTAAGAAAGTTGATTATCGGAGGAAAATAAAACAAACTTGTGACGGTTTTTCGCTGAATGAAGAATAGACAAAAAATATAATCGGATAACCAAAATAATACAAGTCTTTGTGATTCGTGGTATAACTTGAGAGTTTTATAAGATATTCTGATAAGATTTTATGAAATATTTTACTGAAATATTCAGTTTTAGGGGCTTTAATAGAAGGCTGCCTAGTTAAAAATAATATTAATATAATAACTTCGATTCCTAAACGAGATAAATACCTGATTCGGCTTTCTGACTGGCGTTTCGTAAGCCTTTTAAATAGAGATCTAAAAACTGTCAGTAAAAGATAAATAAAAAGTTTGCCGAGAAAGTAAATCATGTTTTATAAAACAAATCCCCAAATGTGTATACCAAAATATGAGGCTTTTATTTGATATTATTAAACATGCAGAAAATTCCAATACCTTGGGTAATCCTTTTGCCAATTTTGAGAAGGCTTTCTAAAGTCTCTATTAATTTTTTCTGTATGAAACGTTGGATTTTATTAACTTTAGTCATTGTCTTTTAAACTGCAGCCGTCTATTTTATACGAATGAGTAAAACTGTTTATGAAACAACAGTTATCAGAATTTGTCCGATTAGATCGTATTGTAAGACAAAGTTGCCCGTATCTCCTTATTTATACTGGCAACAGAACTCATATTACGCTGTTAGAAACAATCTTTACAAAAGGATATATCCTTTCTGAAAATGAAGTCAAGTAAACAATATATTTGATGACGTCACTCTCACGATTGAATTTTCAAGGATTTTTTTAATAAAGTGTAATTATATTGCAATAGAGTAACGATTTATTGTAAATAAATAAAAATGATGTGTATCATCAATAAATATTATAGCATTTCACATTATAGAAAATTTTGGGTTCGCATTTGTATGTCACGCTAGGTAAACGACATTTCAAACTGCATGAATCAGCGGTTATATTCAAACAATATGTGGCTAATAACATAAAACATTATTAACAAACTGAATATGCATTCAAATCAGGAGTAGGCTACATAAGTATACAAACGTGAGAGAGGTCAAAAGGTCTGGAGTCACACGGAGTCACGTTTATCCAATTGACAAGCTAGTTGTGAGAATTAAAAGTATATGTAACAAAATCTGTCCGTTATAGACGTAGGTGTGCGCTCAAAAATCGAATAAATCCGTAAAGCTATGAGCTAAACAAAGCATTATGTCGCTTCAGACTCTGACCTCCTCTCTCTTGCAGCTAAGAAAAATATATTATATTATAGTCTAAAATATCTATTATGATGTCAATGCGTTTTGTTCTTTTTTAAGGACACGATGGAAAAGTAATTATTTTTTTCTTGCAACATGCTGTTTTCCTTTATTCTTTATTCTTTCATTCTATATTATTAATTATGAATTATAATACGAATTGATGAGTTGACCATGTATCATATGTATTGTAATTATCTGAATTTACTATGACATACATGTATTGCAACTGCTAGAATTTACTATGAAGTTTTTACATTACAATTTTTGAATTTCCTATGATTTGTATGTATGGTAATTGTTTGAATTTACTATGAATGTATGTATGGTAATTGTTTGAATTTACTATGAAGTGTATGTATGGCAATTGTTTGAATTTACTATAAATTGTATTATGGTAATGGCGTGAATTAAGTATGAATTTTATGTATGGCAATTGTTTGAATTTACTATGAATTGTATGTATGGTAATTATTTGAATTTACTATGAAATGTATTATGGTAATGTCGTGAATTTACTATGAATTTTATGTATGGTAATTGTTTGAATTTATTATGAATTGTATGTATGGTAATTGTTTGAATTTCTTATGAAATGTATGTATGGTAATTGTTTGAATTTACTATGAATTGTATATTTGGTAATTGTTTGCATTTACTATGAATTGTATTATGGTAATGGCGTGAATTAAGTATGAATTTTATGTATGGTAATTGTTTGAAATTATTATGAATTGTATGCATGGCAATTGTTTGAATTTCCTATGAATTGTATGTATGGTAATTGTTTGAATTTACTATGACTTGTATTATGGTAATGGCGTGAATTTACTATGAATTGTATGTATGGTAATTGTTTGAATTTACTATGAATTGTATTATGGTAATGGCGTGAATTTACTATGAATTGTATTATGGTAATGGCGTGAATTTACTATGAATTTTATGTATGGTAATTCTAGTCTGAATTATTGTTAAAATTTAAAATGACCTGTTACCAACTTCATGCTCAAGAGTAATCGATGCACATGTAATAACGCTATACCACAGACGACATAAAATATGATATTTCGGTATTTAAAGATTTTTTTTATAACTTGATAATAAAGCATCACGTCGTTATAGACTATGACATCCTCTTGTAATTCGAACCCATTACCTCTCCGCCCCCAGCGATGTAACAATACCTTTATCGCCGGACTGACACCTCCGTATATGGCAGACAGAATGACACCTGCATTTCTATCTCTTTCTAATTGTGCGTGCGAGTGTGGATGTGTGTGACTTAGATTTTTAATGTAGCTTTAACAATTTTATAGTCATATCGCTATGTCTGCAGTGTGACAGATAAAGCGATTTCTAGCACGGGGGCATCATGCCATAGACATGACAGCACTTACATACACACACACACACACACACACACACACACACACAGAGATATATTTAACCAGTTGAATCAACAAGATTTATTTAATCAAGTTAACGGCAGAGTTTGGAAAACTTCCACATTAGAAATAACCAAGAAAATTGGAAGAGGTACTCTTTTAAACGAAAAACGAAAATTTAGGAATTATATAAGTTAACACTTTTTATAAACAAAAAATGGTTGCTTGGTGTTTTTCAACTACTCAGATAGTATTACGTTACTCCAGAAAGAGGACTGCCTGGAATAATGAGAAAATGTGTAAATAAAAAATCAACGCTACTATATCTGCAATGGATATCAAGGGTGTATTTTTTACATAGCTATAAAGTTCACAAAATAAAAATAGTAATAACTTCTCATAAATCTTCATAAAATATTACTAAAATCATATCGTCAGCAAAAAATAACAGCACAACAATAAATGAGGCATAGGTTCAGTTAAATGTTTATTGCACATATAAAATAATCTTTGATATAACTGACAAATCCCATCACTCACACCTGCTGCAAAACCAAACTCCGACTTTAAAAGTAAGAATACCTCAGTAAAAGAGACATGGAGAAGGGTTTGCAGTTTAGTATAAATGACACTTGTTTTTGTCTTTTATTCTGATCATATGTATGCTCCGGATTAGTTCATAATTCTATAATTATAATATAGCATTTAAAATAGACTTTATATATTTCGCATCTGCAGTTAACAATAATAAACAGTGGATTTATCCTTGTTAATCGTCTGTATTTTACCCCACAATTTAGAATTGACCTTCTCTATCCAAGTCTAAATTAAAATCAAATTTGTGCCTTAATATGAGTCGAAATAATATGTAAAAGCAGCAGCGTGTATATTCCATGGATGCCCCATATAAAACTAACATGATGTATATGGACATACTTCCGGAATACATTTCAGTTCTGAGGCAAATTTTTTCACAAGGAATGACTGACGATACGTAACGTGATATGTAGAAATGGAACGCACACATTTTCATAAGACAAACTGTAAGATTTTTTTTGTTGGTCAGTTATCAACATATAAAATCCATCAGTATCTCATACAATGATTCCTGGAATATAATTCGCTAACTATCAATCAGAATCCAGTATTTGTTTTATTCAAATTAGGAAGACGGAGTGTAAGAACTTACAAATGGTTTGTAAACAAATAACATGGGCGACCTACAGTATACAATTGGGTAAACATATTTCCCAAAGCAAGCAAGACTTTAAATAAACACTGCGTATTACTGAGGTTTTTTTTCGGCTCAAGGGAGGTAGTTGTTATCACGTGCCCGCTGTTGGCATCCAAAAGATTGGTATGTTGTATAAGCAAGTTTACATAAGGTTTGTGAGGTTAAAAGTCATTACATATTTATTTACTACTGAAACGGAATATTATGTATGCGTGTCAAACCACAAAACGGTCAAAATGACCAGTCATTTAATTTTCGGTAGGGGAGGAGGAAGGGACTGTAATTTCTCAGGAGGAAGTGACTTGACTCACAGTCTGGATACAATCAAATTATATGTGGACTGACATTATATAACATGCTTAAATAAAAAGGTGGACGACATCTGCTTCAAACGTCAAAATTAAAATATTAAATATAACCCAAAGTTCGGTCCAAGGGAAGTAAACGAATTAAAAACAAGCTGTTTGTAAACAATCCTCTGCATAGCCAACAATGACAATCAAAAGATTCTTTATTCTTTCATTAAATACATAAGTACATCAGCTGTAAGTTAACTGGGGTGCATGGAATGTTATGACCGTCTTGAACACGTACATCCTCAAAACAGTCTTCTTCATAGCATATTGTAGACTTAACCGGCCGACGGAACTATCTACCCCAACCACCCCAAAACAAACAAACAAGTAAATAAACAAAGATGAAAACATCGAAATTTGCATGGAATTGCATAAAACCGGAGTTATTACTTTGTTACTGACTCATTTCCCCCCCCCTTCCATTTCAGTATAATGGTGCAATTCTACTACATTAGATTACGTAAGTGCACTTCCAATTATATTTAAATATGTTGGCTCACTTCTACTACCCTAGAATATGTTGGCGCACTAGTATTATATCCGATTATGTTGGCGCAATCCTATCACCTTAGATTATGTTGGCTAATTCCCCTTACATTTGATAATGTTGACGCACTTTAAAGACGTTTGATCATCTTTGAGTAAGCCCTTTACCTTACACTTTTGGCGCACTCCCATTACGTTCGATTATGTTTGCGCACTTCCATTACCTTATATTATGTTGGCGCACTTCCAAGGTATTATAATACGAAAGGGGAGAAGTATCAGATATGGGTTAAATGAAGATATGAATACAAACTGCTATGAAAAACTGAATCGATTTTTTCACGCAAGCTGATCATTCGTAATCGTAAGTTTAATTACAAACATCAACTCGTAGGGTCATGCAATGAGTCCGTCAAGTTAATTATTTCCTTAGATAGCTTGAAGGAAAAAACTTCTAGAAAACTTTCTTTAAATTTAATTAATCATAAAATGAGTTTGAATAAAAGAGATATAATGTCGTGGAGTTCTATGTTTCTTTTTCTGAACTTTCTACCATTTTTTGTAGTTTCTTCTTTACGTTTAAAGCCGTCAATCTGGCAAGTGGATTTTGGCGCCAGCACTCCTTGATAATCGTCAATATACCTTTAAGGCTCTGAAGTGGAAAACAGGAATAAAAAGTCAGTAATTTTTTTTTAACTGATACCCTAATGTCGTTTATGTAAATATATTGCTGTGGGTTGAATGTCACATGTCTCTTGTTGTTTTCATGAATGTAATCAATTATACAAGTTAATTAATCTTCATCAGAAGTAATATTTAAGTCATATGAAATATTCTGAATTAAAAGATTGGTCAATAAAACAGCCTACTTACACACAATGTCAAAGCAGGCCAGATTTCCATAGAAGGGATTATGTTAGTCATACAGATTCTCAGTTCCAGGCAGACACAATTGATTTACAATCATATCAAGAATTTAGTACTGTTTCTCTCTCTCTCTCTCTCTCTCTCTCTCTCTCTCTCTCTCTCTCTCTCTCTCTCTCTCTCTCTATCTATATATATATATATATATATATATATATATATATATATATATATATATATCTTTTTTTTGTGAGAGAGAGAGAGAGAGAGAGAGAGAGAGAGAGAGAGAGAGAGAGAGAGAGAGAGAGAGAGAGAGAGAGAGAGAGAGAGAAATCAGTATGAAACTCTTCTTGATATGCTTGCAAATCAATTATGTCTGACTGGAACTGAGAATATGCATGACTAACACAATCCTTGTATGTGTGTGAATATATATATATATATATATATATATATATATATATATATATATATATATATATATATATATATATATATATAATTGTATAAATGTTTCATTAAAATGAAACAAGGCTTGCTGAGTTTACTTTAAATGAAAAATGTATACAAAGAGTGCTATATCATTAATACAGCGTACATGCTAAACATATTTCTTTATAACACACACACACACACACACACACACACAACACAACACAGACACATACTATTTGAATACACCGATAAACAGTTTCATCATCGCCACCATTTTGCTAAGTAGAGCCTGGATGAACGAGTAACCTTCCCAGGCTCTATAAAATTCCTGTAAACAAGAAGTTGTTAACATATGATAAATGAAAACAAACAACTTTCATGATGTATGAAAGTAATTTTTAATCCGGTTTTAAATACTAGTAAGAAGAGATATTTAGACTTAAATTTGTAAAAAAAAGAGTATGCCTTCTGAATTAAAATATTCTTTATTACTCAGAAAGACTTTGTCAGTGTTTTTACGCTGTTATTCGTGACCATTGGAAAAGCATGTTTGATAATAACAATTGCGCTTAAGAAAATCGTTTTGACTTTTCAATAAATTTATGAAAGGCATCGAAAATTAAAATGTTTGCTTCATAAGAAAGCGTTGTCGCATCATAAACAATTATTTAATTTACCATATGAAGTGAGGGACTGAAACGCATCGATACGTTGTAATTGGTAATAAATGCAAAATAAGAAGCAGTGTTGTATACTTTCTATTGATTAAAATCTACAAAGTGGTGATTCGATTATATCTTTGTAAATAAATTCTACTTAAGCAAACTGCAATTTGTTATATGTCGGACATAAAAAATACGAATCTTCATCCTACCCAAAAAGGCGTCTTGGAACATAAGTGACGCAAGTATTTAATGTACTTTTGAATTAGTTATTGGAGTCTATTTTTAACCAGTCTCAAAAGATAATGTACTCCATTCTCGAATCGTCGAAGGAAGAAACGAGTCACAACGAAGACTTGTTCTATCCTATACAAATAATAGCTTGTTTACATTACTTCAGTCATAGTGAGAAATACCACTAACAGATTAGATATATGATATACATATACGCAAAAATATTAGATTTGTCTCCATTGTCCGTCAATACGATTGACGGCTGCAATACTACATTGTTAATAAAGCTGTTCCTAAAATTTATTTTGCACTGATTTTAGAGCAGCAACTTAAACAAATTTAGATTGTACACATAATGTTTCAGATTGTTGTAATTGTCCACTTATTGATTGTTAGAGGTCCCATAGAAAAGGAACATCATTAAACAACAGATTTTAATTATTGCGAGTTGACATGTAAGGATTTGGATTTCCTTTTGTAAATTCTTTGCTCAGACTTGTAGATTTCTGTGTTGGCAAGCTGGTATCCTATTTTGATAACAGGCATAATATCACTTAAATTCGGGTTGCATTCGATGCTAATCAGTGTCTGATTTCTCCATTTTTTCAGACTTAATTATGATGACATTTTAAATTGCTGCTTAAATAACTATATTACTATATATAATCAATAGACTTTATTAACTATGTGTACCGTTTGTTGTTGAATATCACACCGATACTATACTGTAAAGTTGACAATGAGTACTCAATAGCAACAAGTTATAAATTTTGTTAATAACAATTTGCATAATTAGTGTGGAAATCTAATACAAAATTGTAATTTAATGAAAGTTTCATGTTACGGGGAGGGGAGGGAGACAGTGTTAGGCATTCTTGATGGTAACTTTCCATTGTCAACAGTCTTATCATATTGAAAGATGTAATAATCCAGAGAGAGAGAGAGAGAGAGAGAGAGAGAGAGAGAGAGAGAGAGAGAGAGAGAGAGAGAGAGAGAGAGAGAGAGAGAGAGAGAGAAACCTCAATTGAAATAGGCCAAAATGTGGAAATGCAGGCCGAATAGCACACGCAAAGTCAGATATACTTCACATATGGTAGTTCCAAAAGTAATTCAAGATAGTGGCAATGAATTTTAATACCACTTTTATATTTCTGTGTCTCATTATGAAATATATAACAAATAACGTATATCTACGCTTTCTTTGTAGTAGAGATCGAAACTAGTGTGCATGGCATACCTACCGACTCCGCCATAATCCTCTTGGGTATCATCGGCCTTATCTGATTTATTACGACAGTCTGGTGCATCTCTTCATAAGAGGGGTCAGATGACACTATGTTCCAATAAGGGACATTGTGGTTCTCCGCCATTCCTGTAAATTAATATCTGTCTGTATGACAAAGTAGTGTTGTAGAATTTCATGCAACAAGTGAACACAGCTTGACAGGAACTAAAATAGTTCTAATATTTCAATTCATTCCTTACTTTGACTATATCGGGATATAGTTTTCAAAGTGATATTGGAAGAAGCATGGTGAGAACTTAGAACAGTGAAAAGTCTTTTATTCTCAAAGCGCTGGAAGAAAGCGGCTAGGGGTATTACAAGATAACATTTGTAATGATCCGTACAATCGTTGTGCAAGAAGCTAGTCGTTTGATTCATGCCCAAATACCATATATTATTGTTTGTAATATGATAGTCTCTGCTCAAAAGGACAAATTGTGCAAATATGTGTCAGAATTTTTGTTTTAGAAATGCAATATAAAATGCTTAAACGAAATTAAACTAAGATTTATTGGACATCTCTAACGGACTACAGACTAGAGAGCAAATTATTATCTAGGGATGTATCAACAAAGGAGGCTTTTAAAAAGGTACCTGAGATGATGCACCTCATCACTATCTCCCACAGCACTAGGCTAAAAGAGTAGATATCAGAAGCCTTAAAGGAACTAAATGACGTACGTATTGTCGAATCCAGCAATTCTGGTGACATGTACCTCTTGGTACCCACTTTAATATTTACACTCTCCTCCCTGAAATCCCAGTCTACTGTGTACGCGATCGCATGTTCAAGGTCACATATACAGCATGTGAGATCACTCTTGACCAAGACGTTCTTTGATTTCATATCTCTGTGCACAATGGCGGGTTTACCGGGACTTCCAACAACATCTTGGTGAAGATAGACGAGTCCTGCCGCAACTGAGTGGCACATAATCGCCATCTGGCGGTAAGTGACAGGGTTGGACTGGAGATAACTATAGAGGGATCCATCTTTATGGTACTGCACCACTAGCCAAAGCTGAGTGAAAGATTGTCGGCTGCATACATCTGAGGCGTAATAGGTAAGAATGTTTTCATGACGAATTTGATAGGAATTGTATATCTCTGTTTCTCGACGCCAACCGACCTCGTCTTTTGAAGAATACACTTTCACAGCTATGTTTTCATTATGGTACCTGCCCATCCACACCTCTCCGTATCTACCTCTTCCTAAAATAAGATAATGTAGTATGTAAAACAAATACCTTTAAAGTACAGAGCAAGTTAAGGTATCCCCAAATAGATATATAAAATAAAGATAAAGTATAAAAAGACATTATGAAGGGAAGAATCCCAGAACAAAAAAGTTAATTGCATAGATGATATTTTGTGGGTAAGAAAAATTAAGATTATTAAAAATAGCATTTTGAGTAAGTTATTTTTCACGAAATCTATAGTCAAAACAAGTACGATGTTGTCTGTCCAAATTGTCTCAAGCAACTCTCAACCAGAGATATATAGGCATCTATCTTTAGAAGCGGTTTATTGTTGGTTGTGGTTGGGTGAACAATGCAAATCATAGTCAACATTAAATCTTTGCAAATAAATGCTCTGATGAACAATTCCTTTTAAGATATGCTGTCACTAACAGCTACGGTGTGAAACATTTTTAAGGTCTAAACTTGTTAACTATGTCAAAGTTTGCAACAAGTGTAGTGTAAAAATACATTAGCTTCAGTATAATAATTCAAAAAATAAGATTATACACAAGATGGAAAGTTTTAATAGGTGTACTGTCCGAAACAGCTTGTTGCATATAAAAACGTGAGCCATGACTAAAATCTGTACCAAAAATGCAGTTAAAAAACAAAAGTGAGTACTAAAAGAAACATATGAAAAATTTGAAAGTCAAACCAACTGTGCAACCAAGGAACAAAAATATCATTGCTGAGATCTTGTAGTATTTCCATTCGGGCCTTGCTCAAGACTTTAGTTCTAATTGCATGAGACAATTAGCATTGAAAACTTCAATCATCATGCAGCATTAGAAGCTGTGAAAACATATCAGTATTGCTTGATGATGCAAAATAGTCGGTTTCAATGTCGTAGCGATCTTCATAATGTGTATCGATGAAATATTTAAATAGTTCGTGAACATCACTATGCATGCTATACTATTTCATTGCAAACGGTTTATTCTCAGAGACTATGGACTGAAAGTCAACGTTATTTTGGGTGGACTCGGCGTGCCAACTTTCTTTCTCATAGCCTATTTCATACCGGATTTAACCGAGTTGCTCCGTAATTATCCGAAAAACCTCCCATGTCACTTTATACTCCAGCCAATCAAACGGTGGTAGGCATCTGTACATAACAAAATGGCATACATTGTTGTTTAGACGTATCAGATTAAAACAAATTAAGAAATGCCCGCTAACTGCCAGCCAAATGCCTGGGACTTCTGCAGCTTTACCGTCGATAAATATTCCAGGTTTGTTATACTGCGGATTAATACGAAAAATTCCTTTTATTGGTAAACGAAACTCGATTTATGAAATGCGGTGTTATGGTAAAAAAGGGAAAGTGATTAAATTTTTAACATCGACACCGTTTCCATACTCGCATGTACATGTCCAGATGTTAAACAGCTCATAGCTACTCTCTCGTATGGCTATAAAATCCAGAAAACAAGACAGGCTGGTTCCAATATTAAATTTCGTCAATATATGTGGCATCATCGCTGTTGAATAGGCATTTTTCAACTCTATAAACGAAGCTGAAGTAGTTAGAACAGTTGATGCTAATGCTGAATTGTCCGCCTTGTTTTGACCACTAGTCTGGTCCTCTGCTTAGTATGCTCCCTGCGATGCACTCCGCTATACTATACTAGGGAGTATACTAAGCAGAGGACCAGACTATTTGCCTACCAGCTATCGATTGGATATTGCAGTCAGTTGACCACCCGCCACGTGATCAAAATTCCGAGCAAATTACGAAGTTCGCCGAAGTCTCCATGAAATGGACTATTGCTTTATTGCTTTTGGGATATTACATACTCATTGCGACGTGTAATGTCTTCCAAACAATCTTTAATTCACTGTAATTCATATTGCACTTTATGATTAACTATTTCTCAGCACTGATTGAATAGGATACTGTTTTGATTGCAGTGGAACCAATTGCAATTTGTTGCAAATTGGTGTAAATTATGTCCATAGCTTTGTGTACCTATTCAGCAAAGTTTTGTATCATTCAAAGTAAATATCACAAATTTAACTTATTGTTTAAAATAAGTTGTATTTAAAAGTTAAATATAATATTTGGTAAAATGTACATGTGCACTCTCTGATCACATAGTCTCTGGGAGAAGCCATCTGAGTATTTAAGTGAACTTAGTCACTCACAGACTGAACTAAACCGCTCCTGTGGCCTAGTGGTTAGAGCGTCCGCCTCGGATGCGGGAGGTCGTGGGTTCGATCCCCGGACGAGTCGTACCAAAGACTTACAAAAATGGTACTAACAGCTGCCTCGCTTGACGCTCAGCATTAAGAGGTTAGTGTTAGGATTGGTCGGTCTGATGTCAGGATAATGTGACTGGGTGGGACATCATGCTACATGTCTGCGGCATGATGCTCCAGTGCTAAACATCACTATAAACTGCCACACTGCAGACATCGTAGCGATATGACTGAAAAATTGTTAAAGTTACGTTAAAAATCATAAACACCACACCACAGACTGGACTCGTATCCTTGTTGTCATAATTTTCGTAGGTCACCGCAGTAATGTAAATTTATTACCTTGGCACCTATCTGATTATATACTAGCACCAACTGATAACCATGAAGCCCAATTCACTGTCGTACGATATATCGACTTTTTCTTAACGGTGAATCGGGACAGATTTTGCCATCATTTGTTATGTCAAATCAACTGGAATGTTTTGCTGTGGTACTTGGGTGGTACATACACGGTTAAAGACTTAATATTTTGGGTTTATTACGTCACGAAATCACCTTGGCAAAAATCTGATGTCATATTAACATCAAGTCAAAATTGAGCAGCCCAACATACTATTATACTTGAATAATTGAGCTCATTTATTTTAATATCTAAAAGATGTAACTGTGAGCAAGACTCGAACCACCAACAATCATTTAGAAATCCAATGCTTTTACCATTTCAACTAATGAACTTGATTAAAATTATTTATATTGCAAGTATGTGTGGATATTGTTTTTCATTGTCTATGTTTCAGTACTAATCTACATCTATCTATTGTGCTGGTAGGAACCAATGACTGCAGATGAATTCATTTTCTCATCAGTTTCGTAATGTTATAAATAGAATCCGTATGCTTTTCAGTCTCTACCTATATCTGAATTAGTCGTATCATTTAGTAATATAAATGATGTGACGAATGTAGTATGTTTATCCTGTCTGTACATCTAAATGATGAAATGCATGCATATCAATCTAAAATAATAATCTTTTCCCCTAGAAATCAGTCTTTCAAAAATGATTGTTATAAGTATATATTAAAGTCGTTTGCTAATACTTCAATTATTGCTAAAGGTTTCAATAGCAAAATGTCTAGGTGTTCTCCTCACTCTCCCATACAAATAGTGTGGTGGGTAGATTGGGACGTGGTATTTAGAAGAACACGGTGATCATGACGCTGCAAACATTTTGAAATTTAGAAGTCTTATGTTTTCATTCATAATTGTACAAAATATGCCCTATTGTGACATCCTTAATTTACATTTAATTTTGCCCACTTTGTCGTGTAATATGTCTCATTTTGTAAAAAAAAAAAATACAACTGTCTAGTTTCTCACCCCCAGTATCCTTTGTGAAGATCTTTAGCTACTAAGACATAATTTGACCATTATGACGTCATTTTAAATGATCACAATCATCACCAGAAAACTTTAAAATTTGCATCGCTTAACTACCAAGCAAGTACCTGGTCGAGGGAACGTTAGTATGTATTAGTTATTCCGGTCGTAAAGCGACCATACATAAATCAAGTTAAAGTCCTAGACCACACTTTAGGTGGTGGCAGATTTCAAGAACGGTCAGTTTGTTAGTTTGAACTAAGATGTCGTTGAAGAAAGGTATCTCACGAGAAGCTGGCCATGTTTAGTACCGGGTACAGATACATGGCTTGAAAGATATAGTATTATTAATGCTACATACACTTAATAGCCTAAAATGTATTGTTTCCAATCACAGGCTTTAAGTGTACATTGAATTTAACCTTCTTATCACACACACGCACACATGCACACATACACAAACTAATATATATATATATATATATATATATATATATATATATATATATATATATATATATATATATATATATATATATATATATATATATATTCTTACATAAAGTCTTAATAATATAAATGTAAATTATTTCCTTTGCAGCAAAGTTCTGGTTAATAAATCATTAGATTATTTCAGAATACGACTGTAGAAGCTAAAGATTTTGTGTAATTGTCCAACGATACCAATTAAGAAGAATACATTTCTTACCAATGCGTTCCAGCAATGTGATCTCATTCGCCACGGTTCGTTGCACCAGAAACGGAAGCCCAGAGCTTGTACCGGACGATACGGTATCTAGATATAACTAAGGTAGGATGCGTAACAAGAATCAGTTATATTGATATGATGCAAAAATGTGTGTGTGTGTGTGTGTGGATATATATATATATATATATATATATATATATATATATATATATATATATATATATATATATATATATATATATATATATATATATATATATATATATATATATATATATATATATCCACAGAGAGAGAGAGAGAGAGAGAGAGAGAGAGAGAGAGAGAGAGAGAAAGAGAGAGAGAGAGAGAGAGAGCTATAAATATACATCATACAGTGCTAAGGATCTGTGGTAGTATTGAAATAAAAGGAAAATCTCTACCTTGCATTATTATATTTCCACACTCAGACACGTATACAGACATACATACAAAAAGTGAAGAAAAATTAAGATGCTCTACCTTGTATGATAATATTGTTGACACACACACATACATACAAACAGTAAAGAAAAATTAAGATGCTCTACCTTGTATGATAATATTGTTGACACATACATACATACAAAAAGTGAAGTGAAATTAAGACGCTCTACCTTGTATGATAATATTTTGTTCACACACATACACAAGCGCGCGCTAGCGTATACATATTTACTATATTATTCTTCAGGGACAAAGACGTTTGAAAGAAATAAGTGACCTTAAAAATTGTTTTATACATTTTTACTTTTGAATATGATGCGTTATATAATAATATTATAGCAGCATTTTTATTCAACTGTGTGATTGATTTTGAGATGATATCTTTATGACCTGAAACTTTTTATAAGTAGAACTGCAAGAGTTTATTGATCGTCTAAATACGTATCACCCAGAATTAATGTTCGCTTCTATTGCATGCAATACACATGACAAGTTTCTTATGTGTCATGAAAAAATCTGACAATGCTTCCTGTATAAATATCCACGTCAAAGAAACTAATATCCACCAGTATGTGGAATGTTGCATATATTCGTCTTTTCATTCTAGGCAATGTGAAAACGGTTTATCTTACAACAAGGCGAACTGATGCCGATGTATCATATCGGACAATTGTCAGGTACAAAATTCTTTGAATAATACAAAAGACCCAACATATTTCCAAATTAGGAATAAAGCAATGCATGTAATCGTTTCTACCTTGAATAAAGCCCGGATTACTCAGATCGGTAGTTTAAAATCAGCAGAATGTATGAAAGAGAAACATAATTCCTTTTATAATATAAAAAAATAATTCGCTACTTAATATGGGCTTTACAGTTTTTAAATATTGAAGTCTCCTCGAGGCATCAAAATTAAAAACACAAACACTTGTTTATGGAAGACGGGAATTTACAAGATTTTTTGTCAGTCACACACAGAACCGATAGAAAATGCACAACAATGTTTTCCTTAATCTAAATTTTACAGACGTCGGTGCCCTCAATCTACAAATATTACACAAAGTGCATACTTTTGGGAACTCCAATACAAAATACTCCTTTTATTTACGATATAACATTGGCCGAAGATAAGTTATGTAATTTATTTAATAAATTGTGAAAATGTGCCGGACAAACGCTTGAAAAACATTCTAAGAGAATAAATAATGACCGCTGTAAATATGAAAACTATATGGATCCTCAGTTCTCCTCTAAAGTGTCAGTACAGTTAAAAATCACTCTTAATCGATTTTCCTATTATGCTTATCAACATTGTTCATGGAATGTATTCATCGGTAAATTCTTTGTATTCGAATGGTCTTACTACTAAGACATTATATTAAATATTAAAAAGTTGATATATAGGAAAGTATCACTTCTTTGCCCACTTCGGGTATTCATTTATTACTAGACAATGACCTAGCTGTAGATTAGGTCATGGTTAATCCACTTGTAACTGAAAAGCCATGTTTGGATAAAAAGTGTTTTGAGAATAACGGTAATTTGAAAAGTATTCCTTTAGCTGACACATTTATTGGTCAGTTATTTGATGAGGTCATTTTTGCTCTTGGCATTGATCAATCAGTAAATTTTAATAACAGTGATTCTCTTATTCTACTCAGGGTTACAAAAGACCACAGCTTGTTGTCGGAAGGAAAAGGAGATTCCCTGTTTGATTCAGAGGGCTATTATCCAAACTGAGTCCTTATGAGAAAATGTTAACAAAACACAAACATTACGAAACGCTTTGATAAAGTTTTAATTTACGCATTTTAGCCTTCTAAAATCTGTCCAATATGGTTAAGGGTCAAATTTTATGTCGTGAATGTTATACACAAATTATGCATCCAACAGTTTAAATCATCTGCCATTGACCATGAAAGTCGAGGGCTTTATGAAAGATTTAATTAAACTTTGAAGAATATGATTTGGTCAGTTTGCTTTTATACCTGATGCTTATTTTGCTGTTCTTTGTCGTAAGGGAATAATTTCAAGAATCATTAAGTCTTGGTCCTTTTGAACTAGTTTTTCGACATACTCTCTGTGGACCAATGATGTTATTAAAAGAGAAAATTCATTGATACCATGATTTCAGGATTATTCTTCTTGACTAGGTCCCTCATTTGAAATATAGGCTGTCAAACGCTTGTAAGGTAGCAAGAACTAATCTTCACTAAAATCAGTAGAAAAGGAAATTAAGTTATGACAGAATCACAAAGGAAAGACGTTTTCAGCATCGTGATAAGAGTCCTGACTTTTGCTCATATTTCAAAGTTCTCTTCAGGCTAAGTATTATGGACCATATACAATTCAAAAGAACTCAACTGAATTAAACTATATTATTAACACACCTGGTAGGAGAACACAGAAAACAACTTTATCCCATAAATATGTTAAAGGAATTGTAAAGGTTGCCCAACTGTGAGGTTTTTGTTGTTAGGGATTGGTGGTGGGAGCTTCCAATATTTATTTAAATTATTGCAGAAGACCCCCCAGGCTAGATTTTTTTTGTTTTGAAGTTGATTTAGTGAAAAGTTAAATAATAACAATTTAATAACAATTAAATGGTCAATAATTCGAATTTCCCAAATACACTTCTTCCGATCGACCCTTTACTAGCCTATCGATTCATTTGATTCGTAGTGTAAGATTACCACCCGTCATTGCTTTCTACTCATCTGTTTATTCCTCTCAATCTCCTAATTCCCTCTCGTCCTCCCTGACTCCCTCCAAGTTCCTTCTCCTTCTCCTCTATTTCCTCCTCCATACCACTTAACCTCCTCCTACCATTCTATCCCTTTTTATGTCGCCTACAAACTTAGCGGAAAATGTCTTCTCGCTTGTCTACGGGCGGATGAGAACACGCCCGTTCATCCTGCTGGCTTCCTTTTGATCTATGAACCAACCAATGTTTAACGCCTGGATGTGATGACTACAAGCCTTTTACTAGCGACTGTTCTATGACATGTGTGGCTGGCAGCTTGCATAAGCAATAACACTGGTCTGCGATGTTGTTTACACACCAAAAGGCGGTAATAATAACCAAGTTTATACATTTCCTGTTAACCTGGGTTGAGCAATCTTGACAGGAGTATGTTGACAGATTCAGAAATATTTTAAAAATCTGAACTAGAAACTTTCACATTTACAAGCACAGGAAAAGAATGAACTAAACAGCTTTATGTGAATATGAGAAATTGATTCCATATGTCACAAAAAGAACAAATATAATCTTCTATAACGTTGTAATGCTAGAGTCTATTCCTATGAAACACCATTCTTATAGGATGAATCCTTTAAAGTAGGAATGTTTGAAAAAAAGGAATTCATTATTTTCTGGATTATGATTTCAATGGACCAAGTAAAAGTAACTGGAATTAACCATGTATTCTTGTACCGAAACTAAATAACACATTCCGCTGTATGTACTGATTGTACACAAGGTCAACGGTGTCACCAACATGGAATCATTTCGAATGCCATTAATCTATGACTGGATTGACAAGACTGGAAATGCAAAATATGTCACCGAGTTAGACCTTTAGAAGGTTTCTGGAAAATTCCACTAATGGAAAGTTCAAAAGAAATTTCGGTAATTGCAAAACCAGATGAATTTTATCAATATAAAGTGATGCCGTTTGGTATAAAGAATTCTCCGTCAAAATATAAAGTTTATTGTGACGCTTTTGTCGATGACGTCATTTTCTTCAAGGATACCAGGAAAGTTCATTTAGATACAATTTGGAAGATCTTTGATCAACACAGTCATGCAAATCTGACAGTTACTTATGTAAAAGTGAATTTAGGACACACTGTGAGCCATGGTCAAGATAAACATGTAGAATTTAAGGACATGGTTATCTCTGAATTCCTCGAGCCTGGTAACAAAAAGCCATGTAATAGATATGACTGGATATTATTGGACATTTTGAACACATTTTCTCATAATTATTGAACCCCTGATAAATTTGTTGAATAGGAAATGCAATACTCATTAGTCTGACAACTGCAGGAGGCTTTTGAAAATTAAAGGCTATACTTAAAAAGTGCACCAATTCTTTCAGCTCCAGATGTCAGTCAAGTATTCACAAAATATGTTGATGCAAGCGATGTAGGGTGTTTTAGATTATTGATTCAAGAAGACAAAAAAAATGGTGTAGATCATCCAGTGTGCTATTTTTCTAATAAAGTAAACAAGCACCAGTGAAAATATTCCACCATCAACATTTTGACGTATAAATTGGTTCAGTTCATTCTCCACTTATTTGTTTGTAGTAAATGCAACACCTTATTTCAATTAAGAAAATTTAAAACAATAATCAGACATTTAGATGAACTTTGATGTTGCGAAAAAATGCAACATCGACAGTAGTACATGAAGAGAAAAGATAATCTGATTGCTGTTGCTCGTTCAAGCGTACAGAAGTACTACATTGTTTCATGTTTATTTTGTTTTATTCACGATACATTATTCCTATGTAATTTTAAGAAATTTACCATAGGTATCTTTTTAGTAATCTGAGAAAGAAATTGTATGCATCTTTCGTATTAATGAGGGGAGGTGTTATGTATATTTTATTTGCATTGTGTGCTTGACCTTCTCCATGATTGAGAATAGACTTTTTGGTGTGTAAATGCTTTTGTCATTTTGATAGTTTTAGATTGTTTAATGATATTTCAGCTTAAAGTATGGTGGTGATTTTTTAAAAAGAAACATAAGATGTTCTTGTAACCCATATCCTGGTAATGTTATTGTTTCTTAGGTTTTTGTATAAGTGTGTTGTAAACAAAGTTATATATTCCTTGTTTAATCTCAGTCTTATGGAATCACGTTTGGTTGTTTTCAGATATAATTTGCGAGAAATTATTTATTTAGATTATTCATTGGAATTACATAGTGCTCATTGACTTGGTTAACACTCTTTTGGGATTGTTGTGAATTCATTTAAATACATTCCAAATAATATCATTGTTATATATCAAGACTCTTTGCACATCTTATTCAAGATTCTTGGCATTTCTTCGGAACTCCCTATATTATTGGACTTGCTATTATTTGAGATTATTTGGGATTTAATTCCTGATACTATAAGTTGCTCTTAAAGTTTCATTTTATAACTTTGAGAATTAGATTATTTGTTGATTTTACAAAACTTTTTGGTTTTGCTTTTTTGCTATCTAGTATACATACATACATACATACATACATACATACATACATACATACATACATACATACATACATACATACATACATACATACATACATACATACATACATACATACATACATACATACATACATACATACATACATACATACATACGCGATCGTTTTATTCTCGACGAACATAACGCAACGGTTAAGTTATCTAAGCTAGCAATCTATTATTATCCTAATTTACTCTACTATTCACAAAATACAACAAACAACACAATCTGCACACTTGTCTGTATTATTAATGCGTGATTAATTATTTTAAGTTTGAAAATAAATATTACAAAAATGAAAAGCGTAGATGTTGTATCACACAAAAAAGGAATGCGATTCTATTACAAAATAGTCTAGTAACTTTAATGGAAGAAAAACATGCAGTCACGCATACAAATATGGGTGGATGACTGGGTGTATATAAAAATTAGACGGGATGTCAAACTAATGGAATATACCCAAAAGAAGAAAAAAAAATATGTGTTTGTCACTTCACGAACCTTATAGTCATTGAACATCCTTTGACGTTGCTTTTCTGCTTCTCTTTTTTCACGGGCTTGTCTCCATTTAGAGAATATCTTTGCGGCTGCTAGAAGAAAACCAATAACAACGAACACTGATACTGGCGCTGTTGCGGAAATAAGGGGAGTGTTAGGGCCATCACCGGCCTTTCCTGTTTCTAGAAAAATTCGTAATGATTCTGAAGTAATAATTCTACATTTAAAAAAGTCATTCATTATAAATTTATTTCTACAATACTGGCCAAAGCCTCTTTTTGGTAAGTAGACTGTGAAAATTTTACAACGCAAGTAAATTAAAAATAAGTAACACCTTTTATTTTTGGTCCAATGAAAAAGAATATTCCACTGATACGTTTTGATATTACATATCAAAATATATGTCCACTCATACACATCTAAAGAACTATTGAATTACTCGAGAGTGTTATTTTATAAAAATTGAAAAGCCATTCCTGGTACAATTAATAAATATTGTAAGGCCAGATGGGTATCTATTCATAATAATAAAAATACCAGCTAACACAGTTGAATAGAAAATATATAAACACACTAAGTTATATTACAATAAACGCAACCGTATTTAGATAGGTAACAAAAATATTTCATGTGTTCAACACAAAAATAGTAATTTTGATATCAAGTTTGATAGAATTCCTAGTTGTGTCATATAACAACATACAAAAAATACAAATGTTTAAATTGTCGATTTAAAATATAAAAAAATATATCCTTTAATGTTTCGGAAAAGATACAAGGTTACTGCTTAAATTCAGTTCTGACGTTAATGCAGTAAGAATCAGCATCTTTGAGAGAAAATAAAAGCAATGCAATCTGAAGGAGGAGTAAATTATGCATTTTATGTGGAGACGAGTACAGGTGAATATACAGGTAAATTTATTGTACAGACTATAACGATTCGAGAAAAAAAGAGATAGAATATATACGGAAAAAAGTTCAAATTTAAAGCAATACATGAAGTTTCAATATATGATGTTTCAGATTTGATCATGGCAAAAATTAACACACATTTGAAATTACTGTAATATTGAAAGAACGGACGAACGTCAAATATTGCTAAAAATAAAGGTTCCTCTTGTGGTTGGTTGTTCGGTTGCTTTGTTGATAGAACCAAATGACAATTTATCGAGCATAATATATTGTTTGATGTTTGTGCGGTTTTATATTGCTGCCAAATAGTATTTAAATCATATTTAACAAGATCCCGAAGGATCAGTTGCTTTCGCATATCAGTCGTGAGAACAAATTAAGTTGAACGCGATAGGTAAATACGCTGAATTGAAATGCAAATTGTTAACTGGACATTACGATTAAACGAAAAGGATTTCTCAAACAATGCATATAATTATGCCGGTGGTATGTGGCTGGCAGTCATTGGTAACATGCAAGCGTACAAACAATACAACAATGGTTACAAATTCATTTTGACAGTGATAATATCTTCACAAAATAATCTACGGCTGAGAGTGCCAAAACGAAGATGACAGACACGATGCTTTCTGAGAAACCTTGAATGAACGAGAAAAGAGTTTTAATGCAAAAAAAAACTTTCTTTGGTAAAGTCATGAATCAAACGTTTTCTGCTTACTCAGGTATAAAAATGTAATGTACTGAAAGACTTAACGGACATCTTAATACCCTAATGATAGTATTTAAATTTAAAAAAAACATGCTCAGTTGATATAGAAATAATTCTCGCACCATATTTAGAACGTAAATGATCATGTACATTCCCCAGGATGTAAATAAACAGATTTTAAATAATCTGTTTTTAAAAACCTTTATATTGGGTAAAATATGTCCAGTACCCAAATACAATCATCACCCCACAATATTTCAAGGCAATCGTGAAGTTTCTTTCATTTACTAAACAAGACAAGCACATATCAATATTAATCAAACCCTTTTCAATTTTGTCACTTGACGGAGCAGCTCCACCTTCTCCACAAATTACAGCATTGTTAGTGTTCAAGTTAACTGTTGATATTGTAACATTTATTGCACTGCCTATATCAACTGTCATAGTATATTTTTTTTTATAAAAAAGAACGTATTTAATATATCTCCCAAAATAAATTTACCATGTATCATTTGTTCGATATTTCCGTGCTGAATTTATACATTTTTTTTGTATATTTTTAGATATTTCCAATTAACTATGACCTCATCAGTTTAAATGTCGAGTAAATGGCACCCATCGCCTTGCCTGTACGCACCAGCTTGTATACCGTCACGACTAAGCACGCATTACCATCACATATGCATATAAAGTTATATTGCTGTCTAGTTCGTTCAGGACATTAAATGACTTTTCAATATCGCGTGACTTTCAGATACACTGTATATTTGTTCTACTGACTCACTTGCAAAAATAACCGAAGTTATACGTGGCGGAAGAAAAACGCCTGAAGTCATACAAGGAGGAAACCATGACTACAAACTGCAAAATCGTTTGTTTCCAGTACGATAAGATATATCAAAATTATTTGCTAAGTCGGTTTCCGATAAGTACAGAAATGGAGTTGTTCTAAAACAATTGCGTCAATATGGAGAAATCAGCAATATATTATAAAAAATAACTCTAGCGAACCTTACACGTCATATTCTACTAAGATGAGTTTAAAAGATGTTCAATAATGCAGTACAGAAGGACGGTGGGAGTTATAAAGAAAGGTTTTTCAAAAGTTGCAAACAAGGTTTAGGACATTTAAACTGATGGAACAGTTTTAGAAACCTTTGATGATCTGCAGAAGCAATTAGAAATTAGTAACGTAATTCATCGTGATTACATGATAAAATAATTTCCTTGTAAATGTCCATGTTATACAATAAGCATTGGTTTTGCTTCACGAAATTAAAATTTTAATCATTTTGAAATTTATTTACAAACCCGCTTTTCGTCTTTAAAGCATAACATAATTCATCAATATTTTAACTTGAATTTTTATGGTACAAATTTTATGGTACAAATTTTATGGTACAAATTTTATGGTAGAAATTTTATGATACAAATTTTATGGTACAAATTTTATGGTACAAATTTTATGATACAAATTTTATGGTACAAATTTTATGGTACTAATTTGAATGCATCTGTTCATTTTAAAGTTTATTAAATAATACAAAAATAATCTTGCAATTAATCTTTCAATATTTCAATAAACTGCGATTATTCTTTTCCTTTTATCACGTTTTAACAAAATAGTTCTTTTAAATTCATTAGCAATTCACTATAGCGATTTTGAACATTATTTAATTCTACAAATGCGTTGTCTTTTTGCCATGTGTTTATGCAAATAGACAAATGTCTGTGTTCCACCATTTAGTGGAATAAGGTTAACATGAAATCAACGTGTATCTCCAGGCATATTATTTTGCTGTTTGGACTCTACGAACATAATAATTGTTCGCTTTCAAATGTAAGTAATTAAAATATTCATGTCTCTAAAGCTGAAGACATATTAAGACAATAAGTATGAACTTAGGGTAAGCATGCTTGTGAAATTTACGAATTTTCTGCAGTAATTAGACTATCTTTTTTCCTGCGGTGCTAACGTTTGCAGGTTTTCTAGAGTTAATAATTTTAACTTGTCAGTCAACCATATCACACTCCAATCGCTAACTCTATAACTAACATAATGGCCTCCAGCTATTGCCTGACGTGAAAGGTTACTCTACATTTTTGCACGCTATTGCATAAAACAGGTAAACATATGAGAGCAAAAAATCTATGTCTCACAAAGTAGAATGCAGAAAATACATAGTAACTATGCCCTTTGATAACACCAAAAGTATTGAGAGGATTTTAGTTAAAATGTTAAATATAATTACAAAAAAGTAAACATTTTAAACTTTGTAACAATAATCAAAATTTTCTTTTACAAGGGATGGTGATCAGGGCGCAGTTTAAATAATGGAGCTACTAGCATTAATGACCTGAACAGAAAACAGTAATTTTTGACTCAATACGGGTTGCTGATTTTTGCTAGTTCCATATAAATAAATAAATCAGCACATACAATGTTTGTGCAGTTTCTACAAAAGCAAAAGAAAAAAATAACAAAAAATGAACATCTCGTCAAATGTAAGGGGTAAATAATAATGCATTTTACCTGCAAAACGGATATTACTATTGCAGAAATTAGGGTAGTCACAGCATACTGTTTCCCTCTTCTGGCATTTTAAGTTAATCGAGTCACATCCAAGTATTTTTGTTCCCGTTGTCTGATTGAGCTCTGCATAACACTAATAAGTAAATGATTAGATTCGATAATCTTTTTATCTTTAATTTAGTACACGCTATAACTGAATTAATTATAGTATATCAATAAATATTTGTAACTATTGCGCACAATCTAGAAAGTTTGTGAATCATGCAGAAAGTTTTACATAGTAATGTAGTAATTGTAACTTTTCAAAGCGATCGCAAGTCACCCAGCTCCACCAGACCAAAATAGAAAACGTATATGTCCGGAAAAAAGTATCGAATTCAGCTTATTAGTCTCATCTTTTAAAGAAAGAACATGTTCATTAAACATCCAGAAAATGCTTTATTGAAACCAAAAGTGGGATGCTGGACCCAAAACGTCTCACTCATGCAACGTAAGCAGTAATGAAAATTAGTTGTCAAACTAATCATCCAGATTGTTTGTGTCCGTACATTCAAACATTTCAGACCATGGAAAGTGAACGACATTAATTATTTGTCTTTATTCTCTGAGACACTGAATGAACTTAAGATAATGCATACGTCAAAGTTTAGTTAGTAATAACCCTGTATAATGGAGGGAATCAATTGTGACCTTGATATCAAAGAAGAAAAAAAAATACCAAGCACCAATTCTTGTTGCCTAATTGCATTACCTTATGTGTGTGGCCTCAGAATGAGGAAAGACAAATATTACTACTGAAGCTACTACTTAAATATTTTAATCAGGATGAAATTGCTACATGTACCTTTATCAATTTCCCATCAAAATATGTCATACCCGAAGAAATATTTGATACAATTGCAAAAGAAGCAAACCAATAGTTTTAACTATAATAAGTACCGAAGAAGTCATTCCTATAAAAAAACAAACGTGTTGGATAATATAAAATTGACAACACTGCTATAAATAAAATTAAAGAATGTTTTGGTTTAGGTCTAATAAAAATTGTAATTTTATATATTTAACTCTGTCTTATCATGATGTGCAAAAATACATCCGTCAGTGAACTCAATTTTTGTTTTCTCGCTTTCTGTGATAAGGAGATTGCAAAAAGACAACAATGGCACATTTTTAATGATCATTTAGAAGAACATTAATTATACAGCTAATGTATACACGATTGTTAGGAACAATGTCCCAAAGCAATCTTGATCCCAAAAGATATAAATATTAAAACGTCCTTTCACCAGTAACAGTGAAAGCACGTACATGCCATCAAAAAGAACGTCTAAAATAAAGCAAAAAATAATTATAGAGACCTGCCAAAAACAACATAAATGTATAAATGTTATCAAACACAAAAAACACAATATTCATATATATATATATATATATATATATATATATATATATATATATATATATATATATATATATATATATATATATATATATATATATATATATATATATATATATATAAAACGTATTCAACCGGTGCCCTATAAAACGCAAAAAGTATTTTTAAAGCCTATAAGGTGCGTTTCATGCTCCTATATTGTAGGTTCCAGAAACAAAATGTAAGTACTTTGTTAAGTAATGTTGCCTTTTGATACATTGTTCACATTTTTAGGCGCTTTAAACATCGTAAATAACCCCACTCCACCCCACCCCACCCTACCCTACTACATGGGAGAACGAGTATTCTGGTGCCAGAACCCACATTATAAACAGTTGTAACTTGGTTTTTATCTATGAAAGATTAGTTATAAAGTAACGGTTCACGTAGTAATGATGACATAATATAAAGATTAGTGACTTACTTTATAATTTGTCAAACATATGTTTCTGTCGTAATTACAATTGTTGGAACAGGAACACAATCTCTCATTTGTACCATTTGGGTTCCTGGAAAAAAATGCGGATTATAGGAAAAATATGACTGATTGAAACCTTGATCTTAACAAAAGAAGATTCAAGCTTCGTTCCCAAGCAAATATCATAAATTCAGACCAGGGCATGACATGAATGGAGAACTATGTTTTCTAAAAAAAAAAAACAACAAAACAAACGTATTGTGGACAGTATACAACATAGTCATGTAAAATAAAGGTGAGATCCTTGTGGACCTCATATCAGACGAGATAATATTCAACAAACCTGAGTTGATTTTCAGTGTAATTTCCAGTTTTGCACGTGAAGTCAACAGCAGCAGTTTTGACAACTTTAACAGTATAGATGATATTTGACATAATAGATTTCGACATCTATGGTGCCATACACCGAATATACTGATGTGGTTGTTATAAACATTTGCCGGTAGATCGGAAGTGATTTCATGAAATCCGATATCCCAGATTTAATCTGTCCTCCAGACTTAGTATCCCCCTCCCGACGAAATAATGCAGTTGCTGAGATTGTTGTTAAGGTCTCACTGGATAGTTTCGTATTTTGACACCCCATAATTTTTAAGGTAGAAGGCATGAGCCTAAGTATGACAACCTTAGCATTTATAAATTCACACATAAGCTAAATCTGTAATGTGGTTTACATTTACTTTGAGTTAGGCTTGTAAATGGGTTGCCTTGTTGGTGACTGCCTGTCAAAGACAGACTAGCATTTGAGATCAAATGCGTAACTTGGGCTGCAAATGAGCAGCTGACTTGACTTGGTCTACGTATTTACATGTGTCTGCTACAAAGGTAAATATATAAAAATCTACATGGTTGAGGGGTGATGAAAAGTATGTTAATTTGTTATAGTACTAGTGAACTTTCAAGATGAATAAGGTACGTACTGACTCTGTTAGCCTGCTTCTCACAGGAACAGGTTGAAAATAGCTCTTTTCTGTCAAAAGTGAATGTAAAAAAGAGGGGTTGGTGGTTGAATAAGTTTAGTATCAAAACCACCAGTTGCATAAGGAATTAACCTTAATAAATTAGTCATAATCTTACAAGCATCCTTTCAACAAAAATCATTAGTTATTTGAATTGTTTTTTTATGATTACACTATTGTTTTTTTTACCTTATTCCTCACTCAGCTCCACCCACCCAGTTTCAACTTCCCACCCAGGGGCCTCGAGTGACCGAGTGGTCTAAAGCGCTGTCCGTTACAGATCACTGCCATCTCACCTCTGTCTGCGTGAGTTCGAGTCTAAGATTCGGCGAATGTGGATATGTGAGAAAGCTTGCCAGTAGCTTCTCGTGGGTCGGTGGTTCTTTCCGCGGATTTCCCGGTTTCTTCCTCCACCATTAATACTGGCCGCCATGTATAGCCTATCGTGTGCTGAAAAATGGCGTTAAGCCCCAAAACAACAACAACAACTTCCCACCCATATAATATCATATAGTTTCTAGGCTCCTCTGTGACCCTACCTATTAAAACAAATTTGAATTTGCAATTTGTTTTAAATCATTTCCATTTCCGTGGCAATTAGTTTTGTTTTTTTTGTTGCTATCTGCTAAAAACTTTTGAGTACAAACAGCATGGCTGTTCAATATATAAAAAATAGTTGAATCCGGAACATTAAGAGCAGTGATCTTTTATTTCTCATTGCTTTATTTGGCGATTACGTTACGCTTTGTCATCTGACTTTTCTGGCTAGAGGCTAGAACTGACCTCAGATTATAAAATTAATAATAAAGGCCGATAGCTAGTAAAATATATGCATCCCCATTGGTAAATTCATGACATCACTGGAACAACAGTATCATTTGTCACGCATTCCATAAAGCTAGTTTTTAAAACGTGTCCAAGGCACCAACTGCAGTGGTTAGTAGGTAGCTATATGGGTAAAAAAAAAATGATCGCATTTATATAACTCTATTCAAAGATGGCAGTTGAAGGTTTTATTTTTGGTGGCATAAACGCCAGAAGTGTGATGCAATTATCAGCCAATATACTTGCGCGTTTCTAATCCCACATGCATGATCCGGTTTTAGTAGCTCCATAATATCTTTACTATGTTTTGTTTAAATGACAACCAGAAGGACCATTAATATAAAACTCGTTTAACAACAAGCTTCAAGTCATTTAGGTGAAATAAGTTTCAGTATTGTGTGTCTGTTTAATATTTTGCATGAATATAGTTCTAGAAAAAAAGAACAACTAAAAAATTTACAATAAGTTAAAAAATGCTTTTAATAGTAAAACGTGTATACATACAAATTATATTGGACAGGTTGAAATATTCTTTATCTATGATAGTATGTTGATGTACATGCTGTAAGATAAATTCTACCCAGATGTTGTGTGATTCAAATTATTTACACATACCACCAATATAACTTCTCCGATGCCCGTCACAATTCCAATAAGACATATTATACTTCTGTTTTCTTTCTTTTTCTCTCTTTTCAATATATCCGTAGTTTATAGCATACATTTAAAATTTATGTACCATTTTGTTTAATTATATCAAGTATTTTGGTCACATGTTTTGAAAGATGACAGCAGACAATGAAATTAGTTCTAAGCTGGATTACAGTCAGATGTTTGCCGATTCGTAAAAAATATCTGTTAAAGGGCCACCTGAACAAAATATTTAATTGTTCTTAGGCACAGCAGATGCGTATATGCTTTCACAGTGGCTATGTATTCAACAAAATAAGTAAAAAATATAGTAAATGATGTTACTGGTGGATATAACATCTGCTCTCTACAGCTAGCAGCCTAGCATTGATAATATTCCACTGTGTATCAAGCATCGTCATCGATTGCCATTGTTGACAGCAACCACTTCGCACTCACCAATCGCAGACATCGGTATTCCAAAACATGTGTCACCTACCATGGATAGGAGACGATCTTTAAAACGATGAAACAACCTCAAAATTGGACGATATAACTGAGAATTGTTGCATCCATAAACATTATCCAGGTCTGGCATAATATCAGTCTGCCAATACACTAAGAGCGCCCAGAAATTTACAGTGTGCTTCTTGCATATAAGCATTTACATTTTGCATATTATTAGCTCTTACTTTAGACATTACAATTTACAACGATGTGATTGGTCAGGCTTTTTTAAAGTTTGTTTTTAATTTATTTCTGTATACACCAAAAAGAAAAATAATAAATTTGCCCCGCCTACATAAACCTTTTTTCATGATGTCAGTGTATAAATATTTTAGTACAATATTTTCACCTAACATCAACAACAAGGAGAATGTGATAGTATATTGTTCATTATGAATAATAAAAAAAGAGATTAATGAAAAAAAGAAAATATATAGCACATAAATATAATCCAGACCAAACCAAACTAACAAACAAAAAGAACCTCCAAAAACAAAACAAAAAGAAACCAAACAACAAAACAAAAACCCTCCAAAGAACAACGTCGACATTATAAGATTGAAAAAAAAAGCCAAAACTTGGATTACAGTCAGATGTTTGCCGATTCGTAAAAAATATCTGTTAAAGGGCCACCTGAACAAAATATTTAATTGTTCTTAGGCACAGCAGATGCGTATATGCTTTCACGGTGCTTTCACAAAAAGAAACCAAACAACAAAACAAAAACCCTCCAAAGAACAACGTCGACATTATAAGATTGAAAAAAAAAGCCAAAACTTAGATCGATCAAAAATGTAAAGTGTGGTGTGGGGTGGAACAAGTTAGAGTCAGTTGCTGGCCCTGACATTCCAAATGTTTGTCCAAATTACATGTTGACATGCATGTTTAACATTGTTACATTATAGTAAAGTCAAACTCATACGCGCGGACTGAATTTCACATCGCTAACTGATACATCCTGGATTTAGATCTAGAGTAGTATTTTCATGTTTCGAATGACACTGGAGCCTGAAAAACTAAGGAAATTAATATTCTCTAATTCAATTTTAAATAAATAAGTTGCTGTTGATTTTGGTATAGTCGCCCATGAAATCAAATAGGCTGTCTTGGACTGTCGTGGAAAAGTTGGTGAATAAAACCCAGTCGAAACTAATGCATGCTTGGTAATTATAGAGATGGTAAGTGTGTTTAATTTAAGGAATGTAATTTGGATAGACCCTGTTACAGCAGAGCAGTTAAATACAAATTGGCTGAATTGAACAGACCAGTTTCAAACCAGATGTCACGTAAAGAAAGTCGTCATGCAATTTTTTCAGTGTGTAGCTCAGCACACACACACACACACACACACACACACACACACACACAATCTCTGTTACGAGTCTATGCTTTTAAAGAAAGTAACAGAAAAGAGTGAAGACAAGAAGCTTTGTAAAATGTAACAAATAATTTATTTCCCTAGAATACAAAGTAAAAAATGAGAAAAAGGAACTTACGGTTTTTACGAATAAAATCCAACATTAACCCAAGAATTAAAAAATACAAGTCTTATCAATGAAAAGTTCTAAGTAAATCCCAGTTCAAATCCCGATGAAATTCAAGATGGAAGGCTATGACGTCTGTAATAAGCTACGAAATGCAAATGTGTCAATAGTCTCTTGTTGAATCACAGAAAATATTATTCCAGTTTTTGAATTCAGCATAAATTCCAATTAATATCTCTATCCAAGAATTTGTCAGAACACTTTTTTATTTCCAGAGAAACAAATCACTTTAATTCAAAAACTGGAAGAAAATAAACTTCTGCCCACACTGGTCACAACTTATAGTGCTAGATTTTAGAGCACAACTGATAGAACGTTTATCAGAACATCAGTTATATGACTATATAAGATGCAAATTAGATTCCGAGATGAGGATCAAAAGTTCATTCTTCTGGAAAAATAGAAGTTTGTTACCAATTGACACATTTTACTTGTCACGTATTCCAAGTATGACCTTGACTCAACATAATGATTATTACTCTCAGAAAGATATTTAAAAATTAAGAAAAGTTGTATATCAAAACTGTCATTGATGTTTGGAACAAGGTCAGAAACTTGATACAATGTTTCTATAATTAGTTGTTTTCATTAAAAATAAATCAGTGAGGTCAAACAGAACTGAACTCATTTCTGGACAGTGTCAAATCCAGTTAAAATGTTAATTTACAAATAGCACGTAATGGAATAATTTTTTTAAAGAAACTAACAGACAAACAATTAAATCAAATATGCATAACATCTCTCTCTCTCTCACACACAAACACACAAAAACACACACAGACACACACACACAGCAACACACGCCTCCATGCTCATGTTTGTCAATGTTTCCATACCTTTTTCCTTCCTTTCTAATTCAGTTTCTTACATTATTTTGCTTCCATGATTTGTAAAATATAAAGGATCAATATATTATGTTTGCTCTATCGGGTTTTTAAGTTGTTGTTGTTGTTGTTGTTGGGCTTAACGCCATTTTTCAGCACACGATAGGCTATTCATGGCGGCCAGTATTAAGCACTCTTTCTTAATACATTGCAACTAACAATTTGATTACCTTTCAGGTGAGAGATAAACAGTGTTTCTCAATACTACTACTACTACTACTACTACTACTACTACTACTACTACTACTACTACTACTGCTACTACTACTACTACAACTAATATTACTACTACTATTACTAATACTAATATTAATAATGAAGGGCATATGGTATAAATAGCCCAAAAGAATATCAATCTGTCCATCAATCTACACTTTATACCCATGTTCAGTTGTGCATTATGTGTGGTTAATTTTTCAGTTATAAATGTTTTCGGTTTGATTTTCTCACGTAAATGATATTCAATTTTAGCTTGTGGATCCAACTTGGAGAGAATTAAAACAACGTGCCGTCATAACCAATTTTACGCTTCAGTGACATCTTAGGCAATTCTTTAGTGTGATAAAACTGAAAGTATATATTCAATATCCTGCAAGAAATCTCAGGGTATATGTATCAACTGAGGATTAGTTGGAGATGGTTTTTTTAATTTGTAATAGACAGGGTGATGTTCAGAATGTTCAACTGTTCTTTAACTTATTCGTTGAGGAAAACGATGGTGAAAGAGTTTTGACTTTTGTTGATATTGACGGCTTAAGCCGAGTGAATGATTACTACCAAATTTTCTTCCCAATGACTATCGTGATCCAATTGTATGACCTGAGATAATTTGTCTCTGAAACAATATACAGTATTGTTGGGAACACACACACACACACACACACACACACACACACACACACACATACATATATATATATATATATATATATATATATATATATATATATATATATATATATATATATATATATATATATATATATATATATATATATATATATATATATATATATGCAATAAACTGACGACGAACAGTACGAAACTAGTAACTAACTAGCCTAAGCGCTTTCGACTCTTAATGAGTCTTTTTCAAAGGCAAATACAAAACATAGTTACGACAAACAAATAAACACAAAAACGTTGTGTTTGTAAACCTCTACATTTCTGTCTTCACATGTGCTAAAACTATAAATACAACCAGCTTGTATAGACTAGTTGCGGAAACTGAAAACGTTGTATAATTCCCTAAAAGTCTACAAGCCAAAGCAACATCTATTTTTACTTTGTGTACATATGTAACGCAGATTATATCCCGGATATTTGATTCTATACCGGTTATTCTTATAGTAAAAATTGAAGGATAATAAGAAGATTTAGAAAATGTTAAATTCTACTCGTGCATAGTTTTCATTTTCTAGTCTTCTTGGTTTAGACCGCTTGGTTTCAATGTTCTAAGGCGGCGTATCCAGTATGATTCCTTTTCCTTCCTGGTTTCGGAACTCCAGCTGTGGTTGTTAGCAATAGCGATAAGTATTATATCACTGAAAGTGTGGCCAGGGGAGAAGAAGTGTTCTGCGACCGGGCTTCTGTACAGCTTTTTTGTCATCCAATCAGATCTATGAAGGTTTATCCTTTTGTGTAGCTTTTCAGTTTCTCCCACGTACTGAAGGCCACAGATCTTACATGTGATGAGATAAATCACATTCTCCGTTTTGCACGTTTTGTTTGGACCATGTCTGTTTAGTTTTTCTTTAGTCACTGTGCTAGTGAATATCTTGGTCTCTATCATATGTTGACAAGTTTTGCATCTTTTATCGCCGCAGGGTCCAGATTGACTAGGTTGGTTTTGACTAGCGATTGTTGTTAGCTTGGCCCTGACTAGGATGTCCTTTAGGTTTTTTGGTCTCCAGACAATCCCAAAGTAGGTAAAATCATCGCAAACCACTGGCCAACCGTGCAATCGTCAGACATACTAAACCTAATACTTCCGAACAAACCTGTAGTAGCTTACCGGAGACCAAAAAACCTAAAGGACATCCTAGTCAGGGCCAAGTTAACATTTTTGATTGTTCAAAGATGTGAGAGAACCCTTCCCCTCACCACCACCAAATAGAAAATGAAACAAAAAAAACAAAAAAAAAACAAAACAAAAAAAAACGTCATTGAGTATTTTAATTAATCTGATATTTGCACCCAAATATGAATAGATATTCCACCTGCATTAAGTACATTCCTTTCTCTTTATAATAGCGAATGTAATAATTGTTTTATTAAGTTCCATTGAATACAGTAATAAACTGTGTTTCATTAAAAAAAACAACTTTTCTGGTCTAAAATATTCAGCATTACAGATCAGTTGACGTATCGAACTCGTGTTATAATTTTCTTATCGAACTCGTGTTATAACTTTCTTAACTTGTGTTATAAACGAACTATTAGCCTTGAGAAAATAACTGTAAAAGAAGGACATATCAACGTATGAAAAATGCAAATTATTGAGATGATTTTCGTTAAAGTTATGCAGCCAAATTTGTGCAATAAATGTCTAAAATCGGAGAGCAAAATGAAATGTTCCTACAAATGTATCTGAAATTATGGATTATGAATATATATTATCTGGTATAATATAAATATGGACACTATACTTAATTTAATTATTTGATATCATTTAAGTATGGACAGTAAATATTATATAATTATCTGATATAATGAAAGTATTGACACCGAAACTAACTATCTTATGTAATGTCTATAATTATTCTCCTAGTATGAACAAAAGATGTTAGACAGATATAATTTATTTATTGGTTTAACCATAATGATCTGTAGTACAGCTAAAATTCTAAACTATCAGGAACTAGAAATTTTTGGTGGGCATGGGCATTGGAGATAAGGGAGGTACTTTTAAGCGCTACGATCAGTAACTTCGTTGCAACAGTGAAATACCATATAGTAGTAGTAGTAGTAGTAGTAGTAGTAGTAGTAGTAGTAAAAGTAGTGGTAGTAGTAGCAGCAGTAATGATGGTAGTAGTCAATAGATTGCCTGAATTATATGAAAGTTGTTTATTCTTGCCAGGATAGTTTTATTAATTAGTTTATTCCGTTTGGGTTATACCTGCAAACATTATGTTTTATTTTATTGTAAATTGCACAAATGAAACACAAGACAAACACTGGAAGTGGGAGATTACATACACCTGATGATGGAGAATCAATCAATAATGACTATTTTGTCCATTGAATTGGGTAAGATTAGTAACTTGTCAGCTATTGTTTAAAACTTATTGTGTTCACCCGAGGATGTGCAGCTCATGTAATTAAAACACCAAACTCTTATTCAAAAGTAACACCAAACAAACGTATCAGTTATGTCAGAATACATCTTTTTCTATTTTGATACACGCGACATGTGTATAGTTGAAATATTAAAATATTTCTTAAAGTCACGAAAGATTATATTTCCTCTTATCTTAACTTGATGATGAGTCTTTCTGACATTCTTTTTCTTGTGATCATTTTTCTATTCCCAATGGTAAAAGTGTGACTTTTTATCCATTACTTTTACCTTTATTTTATTTATGTTTGTTTTCCTTTAAATTACATTATACAAGATTATTTTATGCTTCTTCAAGTAACAAGTTCCATGTTCGATTCATAAAATAAATATCTAATTAATTGCAATATATGTTCGATCAATTAAGTAAAACATGACCACATACAAGATTAGTGAAATTAATACTTCTCTCTCTCTCTCTCTCTCTTTCTCTTTCTCTCTCCCCCCCTCTCCACAAATAATGCTTTCACTAAGTAATCACATCTTTCATGCCAATTACAAACACGACATAAAACTATATTCTCAAAGTTTTCTATTTGACTAAATGCGACTCGTTTTCACTACTAAATAATTTCTTTTAGTAAATAATAATACATATTTGAGGAGGTAGCCAATAACTCATGGAAGTCCAGAATACGGCTCGACAAAATACTTTCCGTTTATTTTCTTAAAGCGGAATCAATATAGCATTTATCTTGAGTAGGCAAAATATGACCCTCGGGTCTGATCCAGCCAGTAACAAGGCTTTATCGACTAGTTTACATCATATGGCGTGGCTTTAAAAGTCAATTTTCCGGGTATCGCCATGGAAAGTGTCCATGTCAATACTTTGGTGAAATGTGTAGCCACTTTACTGACAAAAAAAAAATCATTTCAGTTTATTGAAATTTTATAAATTCAATTTTTGAAATGGGATATGATATAATTTTAATCATAAGGCTGCAACTTGAAAATATTATTGCTTTTTAGCTGCATGTCCATTTTTACATTTTTGTCTGTCTGTAATTTAAACAGAAACAGAACGTAGTACATTGTTACAAAATGTAGACCGTATATGTGATGGATTCGATAGTTCCACTTTAGTCATTTATTTTATGTGCCTCTTCCATAATTTTAGGAATTTTATATTTTTTCACTAATCATTTATTTTATATGCTTTCTACAGATTTTTAAGAATTTAATCTTTCACTTAAATCATTTTCCAAAATTTTAAGGAATTTATATTTTCACTATAATCATTTTTTTGTAAGGATTTGATTATTTCACACTAATCATTTATTTTATCTGTATTTTTTTCAGAATTTTAAGAATTTAACAAATATTTCATATTTTAACTTTGGGCATTTATTTTATATGGCTTTTCCAGAATTGTAAGGATTTGAAATTTCACTCTGATCATTTGTGTTATGTACCTTTTCCAGAAATTTAAGGATTTAATATTTTCACATTATCATTCAATTTATATATCATTCACAAAAGTTAACATATTTACCTCTTATATGTTTTTGTTGTAGTAATATGCGTTTACATTTATTTGAAAGGTTTTACCTTCTCCTAATCTTTGTTTTGTAATTCTTAATCTTAACATCGTTTGAGCACTTACCATTTAATTGACACCAAATAGTCATTATTATCCCGTATACATAAATGAATATGTTTTAAGAACTAAATCAGCTTTATCACTGGACATAGAACTCTACCAAGTTTATAAAAAGGAAATAAATGAGATTTTCTTTATCCATGGTTGTCTGGGACAAGTCTTTCCAATATATGACTCCTTTTCTAACGTAAGATAACTAAGTTCTTACATAATTATTCACCTTTTAAAATTTTTCACCACTTTAGCGTATAATTATTTTGCAAAGACAATCGAAAAACGAGTTGCTTATACTGAATATGAAAAATTTTATATAATGCAGGATCACAGTGAAGTCTCAATATCGATGATATAATAATGTTTCATATTTAACAAAGAAAACTAATACAGAATTAATGTTACGTCTCATGCGTTCTTTTTATTGTTTTGTCAGTAGATTATATTTTTAAAATAAGTTTATGAGAAAATGCTGAACAAACCTTTTTAATAAATGTGCCTTTTAACTTTATTATTGTTGAAAATATTCTTAAGAAATAATTTTATTAGTTGGAAAAAAGCCTATATCAAATCCACTAAATATTGTCTCAACATATGTTTTTAAATGACAATAACGGGACACGTCAGCTAAGAATCAGGGCCGACAAATATATTCTTAGGTGTTTTATACTCCAGAGTTAACAAAAATGTTCAGAAACATATTGAATTTAATTTTCATAACGGAGTTAATAAATGAAAAAGAAAATATAAGAAATAAGACATTTTTGTATTTAAAGATGTGTAAAAACGGTGGAGAAGGAACATTTAAACATATGGTTTATTTTTTCAGTAAATTGTAGATAAATATCCAGCATGTTGACAAATTTTCAAGAATGTTGTCTAATTAATATGATGTGATTTGACAATGACTACTAATTCGAGGAGTACAAACCAAATTTTAAAATGCAAAGGATAGCTGCTCTCTATTGCACACACACACACACACACAAGCACACACACACAAGCACACACACAGATACACACACAGACACACACACACAAACACACATACACAAACAATAACCAAGACATTCAAACATTTTTAAAACCTCTATCCCAAATATCTCTATTTGAAAGTCAGAAGAGAATAAAGTACAATCTCTATTTCGATACGTGTTTAAAGGATTCATACTTTAGACAAAGAAATCGTTTGTTAATACATACCTCATTCCCTCCTCTAATGAACGCTTGCAGTCTGGCAAAATGTATCTTCCCAATTGAGATATACAAAGTGTTGACCGTGAGCGTGTAACTGTATACCGTATTTCAACGTATGTTTGTCAAGTCGTTTAATCTAATGATCTCTATATGGACATGCATTTTTGTTTGGTCTTTTTTTTTTGTTTTTGGTTGGTTTTTTTTTCAGACCCTCGAAATTTTCAAGGATCTCGTACGAAACCATCAATATTGTTGCAGCAGAATTTATATTTCTCGCTTGAAACATATCTCTTGCATTGGCACAGTTATTTAACTTGATTCTAAACCTGAACTATCAGTTTTTGCACAGCACTAATATTTTTGGGCGGTTAAGCAACGGCTATTTTAGCAAAAAAAGAAACACAACAAAACAACAATACAACAACTTACGTAATTTCCAAATCTCCTGGTGTATGGAAATTCGATAAGTGAGAACCTGATTATTCTTTGAAATTTCAACTTTCACTTTGTCCTGGAAACCTATACACATCAAAACTCCACAATTCCATTCCCGTTTTCAACATAAAACAGTCATTTAGCCGACCCACTCATAAACATGGTCACATTTTAGATTGGATTCTTTACAGACCTTATGATAATATTCTATTTGACACAATAGACCGTGATATATTACTTCAACGTCTACAGCATGTATTTGGCATTCACGATACAGCCTTACTTTGGTTTAAGTCCTACTTGGCCAACAGGACACAAATTGTGTCCGCAAATGGAAAACACTCAAGCCCAGTTGAGCTATGTTGTAGTGTTCGACAGGGGTATATTCTTGGACCTGTTCTCTTCAATCTATGCACTCAACCAATTTTAAGTGTCATAGATCATCATCCAGTGTCTCACCAATTGTATGCTAATGACACCCAATATACAAATCTAGCCACACAACTGAAGTTAAAGCTACCATCCAAGGTGCAGAGAGGTGGATTTCCGATGTGAAATCATGGATGACATATAACAAGCTGCAGATGAATAATGATAAAATTGAAGTAATTCTGATTACAAAACAAAGACTTTCTCATTCGCATCCTTTACCACAGACAATAATATCAGCAACACCAACATTGAATTCAGACAGTCAGTACGAAACCTAGGTGTTACTCTCAACAATACTCTTTCATTGTTGGTGCCAACATGTCATTTGCAATATGCAAATCTGCATATCTTGAGCTGAGACACATCAGCTCCATTCGCAAATATCTCTCAGTTGATACCACTAAAACACGTTTGTGTTCCTTAGTACTTTCAAGACTGGACTATTGTAACTCAATTATGTCTGGTTCGTTTCAAAATCTACTCCAAAAGCTTCAAAAAGTTCAAAACACAGCTTCCCGTACCATCTTTAGAGTATCACCATCAGATCACGCCCCTCCCCTGCTCTATTCCCTACACTGGCTATCCATTCGATAAAGAATTTGTACACTGACGGTCTCCAGTCCAACATACCTATCTGACCTCACCTATGTGTACCCACCAGCAAGACAAATGGGCTCCACTTCTGACTCTAGTATTCTCATTATTCCCACTATGAAAATAAAATCATATGGACAACATTCTTTTGTATACCAGGATCCAGCAAAGGGAAACACATTGCACAACGAACTTAGACGCAAAAAAGTGATCTCATTCAGGAGCGCTCTTAAAACTCATCTATTTCAACTGCAAGAACATGCTTAAATACCTAGTAATTTTTAAGTGTTATCAAATGTTGTAAAGCGCTTAAAGCTTCTGAAGATTAGGTGATATACAAAGTCCTCATTATTATTATTATTATTATTATTATTATTATTATTATTATTATTATTATTATTATTATTATTATTATTATTATTATTATTCCATATCATAACTTAAGTAATCTACACCTCCAATCTGGTACTTTCTGAGTCTGAGAAAAGTGTATTTCCCATGGTCAAAATCATTTAAGTCATTTCACCATTGCACTTATAATAATGATGAAAATGTGGACAGTCAGATATAACGACTTTATAGTGTTAATACATATCTCAATGGATTCTTTTAGAAACCTCACACACCTTTTAAATCTCTCTCTTTCTTATTCATCATCGGCTCATGATATAAGCATAAGGGCTATTGGTAACGTGCAATTAATTGAGTACAGGTTATTTGGAGATGCTACTGTAGCGGAACACACAGCTACACTTTCCGAGTCTCGCTATTTCGGATTCTTTATGATATGTATTGTATTAGGACTGATACCCCGCTGAATTTGTCTGATGACTGGCATTCCAGAGTGTGACATTTTTTAACCTTAGCGGGAAATCGTTTTATTCCTGGCTCTTTGTATGTGTTATAATTTGGTCGCAGTCGTCGACTGGCTCGCAGACTTGTCGCTGTCGCTGACTATGTTGCAGAGTCGCCTACTGGTCTTCCACTAGTCGCCGACTGCGTCGCACGCAGACTTATCGCAGGGTCACCGACTGTGTCGTAGGGTCGCCGGCTAGTCGCAGAGTCGCAGACTGGCCTTCCTCTAGTCGCCGACTGTGTCAGAGTTGCCGACTGGTTTTCCTTTTGTCGCCGACTTGGTTGTAGACTTGTCGCAGTAGTAGACTGGTCACAGACTTGTCGCAGGGTCGCCCACTGGTCTTTCTCTGGTCGCCGAGTCACCGAATGGGTTGCCGACTTGTCACAGGGTCGCCGACTGGTCTTTCTCTGGTCGCCGACTTGTCACAGTTTCGGTCGCCGACTGGTCTTCCTTTGGTCGCCGACTGGGTCGCAGAGCTGTCGCAGAGTCACCGGTTGTGTCACAGAGTCGCGTAGTTATCCGCTTGAGATTGAGACGACAGAGCGAAATGATGAGAGAAGAATTATCCACAGTCAAGAACGTGTATTACCGCAAGACCCCTGTGTTTGCTTGGACGAGCCTTGTAGCACTGGGCGGTTGATCGACGAAAGACCTTGTCCCTATCCTTTTCCTATTCCTGGCCTGGTTCTTATCTGTCCAACGTAGTACGACCAAGTGTGCTTGCTCTGGCGGGGTGGTTATGCTGCTACACTATATAGGACGTCTTTACAATACACCGCTTCCTAATACAACACCATAGAAGACACAGTTGGTCCGTATATATACCCAGGCGGAATCACGTGACCAAACCTAAAATGTTAGATGGCAATTCAAAGCCCGCCAAATATTTAAAATCACAAAATAAACTTTAACGAAATGAAATATTAAATAACGAAACGAAAATTTAATTCCATGGGATTTCATCGTTACAATACTCTGTGCATCAATGCTATAAATTTTGTTAATAGTGATGTCATGATTCCTTAAATAAACACACAACAGGGATTTGATGTAATAATAACTTTCTTAAAAATATATTCCACACCGTTTTATCGTCTTTTTTATGCAATGTACACCAATAAGGAGTTTATATGCGCTAAAACAAACATGTTACAGGCACTCATCAATAATTCATTGAGTGACAAAGACAAATGGATTTTGTTTACAACTTTTTATAAATTGAACTCAAGCTGTTTTTCAGCACATATTGTTTTCAAATTGAAGATATTTTTAAAAATCAATCCTGAAACCTGGAAAGTATAGCCTGATAAAAGATATTGAAACCAAACAAAACCAGCATTGTATGAGAAACACTACGACACGATTGTACATGACTGTCAGTAATAAGAACAGTGAGAATAATGTCAGTGACATGCTTTACGAGAATCATCAAGCTGAACACTTTAAAATATTTTAATACTCTATGCGTCTTTCTGTACATGCTATCTATCTATCTATCTATCTATCTATCTATCTATCTATCTATCTATCTATCTATCTATCTATCTATCTATCTATCTATCTATCTATCTATCTATCTATCTATCTATCTATCTATCTTTCTATCTATCTATCTATCTGCTTGTACGTCTATATGTCCGTCCGTCCGTCCGTCCATCCATCCATCTATCCATCCATCCATCCATCCATCTATCCAGCCAGCCAGTCAGCCATCTATTTATCCAATTATCTTTTTTATATCTATGTGCCTGCCAGGCTGTATTCCACTGAACTTCTGTACTAAAACTATGTCAAATACACCATAAAATGCGCTCTATTCCCTTTAATAACTTTCAGTATGCATGGTTACAGAACAACCGTCATTCTCTGTCGGGATCCGTCACATAAAACAGAGTAAATTGAAACATTAATGCAATGGTATTTGAGACATTTTAGGTGTATCATTCTGTAACCATTCAAAATGTATAAAGATTTTTTTTTTTAAAAAAAACAACCAATAAATATATTTTTAATGTAGTGATGAAACACATTCAGCTTCCTGTTATGCAGAATTCATTGAAAAGCTGAGCACAACAAGTTGATTGTCCTTTTCGTCAGTGAATATACGTTTCGTGTTTATCATTTGACAATGTGGACACCTGATCTTGGCACTCTTTCACCTTCACATTTCATGATACAAATACTTCCCTTATGGCTTGCCTATATGTGAAATGATGTCGAACACCAATGGCTCGAAATCTCCTTAACTTGTTCTGTCTAATGCACCACATGTATACACATATGAATAGATTGTTGCACAATATGAACTAACTGCCTCAAAAGTATTCAGCTGTCACGTAATTAACATTTAACATAAATACAAGAATTGTTTCAATTACACCACCAATATGTAAATAACTAAATCGAAAATATGTGTAAACTATTTCCCTAAAAATAGGCAGACAGACCGTCTACGTGCGTATATGTCCAACATAGTCTCTATCCTTGCTACGCAACTCCTAGTTTACAGTTCACGATATGTGACAATCGTAACTTCCAACATACATGAAGAAATGACAGTCTTCTAAAGTATGCAATTTCTCATATATCTTACTGGATCAGTTCTTAATTTTCGTGTAATTAACAACTTTCTTTCATTCAACCACACACTTCACCTTGCGGAAAGTACCTTCTCATACACTAGCGAAAATACATCATACACCTGCAGTAGGTTTCATATATGCTTTCAAAATTAGCGCATGTACCGTTTAAAAAGAAATATAATGTATATTTATCACAAACAGATTATATAACGTAGTTTTCATTATCTTTAGATGGGAATTAAGAAAAACCGAATGATAATAACAGAAGCTATACATTGGCGGATTAATATTTACAGAACAATACGCCACGAATCCACAGACAAGCAATTCAAATGTAAACGCAGGGATATATAAGTTGATGTTATGTATTTCACAAATGTTTCTTAATTTTATTAGCTAAAAACAGTACCGTGCACAAATATATTTTCTGCATTGAAACTTTGATAGCCATTGGGTTACATATAAGCTTGTGATTTGACTCAGAGTCATGGGGCAATCATGACTGGAGGATGACCAACCATCATTATAAAGTCTTGATGTTTGCAAGATACGGTAAACGTATGTCCTCATGTGTATTTAAAATGTAACGCTCTTTCCATCTTGTTAAATGTATCACGATAGTTCCATTGCAACTGCTCAATCATGTTTCAATGGCGTTATATAATAAGCATACAAATGCAAAATCAAATTGGCTGTTTTAGCTCTTATAAATAATTCTTTCCCAAAACAAATTGAACTGTACATTCAATTTACATGTGTTGGTAATTACTGTAGCAATTTCAACTTATTACCTTATGTACATTATATATAGCTATACGACACCCATCGATCGTATAAAGCCAGTTCGCATTAGCTATAGCCTACAACACAGTATGAACCGCTCCGGTGGCCTAGTGATTAGAGCGTCCGCCTACGATGCTGAAGGTCGTGGGTTAGATCACCGGTCACGTCATATCAAAGACTTACAAAAATGGTACTAACAGCTGCCTCGCTTGACGGTCAGCATTAAGATGTTAGTGTTAAATTGCGTACTAAAACTAAAACAATAGCTCTGTTTATAAATCTTTGTATACAGCTTTCGTTAAATTTAAAACGTAAGCATCTATGATTGCGGACTTAAGCTTTACGCTACACGCTACTAGCCTAATGCTGACAGAACGAGCTGCGTACGGGTTAACTCTGCCGTGCATGTTCTTGATAAAGTATACTCTTGTGAGTGACAGATTCCTGCCCTCAATCTACCTTTTCTTTCAGTGTGTACTATAATCTATAATAACGGTAATAAGCACCAACTTTCATCACCGGCTACTGCATTAATAAAAAAGCGTCAAATTTGAAAAATGCCCTTTTTACGCGAGTCACAACTGAGGTAAACACATATTTCCCGTGACGATAAATGAGGATAACTTCAAACTACTTCTTAAAAGAGAATACAATTGTTATGCTGAAAATGACTTAGATTTTCTGATAGACATATTTTTAATTTTACATTATTACGTAAGTATCTACAATTTAAGTGGCTTCTTGTATCTGTTTCTTTTTAAATATTTTGTATAATTGCTTCATTATGCATATTTCGTCAGCACGAATACAACTATTTTGTCCTTCATGAACAGGTGTCTTCTGTCTGTCTTTCTGTGTCTCTCATACTAGTTCTTATTGCTGCAGTTCTCCTTTGTGTATGTAATACATTATACAAGTCCTAATATTATAGAATCACTTCTTTTTAATGTTAATTATATTATTTATTTTTCTTACTTCGATCCCTCTCTCTCTCTTTCTCTCTCTCTCTCTCTCTCTCTCTCTCTCTCTCTCTCTCTCTCTCTCTCTCTCTCTCTCTCTCTCTCTCTCTCTCTCTCACCCTTTGTATTTTTCTAATTTGAACTTTATACGATTTTCACCTTAGTGAACCTTCTCCTAAATCTTGTCACAGTATTCATTATATATGCATTTCTGTTTCCTTCATTCAGTTGTTCCTACTCTGCGTGGCTTCGTATTCTCTTTTTGACCGTGGCGGATTGCATTCTATAGGACCTACCTTGTGAATAATTGCTCTTCTGTAGAGCACAAACATGAGACAAAGTCCGTATTATCATCAAGTTAAATCTATATTTTTACATATCTCGGCTCGTTCAAAGTAACAAAGAAAAGAGTGAAGCCAACGAGCTTTGTAAATTTAAACAAAAATAATTTATTTCCCTACAAAACAAAGTAATAAAATGAAAAAGGACGTACAGTTTGAGAATATAATCCAAAAATTATTCCGAGAATTGAAATACACAAGTCCTATCTCTAAAATGTCCTAAATAAATCCAAGTTATAATCCCGGCAAAGTTCAAAGATGGCGGACGATGACGTCAGACCAATGAAGTATTGATGTCAAAAGTTCCACATTGAATTTTATGAATCGCAAAAGAATATTCCGGTTTTAGTACTCTGAATAATTTGCACTAAATATCTCTGTTCAAAGCTTTGATGACGAAGCAATTATTTTCCAGAGAATATAAATTATTCTTAAGTAACGAATAACTCCAAAATGGCAACAAGAAAAAAATACTTCTGATCTTTTGAATTTACTTTTACGACTAAACTAGAAAACAGTGGTATTGAGTATTAAACCTACTAGAAGGTTATTCTGACTCTTATGATAGGTTGCATGATCACTACACACAAGGCACTTGACACGTATGCCTGGATAGTCTTATTTAAGATCCAATAAAAAGAAAAGTTGATGACTCAAGGTCATCACTCGAGTATGTATGACCTTGATACTGACCAATACTTTAAACTTCATGTAACGATATGTCTGAACGAGGTCAGCTAATAATAATTCTAATGAAATACTTTTCATTTCTATACAAACCGAACGTACTTTAAAAAATATATCGAATCCAGTGAAAATAATCATTATAATAAAATGTTATGAAACAAAATTAAAAAAAAATAATTTTAATACTAATATATAAACAATTTAATTACAATATATTTGATTTGTTATATCATTTGACAAAAGATAAACATCAAACCTTTCCCCAGCAGAGATAAAAGTGTAGATAGAAAAAAAAAACAGAATATCCTGTCGTGATGCTGTTTTATCACGCTAGTTATTACAGCAGGAAGGAGGCTATAACTATAATATATATCTGGGTTATTGTCGTACATTTCAATGTTGAATTATACAAAATGTTTGCTGCACGCCAATAGTATTAATTGATAAGATACAAATTATCTAAAGCTAATAATTTTGAAAATCTAGTGGTCAAAAATTTGTTCTTTTGTGTATTATGGATGTTTTCAGCTCTTATATCATCTTAGGGCACTGAGCGGCAGTCGGGTCCATTGTATATGTCAGATGATTCGTCTGATTCCTATAGCTGCAAAACTTAACTTAAATCATTAACGGATAGTACATTATTTTTATTACATTTAAATGTTAGATTTGTTTGTCATAAATTATATTCATCCCTACATAATTTTTGATGATTTTAACATTATTACACCTATGGAGTCACATCTATATAATAACGTTCTGGATGATGATCTTATGTTAGATGGTTACCTTAGGTAAATGGAAGGAGGGTTGTAATGGTTTCTATTTCAGAAAATGTTATGTTCGAATCCTGTACTAATTTGTTAACATGTATCCTTGTAGGGATAGGGGCATACATATGCGTAAACGGTATGAAATATCTGTTTCTTTGAATCACTGAATATCATCGTCTGCGTAATATTATAAGTCTGAGTGATTTAAACTAGTACTTACCCAACTGAGAGGTAGCGATGCTTAATGTCATGCAACATATTATAATCGATTCGACCTGAGTAACAAATTGCTTTGCGATCCTATTGTGCTACTACTACTACTACTACTACTACTACTACTACTACTACTACTACTACTACTACTACTACTACTACTACTACTACTACTAATAATAATAATAATAATAATATTAACAATTAATAACAAAGAAAACAAAACAGCTAATAGCAATAATCTGAGTTATTTGAGGAAAAATACGCAATAAAGTGAAAAATAAGCAACAAAACTGCAAAAAATTGATTTCCTAATTTCAAGAATATTGATTATGTTGGAGCTAATTCAAATGATAGCTGAAGTCATTTTGTCAAAGGAAAATACTCAACCCAAAAATACTACCATTCATGCGCAATAATGCGCATGTTTCGTTATCAGTTGCATTTTCCAATTCGAAAAAGCAGAAGGCTTTAATCCTTTTTCACCGCTATAACGAAGGTTGTTGACATCGCTGCAAGTCTACGTATATACACTCGAGAACAAATAACAAACTTACTAACGTATTAATAACTATAGCCGTACGTTGATGAAATCAAAACCATGTTCAGCCACGAACCACATGATGAAGATGCAATAAGTCCCTATTTGCTTGAAAGAAAGGTTTAATTTGTATAGGCACCAATACGTATTCTATTCAACATGTCTCTTGTTAAAAACGCATTTCAGGAAAACAGCAACAATAATGTCAGTGTATGAAAAGGCAAGTGCCCGTTGCTATTTTTATTTTGTATGTTAACGATAAAAGCTACAAGGTTTTGAGTGTAACGAGACTCTTTACGAATGACTGGTGAAGTCGTCAAATGATACACAAGAAACTGTATATGCACCGAATATACATCTACAGGTTATTGACCATTGGTCAAGGTAGTGGTTTGACTTTAATACAATCAATGCTGACGTCATGCTCTTTTTTCATAAATTCGAGCCTTCTTTTCCTGCACTAACATTCCAAAAGGAATTTCTAACTTTTGTTGACTATGACAAACAGCTTGGCGTAACTTTCAGTGGTTAAGGCAACTGCACGAAGCATATTTATAGCATATTTCAGTCGATCTCAGAAATAATTAATAAATTGAAATACTTAAATTCGAAATGAACCAGACAAAGGTTAAAGGATCTGTTTTACTTACATTTCTCCTTTACATCAATAATGCTTATGTCTTATGTCTACTAAAGACTATATCAAACTGTAGAAAACTAAAACTAGAAGCAGAGTGAATTACTTGTCTTAACAGATGGTTAATTACGTGAGATTTTAGAAGAAATTTGGTGGCAATCATCATCATATACAGGAAAATGTTGTAAACTGTTACTTTAAAGTAATCGCAAATGGCGTCTCCCATTTAAATTTCCAGACTTCCTGCTACCACATGGTTAGTGAGGCAAACATTTTCAATCTTAGATATAAGAAAAAGTTTGTTCCAAAATAATCATAGTCTTGAAAATAAATAGATGTTCATTCTTACATTCTTCTATTCGTGTCTCGCACATACTTTTATATTCACTAAAACGTAAAAGTATGTTTTCTAACTTCAAAGGCAAAATAAAGGCTAATACCACACAGATCTTTTTCCAATAAATTACTAATTCAGCTGAGTAGAGTTTGAAACATTTGTTGTGATTTACGTTAAAAGTTATATTCTAACCATTTGAGAAATTATCCATTGCGTACTGTGCTGAAGATATGGAAAATGCATTTCATTAGACATTAATTTCCATGCTAGTTTATTTGCCAGTCCTAGACGGGAATAAAAAAAGTAAGAAAAATGGGATGAGCGAGTTTAAAAGAAAACTTGAACATAAAAATGCAATAAGGTATAAAATACAGTTTGATGCCGTGGCGAGTTTCGAACTTGTGAACTCTTTTTTAGCAGCCGCCAAGCAGAAACTGATGTGGGTGTTAAAATATTGTATATAATATTGCATAGAACACTCTATGAAACTGGTCAAAAGTCTAAATCATTGTAATAAAAAAGAAATATTTTAGTTATTTGTGTCCATGAAATCATTATATAATGAAAGTGATTTCAAAATTTGATTTCTACACTGAATTAAGTACTGCTATAATAAAAAAAACAAATACAGTACGGCATCCATTCCTTGCTAAGTGTTATTATTAATTCTTCTTATACAGTCGTTAATTTATTCATCTATGACTTCATTCATGTAAGCAAGCAATCTCTCTCTCTCTCTCTCTCTCTCTCTCTCTCCCCCCTTCCTTCTAACTATTTTCCCTGAAAATCATGGATGTTAATACACAATTGTATGAAATCATTAATTTTATACGTGTGTATTTCTAAACAATTGTAGGGGGAAGGAGCTTATTCTAATCTGTGAGAACTTCTTTCCGGATCCGGTTCATCAGCATTTTGGTCAATAAAATATGTTTAAACGGAAAACGTAGTCCTGATGCGCAAATACAAGTAAAAATCAAGCTGAAAAATTAAACTGAGTGCAATCTAGTTCCTATATGGTACATGACAGCTTGAATTTCTCACAGCATACTTCTGACCGAGTTGGCATTTTAAATGTCATGTTAAACAGGTGCCAGATTTATATAATTAGTTTATCCAGTGCTTTTACTGTGTTGGTGACATTTAGAGCGGCATTTAGTGTACACCTATCCATATCCTTTCTGGAATTTTGAACGAAAAAATTTCTTTGCAAAAACAAATTAATTTTTTGAGTTCGTGTATGATGCTGGAAAATTTTTATTCTTTAATGTAGATTAAACCACACTTTCATAAAACTATAAATACCTTTCACATTTTACTAAATTCCAGTTAATCACGTCCGTCAAAATGACCAGCTTGTTTAAAATCGTAGAAAAGAGGCATTGCTTTAATTGAAAAGTAAAGAATTGATTGGTTATGTTTTGATTACCGATTCAAAAGTAACATATTGTCTTTAATAAGGTGTAAAAAAAATGTAATTTACTATGTTAATCATGAATCGCCTAAATAAAATTCTACCATGCGCTACAAGCGCACACACAGATACACATATACAAAAATCATGTCACAACCTTTCCAGTTGCACTGGATCCCTGGATATCGGATTTGTCAAACAGGAAGCAATATATTAGAAATATTGATTTAAAAAAACAACAATAGTTCAACGTCATTATAAGAATAACTAGAGCGCATTCGGTACCTGAGAGTCCCTTTCCTCAGTTACACTTATAAAATTTTACATTTTATAAATTTATGTAAAAAACATTACAAACTTAATTCTTTACATTCACGTTGATTTGTATTATTATTGTGTGTGTATGCATGTGTGTGTGTTTTTTCTTTGATAATTGTGGTTACTTATAGCTCCATAATGCTCTCAGAATAGTCTCAAATTAGTGCCGAATATTTTGACCAATTTTCGCATATTCAGTAGAATTTCTCAAGACCGATTCCATGGAATCAAGTAAAAACTTCCGTCTTGGGGGAGTTTCTGTTTGCTAAGGTTGTACACTATATACTAAAAATTAGATGTGACCATTTAAGTCCCTTTAGCTATAATACAATGTGTATATCGATCAAGGCCTATTTTTAAGTTTCAGTATTACAATGAACATATTTATATTAATATTTATAATAAGTGTAAACACTAATTTTGTTTAGACACATATTCGTACTTCCATGTAAATTTACGTGATTTGATAAAATGTTGGTTGCCAGCAAATATACGAGAAAAAGAATAACATTAATAAAATTTGGAATCATGCCAAGAGAAATTACATACAATGGAGTTCTTATTGTGTTTTCCATCCCAAGAAATCAATCGAGATAAACAATTCTCTTCTTTCATGATTATAGTTGATAAAACTATGGTCTGTGTTATGAAACAAAAGGAAATGACGTGTATTGCCTGCTTTGACTGGACATTCAGAAAAGCACAATGTGTATCGACGTATATTATTAGACGATGTACATTATTCAAGAAAGCATGTATTTTATTATATAGTTTAAATCTGAATTATATACATTTCATTCCTCGATTATCTACAGACAACACATGTATATTGTATGTGTTCCATAAAGCAAGGTTGCAGATCTTAAATGCTTGCATACCTAGTAAGTACAAATAAAGCATTTTGAATGAAGCTAAGGTGATTAGAGTCAGATTCATGTATAATTAAAAATATGAATTCCAAGAGAACAAATAAATATAAAGACCACAGCTTAGTAGTCTGAACGAATGACAGAATTAGTGAAAAATGGAAACAAGAGACGGATATATTTATAAAGAGATTGAAGGAAATGAAACTGTCAGATAAATTAACTTTTAAGCGTTCTATACAAACTTTTCAAATCTGTTTAAATCGCATATGTGTGTTTTAATTTTGTAATACTGTATAGACTCGTCGAAACAAAATGCCCAAGTGGGGGCTGAGATCCTGTGTCGACCAAACAAGGAAATGCAGGAGCAGATATTAAGAACTCTGGGTCAATACAATGCTTTCATTGGAAAGGAAATTAAAAAAGTTACAAAATGGACCAATCTTCATAGGCCTGAATGGATGACAAAGCTGTACAGAAGTCTAGCTGCAGATCGTCTTTCTGTGACCACACATTCAGTAATGTAACACACTTATTGCAATTACTCAAAATCCCAAATGGAGTTTCGAAACCAGGAAAGAAAAGGAATTTTACTGGATTAGTTGCCTTGGAAAATTGAAACCAAGTTGTTTAAACCAAGAAGACACAAAAAGAATCACGCACAAACGCAATCATCTGTTTTTAAACGTGAAACATTTGGTTTGTCCTTGTAGGCACATCTGGAAACAAGTGGTTATTCAGACAACAAGTTGTTCAAGTTTAGTTTTTTCTTGATCTTGCAAATGAAAACAGATTCTGGTCTAGATTTTTCATAACTTCCGAATTCTGCAGACTTGTTGTTCCAATATTAGTAAAATCCAGTTCATGCAAATCTTCTTTTGGTGGAAAAAGATACAACTAAATTGATTACATGATGTATTTGGCTATTTCTTTAAAAACAGTAGTACTCAATTAATTTACTTAGACTTGAGTACGAATGTTATAATTTAATTCATTCATTTTCTTCTTTACTTTGTAAGAGCCATAGAATCTTAATTGCAGGAAATTGTAGAATTTGCAAGAGAGAATGGACTTTATTACAGGACCCAAAATTCTCTTTAGTACGCATTGGTGAAACCATAGTTTTACTTTTGACTTGAATTGCTGAATGCCACATTCAAGTGTAATAAGCTGGAACATAACCGGACTTTAACTTTGACCTTTGACCAAACTGATCAAATTTGAGAAGGCCAAATTGAGCAAAATTCCTCAAAGGAATTACTTTTGAAAAACTTGTTGACACACGCTTGATTGGCCACAAATTTTGGTTACATGGCAATGTCTTTGGTAATGGATTAATACAATCTACTACAACTCTACTTAATGGTTTATCAAATAAAGGAATTGGTTTCAAATGAGCTTTAATAATATTTTGATTTTGTTTTCCTACAATTTGACAAACCTGACAAGATCTGCAAAACTTGGAAACATCACTTTTCATTTTTGGCCAATAGAATTGAGTCCAGATATTGTGATACGATTTATTTATTCCCAAATGACCACCCATAGACGTTTCATGGGCCAAAGAAAGTATTTCCTGTCTGTAAAGTTTTGGAACCACAATCTGATATTTTACTGAGCCATTGTAACTAGCAGGTACCTCGGAAGGTTTCCATTTTCTCATATAAACTCCATTTTTAATGAAGTAGCAGACAGGTGCTTCAGTTGTTTCGATTTCACTAACGGCCCGCTGAAACAAACAGGAGATCTCAGGATCCTTTTCCTGATCAACGACAAGTGAATGTCGTTTATCACACAGATCAGATAAAAGAGAATGAGTATTCAAAAGAGGATCACTATGATCAATATCTTTCGACTGATTCAAACTAGAAATGAAAGTGACCTCATCAAAAGCCTGACCAATACATGTGTCAGTTAAAGGAACACAGTCCTTATCAAAATCATTCTCAAGAGCTTTATTTGCCAAAGCTCTGATAACTGAACAAGCTGAACATAAATCAGGGATTTCTTTTTCAATAGGATCAACTTTCTAATCCAAAGAAGGTTTGTCAGTTACCCAACCTTGTCTCCAGCTAAGTCATTGCCTAGCAACAAATGAACTCCCTCAACGGGTAAGGTATATACTACACCGACGGTCACAGGTCCTAAAACTAAGTCTGATAACAAATTAACTGAATGGAAAGGAACTTTAACAAAGCCGCACTCTACTCTCTGAATGGAAACACTCTAATTAGAACAGGTCTTCTCAGAAGAAGGCAAAACATTTGAAACTAAAAGACTCTGAGAAGCTCCTGTATCCCTTAAAATTTTAATAGGGATAAGATTGGCCAAATCACCCAAGAGAGATATAGAACCCTTTGACATGAATGCTTCGAAATTCTCCAAAATACAATCAGACTGAGGTTTATCAAACCCAACAAATGTATTGTTTTCAATACATGACCTTGACCTTATAGAAATAAGAGCATTTGGGATAGGTCTATCTTGATTCTGGTGCCTATATGTCAGTTTAAAACACTCAGAAATGACGTGTCCTTTTTTCTTACAATAGGTACACGTAGGTAGAGACAAAGATGTAGAATCAAGTCTCTCAGAGGCTTGATATCTAGAATTTGTGCCAGATTGATTTTTACTGAGAGTCGTATTTGTTTGAAATACCTTTCTATCTGTAGACTGCTGAGTGAAAGATTTGTTTACAGCAATAACTTTATGAGCTAAGGAATACCTATCTGCCGCCAGAGCAGCATTTTCCAAGTTCTTATCCTCATGATCTTCAAGGTGATTTTTGATATCACTGGGAATACAGGTTTTGAACTCTTCGAGTAATGCCAGTTGTTCAAGTCTTTCATAATCATGTTCAATTTTCTCAGACAGACAGTATCTCTTGAACAACTGTTCTTTTTCCCTAGCAAATTCAACATAAGTTTCTATAATATCTTTTTTGTAACTTCTGAACTTTTGTCGATATGCCTCAGGAACTAACTCGTAACCTTTCAATATGCACTTCTTAACCAAATCGTAATCAGAACTTTGTTGTACTGATAGAGATATATAGATATTTCTGGCCTTGCCATGAAGTACACTCTGCACTAATTGAGTCCAATACTCTTTTGGCCATTTTAAATTCTCGGCTACCTTTTCAAACATTATAAAATATTTGTCTACTTCCTTTTCACTAAAGGTGGGAACTAATTTAATATTTCCTAAAATGTTAAACTTTGAATTTGCATGAGATGTGGAATCATTTCTGTTACTTGCCAGATCTAATTCTTTCATTTTAATTTGCATCTCTCTCTTTCTTCTAATTTCATTTGTTCCTTTTGTAATTCTATTTGCCTATCTTTTTGCCTTTCTTCTATTTGTATTTGTCTTTCTTTTTCTCTTTCTTCTATTTGTATTTGTCTTTGTTTTTCCCTTTCTTCTATTTGTCTTTGTTTTTCCCTTTCTTCTATTTGTCTTTGTTTTTCCCTTTCTTCAAATTGTAATCTCATTTATTCTTTCTTAAGTTCAAGTTGTTCTTTTGTACTTGTATTTGTCTTTATTTTTCTTTTTCTTATTTTTCTAATTGCATTCTCATTTGTTCTTTTTGAAAGTCAAATTTATATTTCAATTTTAGTTCTGCCATTTTAATGTCTGCATCGGTTAAAGTCTTACTGACAGATGCCAAAACACTTTTGTCTAAGATATTCTTCTCTACCAAATGTCGAATTATAATTTTCTTGATATCTTGTTTAGTTAAAGAAGTTTTTGCTTCAGATAGTTCATACTTTCTGGCAAATTCAAGCAATTATTCCTTCCTAAAACTCTCCAACTGTTCTATGGATGGAGTAGAAAGAAAGATATCCACTCCCGACATTTTTAAGAAAGCCTGTTGTTTCCATTAAAATTTCAAATAAAATGAACAATGGGAATTTAACGTTAAAATTTTAGCCAATTTAAAATATCCCGGACAAGCTCCCAATTCTTTATGTTGCGTAACGGCTCCTTCTAAGTAACATAAAAGAGTGAATACAACAAGCTTTATAAATTTTAACAAAGATATAATTTATTTTCCTAGAAAACATGAAATAATGTAAATAATTTAAGCAAGACTTACGGTTTACAGAAATGATCCAAATGTTGTTCAAACTAGAATATAAGTCCTGTAAAAAGTTCTAAGCACAGTCTAAAGTGTATGAAGTTCCAGTCCCAAATGGCGGATGACCACGTCAGACGAAGGCTAGCAGCAAATTACAAAATTTATACAATAAAACAAAGTTTGTGTTGTCCCGTTCTAATATAGAATATTAGGGAGCAAATGTCCAAATCAGTAATGTTGTTCTCTAGGAAAACAATTATAAAGACGAAGTGAAAATAGTTCCTCTAACACGGCATGTTATTCTACGTAGACATCCGGACAACTTCTTCTGGCACAACAAATACCTTTTTAAAGATATTAGAAGTTGGAAAACTGACTCTCGACTACGACAGTTTATCCGTGACTGTGTATAACTTACAAAATTTCAAGCATATAAATGAAGCTAATGCGTTGTTTGAATTGCACGCACACGACGAGGCATGCAACTTCGTAATGCTTCTGGACATTCCGGAAAGCTTGACCCAGTACCCAGTATCAGCCAATCGTTTTTGTGGCTATTCTTGAATGTTTATTTGTAATGAATTTGTTATCATACACAGCACGTGCTAACATGGGGTCACATCTACGACTCAAGTAAAAACATTTTGTTTTCAAAAACATGTTAGACATTATTGTTATAATTATATTAATAATTGCATTTAATGAAATAAAATGAAATAAAAAGATTTATACAAAATTGATTCCTTAACACACACATATTTTAACTACAGGGTCGTAACAATCGTTTCAGCATATGGATCACCTTTCAAAATAGCTCCAATTTTAGCACAATATGGCTATTTTATAGATAAATGTGATGTCACGAGCACTTGGCTATGATATCACATCAAATGTTTAAAAAATCAATTGAAATTTTATTTTTTTTTCAAAAGTTGATACATTACTTGCCATGATACTATCTGATCAACAACTTTTTTGAAAATTTGTGATTTTTTTGGGGGGTGGGAGGGCAAAAATAGTCTTTATAGTTCCTACATCTTTAAGAATATGGGTCTATATGGAAATGTAACATTATTGGCTACAGTGGGGTTATATGCAAACTTAGAATGGATGAAAACTCACAGGGAGAGACACAATAAATCAGGCGAACGTGATTGGACTAGATTATAATACATTAAATATGCACACGAGTCAGGATTAATTGACTCATTATTAACGTACAATCCAACAAATCATGGGGTAATGAGTGGTCTAGTGGTCTAAAGCGCTACCCGTTACGGATCATTGCCATTTCACCTCCGTCTGCGTGGGATAGAGTCTCAGGTATGCGAGAAAGCTTGCCAGTAGCTTCTCTTGGAATGGCAGTTCTTTCCGGGGTGTTTCCGGGTTCTTCCTCCACCATTTATACCGGCCGCTATGTATATCCTATATTGTACTGATAAATGGCGTTAAGCCTAACAACCAACACACCATTACTTACTATTTAGCACATCACACAGAGAGAGAGAGAGAGAGAGAGAGAGAGAGAGAGAGAGAGAGAGAGAGAGAGAGAGAGAGAGAGAGAGAGAGAGAGAGAGAGAGAGAGAGAGAGAGAGAGGTGTTTACTCACAAGCATAAACTTAATATCCAGCACATTATTTCATACACAAACGGAAGGGAGTAGCTCGCATTCTCAAATTCAGTACCTGACAAAATAGCACATACAAGATGTTAGCTGTAATATGTTTATAAATACACACCTAATCACACATTAAAAGAGATGGATTGGGTACAGTTTTGTTTTGTTATGCATATTTATTTGTGTTCTTAATTTTTTCCATGATTGTAAGCAGAACATTAATGACATAGTGTTTACATAGCTAACTTTTGTCAATAATTTTAAGTTGCAAATATAATATTTACGTGGCACTTGAAGTCGGAACATCTAGGCCCTGTCTTCTTTACGATTAAATTGGATTTTTCCGTTGGAATGATTAACATCTGGAATACATGAAACTGTGTATAAATAGGGACTTTATTATTAAATATTTAATTCCTGTTATACATCAGTCTTTCAGATATAATTGGAGAGGAATTATTTATTTAATATATTCATTTGAATTACTAACGTGTTCATGGATCTTTGGATTTATACACTATTTTGGACTATTGTGAACTCATTCTGGATAGTATCGCTGTTACATGAGATCATTCAAATCTAATGTTATTCATTTCGAACATTTTAATTGGACATTTAGGATTATTAGGGATTTAATTCACAATAATTTAATTGTCTCTTGAATTACCACGTTGTATTTTAGAGAAGCAAATTGCTTGTTGATTTTCCTTCAATTGTTTCTTTCTTTCTGCTACACAATTCACTTCCTATACAAAATCAGTGGTTTCCTTTGTTAGAATACTACGGTTGCACTGAAAAGGGACATTGGACGAGTTTATGCATGTCTACCAAGCTAGTTAACAGACGACACCTCTTCACTCTTCTTCGCCATAAGATTCGTTGTACCAAGAGACCATATTCAAGCACCGTTTTTAAGCAGCAATGTCGTTCTACATAAATCCTTTAGACACAGATTTTTTGTATTTGGCAATGGCTCAGATAAAAACGTTGGAATAAAACAACATGCATACGATACTAGTCGAAGTCTACATACGATATTGTCACGTTCGTTCAGCGAGGTAGCCGAATGTATAATCGTGGGGTATTTTCAACGCCTTTGAAGTGTAAACATCGTCTCCGGCCTTTGTCTAGCGATTATGTAAGTTGCCAGAAACTCAGCTCTGGGTTGCAACCTTGTAGCTCGCACCCATGTGTTATACATTGGTCGTAGATCAAAAGGAAGAACGCAGGGTAAAAGGGCGTGTTCTACCCACCACATTGAAAGACCAACGAGAAGCCCTGACAGCTCAGTTGATTGGGTCAAGTCCAATACAATTTGTCTTCTGTTTACGAAAAATATGGTACAAGTTGATGATTGGATAGTAGTACAGGTTAATGATTTGTTGGCACACCTTGATGATTTGGTTCTTGTGGGATTAGAAATTGATAGAGAAGTAGATGAAATATTTTCAAGTGATGACTTTAATGTAAGTGAATCCACTAAAATGTAGATTTGAAGCAAAACTCCAGGTTTAGGAGAAATACCAAATTTCTTTGAAGAGCAGGAAAACGAGAACACAAGGATCAAGACAGAACATGATGTCAAACCGTTTGCTGCATACCTAAAGTCGATTGGGGAAATCATGAACATGGAACTGATTCCTTATTCTATGAATTAATCATATTGGAAACTTCCCTCTGGCTGTCCTAAAAGGAAAATTGGAACTGATTTTCTGGTACTATCAGTGTTCAGATTTATTTTAATAGTTTGAGGGTTAAACACTCTAAATTATCGAGGCAATAATCGATATACTTGTCACTTTCTGACATTTCTTTTGTAAATTTGTCATCAGCGTGCGCCATGTTTTGGAATTTTTATTTTTGCGAGCTAACACTAGAGCATTATAAAAAAAAACTTTGTGAAACTGGTTAGGAAGCCACACTCGTCTCACCCCTCCATACCTTATAAAGAAAACTGAAAGCTTTAGGAATTGCATACGGGGAAAACTTATAACAAGTCAGTTACAAACAACTAACAGAAAAGTATATACTTACATTGAAACATGGCCATATACTTCACTTAACTAAAATCCTTACTAATTACAAATAAATAAATAAATAAATAAATAAATAAATAAATAAATAAATAAATAAATAAATAAATAAATAAATAAATAAAATAATAATAACGACGGACCGTTTGCTATTCATTTTCAAGTATATATACTAATGTCAACATCCATTCCCTTTTCATCAACCGCCCACATCCTTCATCTAACCACCAGTTAGGACGCAGAATAGGAATGATACAACCTTCTGCTATGGGCCAAAGTGACTTAATGGTTGCCGGGGTTGTGATCGAAGGGATGCGTGTTCTAATCCTACAACAAATATCCCCTCTCCCCCCCCTCTCTCTCTCTCTCTCTCTCTCTCTCTCTCTCTCTCTCTCTCTCTCTCTCTCTCTCTCTCTCTCTCTCTCTCTCTGAAAATCTCTTACCGAGACAAACATCAGGAGAGTTGTTTTATGTTTTACAATCACGGAGATTGGCCTTCTGAGTGTCCTTCGCTCAAAATGAAGGTTGAATGAAGAAAAGAAGGAAAGATAAGATATAAGAAGAAATATAATTCTAAAAAATTTGTTTCACTTTTTTTTTAGAGCATTCTTTTATTTAAAGGAAAGTACAAAACTTTGGGAAAGGGTATACCTCCTATAAAAAAGCCTAATATTAATCTAAGTATACCACACGTAGTCAATACCCCAAGAAAAGTTGGATCAGGAGTTGACGGTGAAAACTCTTAATAAAACATTATGAAATATTCAGGAACTCAGCGTTACGGGTTTTGCGGATACCGCGTGTGCGTATTATCAATCAATCATTATTGTACTTTTACATAAATTTGTTTACTTATATTACCGTTGCACATACTAGGTTATTGATACTGTATTTTGAAGTTTCTGAGTGGCATATGGAACTTGCCTTTTGAGATCACTGATACCTCGCCTGGGTTCGAGTCTCGCGCTCAGCCAAGGTAGATATGTGGCAAAGCTTACCAGTAGCTTCCCGTACGTCGGTGGTTCTATCTCGGTTTTTACTGGATTCTTGCTCCACCAGATAGACTGACGGTGATGTTTGGCCTACCGTTAGCTGAAAAATGGGGTTAAGCCAAAAAAATAAATAAAATAACAACGATATTTTGAGCAACAAAGTTATAATACATTAACCTTTATAAAGGGTTAATAAGAAAAGCATCAGATTTATTCATAATAAAACCAATAATGGGTATGGTGATGGAAACAGAGTGGTAATGGAATATGTTGCATCAGTGTAATTGGATATCTTTATTAGTGCCACCATGTTAATTTCCCAATTCCAGAGACCCAATATGTTAAGCCAGAACGTTTTAAAATTTAAATTTCCATATGAATACAAGGTGCCATCCAAATGTTACATTCCCATTAAGACCCAAAGTGACTCATAACGTTTATTCTAAGGACGCTTCTAGCATTAAATTCCCTTAAAGACATGCTAACCAGATCCAAAACAGTTGATAGAGTTTGCTTTTTGTCGGGCCCAAAAGCCACCCAGAGACACCATATTGACCCCATTAACTACTTACAATGTGCCTTAGCTTGTCTTACATACAAGAAGTTTTAATATAGATCATTTGAAGCTGTCGCTCATACAAGCTGGCAAAGAACGAATAAATAGAAATTAGAACGCTTCAAATTAAAATTGACTTCTGGTAAGGTCTTATTGTTTTTTATTAATTTTTTTATGTTCTTTCATTGTCTTTTGTTATACGAAAGTGATAATTATGAAACTATAGTGTTATCAATAACCGTTATTAAGAAATTAGATTTACAGACCGTTGTTTATGGTTTACATTTTTTTATTATTTAATAAACTGTTACAGTTGTGCTTTCATATATATGGTAGTGTGTAATATATATATATATATATATATATATATATATATATATATATATATATATATATATATATATATATATATATATATATATATATATATATATATATATATATATATATGGCTAGATAGATGACTATAGGTACGTTGTTGTTAATGAAAGCAGTTATGAATACATTTTGTTAGGTATTTATTGACACTAGAATCTCAAGGGAACCATCCGCCTACTCAGAAATGCTTTGTCAAGGTGTATGTGCTAATACCATTTGCTCATTTACCAAAGGTTTCATGCAGGTTAAGTGGAATACTTGACAATAATTTCGTTTCTTGAGTGTGCTTGTCTAGTTGCTGCGGGATTTACTTAGGAAGACGGAATTAGTACAATCGATCTTAAAACAACACATTTACAAGTATGGGATAGGTTTTATAAATTTTTATTGCAAAATTACTTTTGCATAGTCTATGCGATTCTAATAGTATGTATGTATGTATACCCGGATGGTTGCGTGACAGAAGTGCTAGCTGCACAATGGCTCCGCTGCCGAATAATATGTGCCAACGCTTCTGACATCTGTGAAAATTTTCGAAAAGCTTTTTGGAAAGGCGCCAATCATTCATTGCACAAACAAGAAAAATACCACGCGTCGGGTCTATGTATGTATGTATGTATGTATGTATGTATGTATGTATGTATGTATGTATGTATGTATGTATGTATGTATGTATGTATGTATGTATGTATGTATGTATGTATGTATGTATGTATGTATGTATGTATGTATGTATGTATGTTGGTAGGTAGGTAGGTCGATAGGTAGCTAGGCATGCACGCATTCATGCATACATACATACATACATACATACATACATACATACATACATACATACATACATACATACATACATACATACATACATACATACATACATACATACATACATACATACATACATACATACATACATACATACATACATACATACATACATACATACATAGAGAGCTGGAGTGATGGATAAGTGTGTAGGTTGATTGGTACAAAGAGGAATAATATGAACAGCCGAAATTGTTATTAGGCAGGTGCCGGAAATAACTATTAGTATTTAGTCGTCGCAGCTTGATTAGCTACCCACATTTAACTGCAACTTTCATCCTTACATTTTAAAAATGTATCTGTCGTAACACTGTAGTTCGCAAATGTGTCCGGGAAAAGATGACACTCTTGATTTTCTTGAGAGTTCCCAGGAATTTCTGGGAATTTAGCCTTCTAGTATGCTAATACAATAGATCATAACACTTCCCAATTCTAAACCCATCATAAGCTGAATGACTGGGTCCTTGAAAAAGTCGTCAATATGTGCATTTAAGGCGCTTACCTACCACGATTCCCAATGCTAAGCCCCTTCTAGTTTCACTATGACATTTTCCCACAGGCATGCATCCTCAATTGTAGCCTGTATGGATCCGCGTTGAAGCCAGCGTCATATGTTTACAGGCTGGGAAGCTATGATGCGTTTGCATTACCCATACACATACAGTACATATACATTTTGAAATTACTGTAGATATATTACCGCCTTTTAATTCCGGGACTGCAGTGCAGTAAGCACAAACGGATCGGTTTACGCTGTCATCCATTTGCTTCGTTTTTCCTACCTGTAAATAAAATTTCTGTTCTAGATTCCCTGTCCCTTTGCACAGCCATTGGTGGTTTTCCGTTTCAACAAGCGCCATATCGAACTCCACCATGGTAATCATTTTATCTCCGATGACTACCGGATATAGCTTGGTAATTGTGCTGATACTACTTTTGGTGTACGCGAAAATTTCAGAATAGATATGCACTCGGTTATTTACCATAATACAAGTTTTTCCGTTGCAGCTTGCAACACCATTCACTATCAGTATGGTCCCAACAACAACAAGGATTGGTGTATCTATGATACTTGCCGTAGTCTTGGCGATTTCATCTCACATTTGTTTTCCACTTCAATTCTTTTTCGAAACAGTTGCCTTGAAGGTTCAACACAAGTCTTATTTGAATTACTTCTACTGTGAATTATAATTTGTCTACATGCTGGCCTTTTCCAAGTAACAGACATTCACGTTCTTCCAATTATTTTGCTTATCTGGAAAAGCAATCGTAGAAAGCACTTTCCTGGAACATTTAAGTTTCCGGCGATTGTACGTTCCGGTGAATTTACACCACAATTTACCTAAAACTACGTTGGTCACGAATTTGCACTGTGTCTTTAGCGATCGTTTTCGTCCGAGAACCGTTATACAAACAAGTACGTCTTTGATGACTATCAGTCGACTAGGTCTTTCTTACCTATCAATACTGGTTCGGCATACCTTTTGGAAATTGTAACCGGTGTGGATTCGTCTGTGAATTTTACGTCGTCGTTATAGAAACAATATTTGAATGATTTCATGCTCGACGGTGACTGTCTTTAAACCGGGTGTTTTCACACGCTGATGCGATGATCCTAATTTGAACGGTAACTTCCGCCACACCATCATCAATGGCTGTTCAGAAACCTTTGAATTATATGCAATGATAAATTTTAAAGACAAACACTAAACACGATTAAGTACCCTTCGGGATAGATTTAAATATTTCAAACTGAATTTCATCTCCGGCGACCAATGATGTTTACACTGTGTATGTAAAAAATTCTACAGCACCATTGCCGGTTTTGTCGATACGTGATATTAGTGACACGAAACCAAGATGCTGTTTGATCATTTGTCAACACTGACATTCTACTCCACCCGCCTTTACTTCCGATTATGATAAAGAAGTGAGATACGGACACGCGCACCTTTCCGATGTTGAGTTTAAGCCTATTTAAACAATTTTCAAGAGACTGAAAAACAAGCCGACCATATCATAAGATTAAAACGTCAGTTTTCCTTTGCACCTTCAATTAATATTCACTGAACTTATCTCCATAAATTTGTTACACATATTGTCTAGGAAAAGTCCGATAACACCTTGGCGGCCTGGTGCCAGGTATTATTTCATCTAAACATTGGAAATATCGACGTAGACTTTGATAACGACAACCAACACGCATTCTCTGTGATCTCGGGCATTCGCGTGACTCAGTGGGATCAAAACAATGTCGTCGATACTCACTTCAGACAATTGCAGATTTTCAGTCTGATATTCAAAAATCATACACCCGTTTTGTCAACGTAAACAAAAATCCTATTGCTTACTGAAACAAATCGGCCCTACAGGCGTCCGGTAGTTACACTAGGTGGCATTTCTTATATGTAAACTTTCATTTCGTATAGGTTTCAAGGAAAGCTTCTAGGTAATAATGTGAAATCAGTAGATACAGACTGAGTGCATGTAGAGTTTCAACGGTAAGATGTCTATATAATGTGCCATTTGTTAGGGTTTTCAACGGCAGCATTGAATAAAGCAGCGGTAGAGAAGCTCAGCCTCCAGCTAAGCCACCACGGAAATTAAGCAACAACTTCACTCGATGGTGCAAGTCCGTAATAATCAAAATATGAAATATGTCAAACTAACCCAAGAAGATACATGTACTGTTGTTAGAAGCTAACGATTCTAGTTTGAAAGTGCGGAGAATTATTACACATAAGATAGTTCTGAAATGCTTTTAAGTCAAATTTGAAAACCTCTTCCCTTTCAGGTGCCTGGATAGTCGAGGACCTTTTCCCCACCCGCCTTTTTGACAGCCATTCCTTACCAAATTCCAACGGCTCCTGACGCAGCTGCATTTGCAAACGCGGGAGCTAGAGCGGCCAACAGCCATGGAATGGGCACAACAAATGAAAATATTTAACTACCTTTTGGTATTTGCATTAACGTCTGCTTCAATAATTTTCATGTTTCCTAGGTTCTCTTTGGTTCAGCTTCCTTTAACTTGGTAAATTGTCTAGGGTAGCCACAAGGAGACATTGTCAGTTAACTTTGGCGAAGAAATTATCAGTGTGAGTTTGCAATCGTTTTTTATAATACGTTTTGCTTTCGCAAGTTAATTTACGCAAAAATCAACGTTAACTTTGTGATATGACATCATTTTAAATTTGCTGTTCAGTTACAACTAAGAGTATGAGAAAACAACCACGGGCTTTCCAAAGGCGAATCGATGATTCCTCGTTTGGCTAACAACGATGGTTTATCAGAGAGAATCATATAAATGCATCTGTAATTGACATCAGGAATATAAATATTCGTATTAAACAGCTCCATGTATTCAAAGAAAACTTGATAATTTGGACTAAACGCACTGAAGTTTCTTGCCGAATTCTGCGGACCCGTGTCGATGTTTCAAAGCGTGTCCAATGTACGACCACAGATTGTGATATGCACCTACGACTGTATAGTCTTCGAAGTGAAGCAAATTTGTTCGGAGGGTTCCTGATGACAGTATCACCACATAGAGCTCAAGACATTTAGGATTGCCATTTAGCCAGTTTGTTTCTATCTTGAAACTCCAAGAAAACGTGTCTCGGTGCGTTGATTCCTTGCTAGGTTCTTATTTGCCTTGTAAGATGTCTCAGCACGGAGTTTTGCATCGAACTTGTGTTGAGCCAGATGAACGATAACGTTGAAAAGCCTCTAGGCACAATAAACCATAACATAAAAGAAACACAGGTGCTTCCATAGCAACATCTCTGACTTCGATTATTGTTGATACACTATCGTTTTCGTCTAACAGCTTTTTGTGACACGGCTTTGCCGTCCAAACCTGCCCAGAACCGTAATCCACTTTTCAGTTTGCAGTTATAGAATCTGTATTTGCTAATGCCAGTCGTCGATGTGTAGCTTCATTGATGGTGATACCGACATAGAATGATATTAATGTTCTTGATGGTGCGTAACTGGAACAGTTGGTTGTCGAGCCACAAATCGTTATAATCTATTTAGAATATGCAATTCCAGATATTTCAACTGATCGTCAGCAGCGAGTCTGATGCTGTCAACGATTTCCATACAAACTGTTTATCATTTGGTGTAGCGCGCAAGTCAGGACTACAAGAACCTTTGGAGATCATGTGAAGAATCCAAAGACGACACTGTCAAAGCCGTTTCCGTAATATGCCAAGTAAATGTCGTTTCTAGCGTTCATAACATTAATGGATATTACGCGTTGGCTTATAACTATCATTTTATTAAATATCAGGTCCATCCCTAATGTACAGATGAACCATCAAAATATCAACTGCAGTGGTCTAGCCCCTGACATTCTGGTTGATGAGAAAAAAGCGAAGGTGTGTCAGTCAGGTATTGGTGGATTAAAAAAATACACTAGATATGTTTTTTGTAATGTAGAGCAGGTGTCCCGTTGGTGCATTTGGGAAGAACTCAAACAACATGTAACCCTGAGAAGATATGCTTTCAGCGGCTGTTCTAGTGGAAGCACCTGAACGATGACTGCCACTGATGGCGTCACATGAAAGATTAACATGAAACGTCGAGGTGACACTTGCAATGTCTAAATAGTCTACCCAATGCTGATTCATTCGCGGTCTAGAATCTCATTAATATCTTTAAGCCAACAAAGATCTGTTCTTAGCAACGACTATCTGATATCAACCGTTGAGATTCGATCCAGATGTTAAAGCTGAGTGAGATCGTGTATATGTTTGCTCGTGGGCTCATGTAAGCGTACAAAATTATCGAATATTTGCTGGTCACAAACGAACTCTTCTGCCGGATCTCATTATTGATTCATTCAAGCTCGTACACGCTTCAGGGAATGCAAATAACGTTCTAGGTCACGCCCCAGTTTGAAGAAAACAATCAGCGTTGAAGTCCCCAAATGGTGTCAATCGGATGTTAGGCTAACTGCAATAAACTATCAACAACGCTGTGTGCAGGATTCCCCAGCGGTAACTGGCATAGGAAAAATCGGATGGAATTTCATTTTCGTTAACGAGATTGTAATCCCGTTTTACCCATAGAATTTGGGTTTGGGTGCCGATTTTGCTTACACATACATCACTTCTTGTTGTTGTTTTCCCGCTAGAACATCCTCGTGAAGTGTGGAGAGCTCTACCATTTGCAAGTTTCGTCTTTGTATATATTTATCGTTGTCGTTAACTTGCTTCACAAGTCTGCATTCAAATCTGCGCGATAACTGCGTGGTCTACCACTCATGTCGATCGTGAGGAGACCATATGAGTCCCGGGTGACCTCTGCGAACATTTTTCGAAACTCAGCCCACGAAGAGTGTGCGGCACACAAGGTCCAATGAATGTTTGCACGGCAATAAGCGTTTCTCAACAGACAATCACCAACATGTTGATTTTTTTCTGGAACATTTTAGATAATTGCTCGTATCGTTGGGTCATATAATTCATATCTGTGGTTTTATGCTAGCCCCGATAAAATATTCTCACGGGATTGCCCTGCCAGTTAAGCATCATGTTGTTTTACACGACAAAATTATTTTCATTTATAGCAGAAAACACGTGAATAGTTGTAATCGAAGTTGTCATCGACGAGGCAAAAGCTTCCGTGAAACCTCTGAGAATGTCATAATTCGGCTGATCGTCTGCAGATCGTGCAATGATGTACAGCCGATCCCACATTAAACACAGCATGATCAGATCAGCAACAGTTGGATTTTCGCGGATCTAGTCGGGGAAATAATCAGAGCGCTACAAGAATTTGGAAACATTTCGCAGTATTTAGATAGTCATGGCTTCACGTTATATAGAATTATAAGGTACTTTATGACGCTGGGGCTGACATATCCTGACGTTCTACGAAGGTCAAGGATTTGTCCACCCTTGAGGCAAGACTCCCTGGCTAGCACAATTACCGTTTTGCAGTCTCTCAATCGGGCCTCACCACTCCAGGGTTGGAAGCGGCTAAAAAACTGAAGTAGTTTAGAGTCATACAATGAAGATATATACACTATATACACTTTCACTGATATGGTTAATTTGGCCATTAATGTACTCTAAGTTTCCTATCTAAAGACAAAGATATATCAGTAATGATCACAAAACCATCTATCTTCTTTGTCATAATTTCTAGATCAGTCGCGATTAAAATAAGTCACTAAATGTTAATATTCTAAAGTTTGTCCAAGAGATCGTTGATGAAGCAAATACATACAATATTGAATCGTGTCGTCTGGGCATTTCTTCTCATAAAGTCGATGATGTCGTCTTCATAAGGCGGTAATCCAAATGAATCAAAATATTCCATACAGGAAAAGTAGACGTCTACCCAGTGGATTTCTGGTAGATGAATGTTATCCATGTTGATGACATAAGCTTGATGGTCTTTAGGCTGTGATGAGAAAGTTCACCTTTAGCGCACACGACAGGATTCCAAGAATCGGTGTACAAACTGTTTTTCAAAAAGGTAATGAAGTTTCCAGGTATCAATTTTATTTTGTTGTTTCTTTTCCACAGGTAATGATAAGTCATCAATTCAATCCTGACTTTTTGCTTGAAAATCTCTGTCAAGTAAACGTCTCTTAGCATCGTTTCCTTATTATGTGCAGAGATTCAATGCGACGGATCTCTAGATCAGCCAGTGGAGGGTAGAAATGATCTTGGAGTCCAACGGCAATGGTGATAGTTTTCACTTCCAATCGTTGTATCGGATACATAGTGGTCGTTCTGCTCAAAGTGTAACTGATATCGTTTCTCTACTTTAGGTAACACTTCCACGTGTCGTACGTAAAATTTGTTTTTTTCGATTACTGTTTTTTAACAGGCAACATCAGCTATCAAATTTAAAGCGGTACTGCTTAGATTCTGTCTTAGGCGGATATCCACTCCTTTCAGCAAATAGATTTCTTGCTACCACCTGTCCAAGTGCAAGAAATCTATCAAATTCGTCGGTCGTAAAACCCCACATTGTGATTTGCTTCTCTAATCAAATCGGTGACTTTGAATTTGCATACCGTGTCAGGTTTCCATACCACGCAAGAATTCAGATAGATGTTTTTGGCTTTTCTTTTGTACGTCAAGAGATTTTCGAGGTACGCTCGGAAAAGGTAAATATCCATGTTGCTACTGACCAGTTTGTTATTTAAGTACAAATTTACTTCACTGAACAAAGAATGCACGAAATTGTTGACTGGATCTACTTTCTGAATGCCGTCTACAAAATTTCCGTCACGATCGAGAACTTTAACTTCCAAGTGCAAGTAACTGCTCTTTAGATCGATGTAATCTTCGGGTTGTCCTTTGATTTCAAATTCGATAGCGGCTGAGGTCGTTAAAGAGGAGATGGGATGAAATTATACCCATTAGGATTATTGCATAATCATCATAGTGGGTAGCATGACGAACAGATCAGGTTCCGACTTTGAACATCCGCAAGACTCTCGGTGCATCATTTTTCTGTTTAATAATCAAATACGTCTAATTCTATGATGTTTCTTCTTTTCTTGTCCTTGCTGTGGCATCAGGGAATCAGCAACGCCTGTCTTATCAGTATCCAGGGCATTTATAGGAGTTTCTCGTCGACCCGAACTGTTTTTTTTTCCAATTTGAAGCAAGACATGTTTGCCGTCTCTCAAGAAGGCTTGTTTGGGATTTTTTTTGTCGATGATGACATTTTGGAGAAATTCTTTGCCTTGCATCAAAGCAGCATCTTTCAAGGCTTGCGATCCTCGTGTCATATCTTTGCTGTCGAGCTACTCATTGGTACATTTCATACATGATTTACAACTTGGTAGAGAATCATTTTCGAAAATGGAGTTTTACTGCGACTTTTCCTTTGGTGAATGGGATATTTTGTCCAAGATATCCTTTTATAGTAATATTGACAGTGTCGAAATACGACTTTCTGACGGACAAATAATGAGGATGAACAAATTCGCGGTGAACATGATAGGTGTTTCCACCTTCTTCGTCACCGATCATGGCAGAATCCGTTTTGAATGAAATCACTGGCAGAAATGGTGCAGATCTGTGTTCCACCATGTTGTACCCTAGCACATCGGAGTACACAATTATAAAATTTAATCCTTGATTCAGTTCTACAGGGGAGTGAAAGAAATTTGCAAAATTCAAGTTGTCTGCCACGAGTCGCATGAGTAGACCCTTGACCATCTTGTTCTCCCCTCCCAAAATGTTAAACAACAAAGGATATAATTTTATGTCCATCATTTTGTCATCTGAAAATTTAATGAGCAGGCGACGAGCTACTTTATGGTACTCGATCGTAACACTTTGTTTCGTTTTGTCCAAGGCTTTGACAAACAGCGCATTGAATTTGTAAGCAGTCGTGTCCACCAGATGTTGACCGCTAAAAAAATTAGCTAGGAGAAATTTTCAACATATAGATGTACCGTGGAGTATTGGGGACACTGGTCGTTTCATACAGGCGTTTACAGTTTCGTTTCGATTCACGTATTGTTACACTTGGCCGTTCAGAACATTGACCTCAAAAGTGTTTTGATTTTCAGTGATTGCTTTTTGTCCAGTTCGATCTGTTTTGGTTCCTTTGTGTTCCTTACTGGGATTTCGTTCACTAGCCGATTCCTTGTGGACTCTTCACGATCTCACAGTACCACCAAAAACATGAGGTGATACCTTTAAATGTACACGATAATTCATTCTGTTAAAAGGCTTGCGTTTTATCTCGATACTTCTTTGCCTCTACGGCAAAAAAAGATTCGTCAACTTTTAGTCACTGAAGATATTAAAGATGTGTGTATGTGTGTGTGTGTGTGTGTGTGTGTGTGTGTGTGTGTGTGTGTGTGTGTGTGTAGTTTGTGACCTACACCCTCATTGGCAAGATGTAAGTGACTGGAAATGGTTTGAATTCGAGGTTTGAACAAAAGAAGCGGAAAACTATGCAAAGATTTGTATTCTTCAAATGTTCAGTGAAAATAAAAATTTAAACCTGTTTTCCACAATGTCAGAAGAAGAATCTGACACCAAGGAAAACCGTCCCAGTCTAGAAAAGGTCTGTCGTTGACATGGACAGTCCAGAAAAGCCATTCCAGGAAGAACCCTGTTGAGACTGTGCCAAGTGTAGAGACTATGAAAACATTAGGACACATCACCTTCGTCTTAAGTGTGTTGTACAGTGACTTGTTTATATTCCACTTTGATTTTTTTGATGTGTATTTTATTTATGTACTTAACTATTTAGCATTTATGTATTTTTGTCTTTCGTGTTAAATTTAAAATATTTTATTATATACATGGCCTGAACAAGTATAAAACATCTTGTTTGTGTTCTTTTCAAAGATTCCATTCCCTTCACTATATCTACCATTACTGTCACATCCTCATTCTTCCATTTCCAAAGTCATCGACGAAACCTTAGATCGTGCTAGTTGGGAAGCCTTCTATCTTCGCCATCCCTTTATCATGTAATTGCTGGACTGAGCGGTTCAGGCAAAAAGTTTGATCAAACATAAAAAATATTTGATCGATCGTCCACTTCAACGTATCGTGTGGTGTTACAAAGAGTAGCAGTCTCCGTATAGCATCCTGCGAGAAAGTCAAGGCGACATCATCGTGTTTGTGGAAAGCATTCCTGGCGATGACGACGTGATCGTGTCTAAATCTAGTCAAACCCATCTGGTCATCTTCGACGCTATGTTAGGATCGGACGAAGAAAGAAATTAAACCTTGGTTTACTCTCAAAGGGCATCATCGTAATTTCAGTGTCAGCTACATCACCAAAAATGTGTTTCAACAAAGTAAAGCCCATCGTACCCTCATTCAATGCTCATTACGTGATCTTGTTTAAAAGGCCTAGAGATAAATCGCACGTGCAGGTGTTAACCAAACAGTTAAACACTCCTTGGCTGACATATGCACGCAAAGATGTTACTCAAACCCTTCACGCATATTTTACTCCTGAATTTAAAACCCACTTTCTCCGATTATTTGTGATTTCGTACCCATCTGTTTCATCACTGGTGCCAAGACGGACAGCCGGTCGTGCATATGTCCCCGTCGACTTAAAATAAAAACCTGACACTTTAGGTCTATCACACACATCGTCATCATGACTTTCCTTCAGTCTCATTTTCCCGTCAAATTGATTCATGCCCTGTAGGCCATGAGTCGCGAGAAATATCCACAAATACGTGCTAGTGTCTTAGAAGCTAGTCTCAGAGAAGTCATCAGATGATTAACGGTGACTACAGATCTATTACTTCAAAGCATTATTCAGATTCCACATCAAGCCATACGCTTTTAAGAGAAAAACAAAGTAACTTTGACGCATCTGGCAGAATTTCGCATCTACACTCAAACCAAAAAGCAAATCATTTTGAAATCTAGAGGTGGCGGTTCTCTACGAAGTGTTATCATCCGCTCCTCTTAAAATGTGATCCTAATGCTCCAAAAGTCATCGCCAAGAACAAAGCCACTTCCCGACCCAAACGTACCCAGATGAAAAAGATCGGTGGTCACAGCCCCAGATAAAGAGAAGTCCCAAGAAAAGACACCAGAAAGCAGCTTCTACCTGCGGTCATGATGCAAATTTACATCCTCAATCCACGACCTGCAGCGATGGTAAACTGCGTCTCTAGTAGGCACAACGTTTTCCTCTTCTCCATTGCTTGTGATACCAGTCAAACCGAATTTGACATTTGTCTTTCATAATTTGAAGAACGAATGGAAACTCGTGTCTCCAGAACCTACGCATCCAGCAGGGACCGTCCTCCACCTCTTTAGCTGCTGCGAAAGCTGCTAACAAAGTACCCTCCCCAAAGAGATGTTATGTATATTACAGAGTTTACGGGATTTATCCAAGTAAGAATGACTACATTTTAAACGTCATGGTGCCCTCTATATCAATGTAAGGTCATTGTCTTCTTATAAAAAGGGTCAGTGTCTTCCCTAAGATTATTCATTTTACTCTCTATCCTACCAGAAAGATGGAAGACTCAACATATATCAAACTTCTGATCAGAGCTTTATGAGGTGTCATTCGAAGGTTACCTTCAGAGAAGCCGACAGACTACCCCTCCTTGTAGAAGATAAAATTAGAGATAGTTGCTATAGCTGTCAAAAGAAAGGACATTGGTCCTCAGAATGCCCTAAGAAACAATAGGCACAGGAGGAAGAGATTGGTTCAGAAAAGGAAGAAAACATACCCTCCGAAACGAAAGAACCCGAATACGTTCAGGAAGAGGAGAAAACAAGACGAGAATAAACTGAAGAAGAAGTAGAAAACCTGTGTGAGTATAGAATTCACAAAAGGAGAGATTGGAAAGTCAAAGAAGTCTATGAATTTTGTGAAATGTTGTGTTGTGAAATGGATTGTAAATTTTTAAAGAGAATATACCAGAAAGAAAATCATAGGTGTCTCTGTTTTTATTTTATTAATAATCATAAGAAACTACACTCACACATGTACATCATGGATAAAAGGGTATTTCAATTTTATTTTAATTTTGCAAATATTGAGAAGTCTACTTTGAAGAGAGATGGGTGGCCCTGAAAAAGACCGTTGGGTGTTTGTTTGTTTACAGTATTTTTAAATAAAGAACAAAGTTAGTAACGGGAAGTAATGAATTATATCTACCTTATCCAATTACCACGGTCGAGGTCTACTTCTGGACCTGCTCCTATCGATAATTTTTATAGAAATCACTAGCGTTGGTATCTTGGGCGTAAGGGAGTGTTAAATAGGACTGGAATGATTGCCCCTGGCTCAACTACTGTGAAGCACTCTTTGTAGAAGTATCTGAGACAATAGGAATATTAAAAAGGGTAAGAGATTTTATATTGCATAAATTGTACAAAGTATCCGTTTTTCTACCTTTTATTACATACTCATTGAATCTTGCAGGCTTCATCTGATGTTTGATGCAGCTATTTAACCCGTATTTCGGTATTTCAGACCTAGATTCGCACTATTTAGGTGCATTCTTTGACGTGACTAGGTATTTTTAGACCCAGTACTTTGTTGATAGAGTTCAACTTTAAATATCTATATCGTGTACAAAGGCACGTAACAAACATAAATCCCCATTCTTGCTTTGTACTGAGGATGGAGGAAAAAACTCTTTTGACATGGCTTAATTGTTGTAAATGTATCTGAATACTTGTACATATGATATGTATATATGTATGTGTGTATATGTATGTGTGTATGTGTATGTGTATAGTATATATATATATATATATATATATATATATATATATATATATATATATATATATATGTATGTAGGTATATATATATATATGTATGTAGGTATATATATATATATGTATGTAGGTATATATATATATATATATATATATATATATATATATATATATATATAAATATATAAAAGTATATATATATAAGTATATATATAAGTATATATGTGTGTATGTGTATATGTATGTGTATATGTATGTGTATGTATATGTATGTATATATATATATATATATATATATATATATATATATATATATATATATATATATATATGTCTGTATGTATATATATATATATAAATATATATATATATGTATATATATATATATATATATATATATATATATATATATATATATATATATATATATACATATATATATACATTTATACACATACATATACACATACACACATACATATACACATACACATACATATACTTATATATATAGATATATAAATATATACTTTTATATATATATATATATATATATATATATATATATATATATATATATATATATATATATATATATATATATATATATATATATATATATATGTATATATATATATATGTATATATATATATATATATATATATATGTGTGTGTATGTGTGTATGTGTGTATGTGTGTATGTGTGTATGAGTGTATATATGTATCTATATATCTATCTATCTATATATCTATCTATATCTATCTATCTATCTATCTATCTATATATATATCTATATCCATCTATCTATCTATCTATATATATATATATATATATATATATATATATATATATATATATATATATATATATATATATATATATATATATATATATATATATATATATATATATATATATATATATATATATATGTGTTCTTTTATGTTTACAATGTTTTACACTATATCAGTATTTTAATTTAGATGTAAGGACTATGCCGTCTGAAAAAAAGAATTATTATCTTATCTTATCTTATGAATACGTCTAGGTGGCAGGGTACAGTTTCGTAATTTGGCCCCTGGCAAATTTCTTATCTTATGGCTATGGCGTGACTTTTCCGCAATTATTGTTTATTAATTAAAGATAGGGATATATTTGTGAACTAGTTATTTCGGGCTGTAGTTGTTCTTAATATCGATGTCTGTCATGTACTCCTTCCATAGTTACTCTACAATATGTTGATAGTGAAATACCAATAATTGGCTAGGAGAAGAGCTAGCCTCCCATAGCAGTAAACATGTGGGTTTGGGACAAGGAGAATATCTCAAAAACGGCTTGGATGAATACTATTTTCAACTGCATCAGCCTGTTTAGTACAAACTGTATTGCAGAATTGTCATCTAGGAAAGGGGCTTGTGTTTGCACTGCGAGCACCACATAGTGTCAAAAATGACCTTCGGACGTAAAAATTGCTGGTGTACATTTGGGGTTGGGGTGCATAAGCTTTTTTTGCTATGAACTGCCACTGACTGGTCAAGTGGATAATATTTTTATACTTTGTTTTAATATAGGTATCTCAAAATATGGACATTCTTGACATCACTTGTGTATTTGATTTTTTGTACTAGGTCACTGATTGCGGCATTAAATTTGCACATAAAAACTGGCAACTGCCCCCCCCCGACTTGCGACCTGGACGTATGCATCATTCCTGACATACCGACCAATTAAAAAGCTTTACAATCGAGCATGAACGAGTTGCAAAAGCTCTTAGTAAGCTTAGACAAATTTAATCCTTTGGAGTCAGTATGTAGCGACTCCTACAAAACATGAATGCACTTTTATGTATTTATCTACTGTTATACTGTATGGGGATAACACCGTAATTTTGTTCTTACAAGCAGCGACCATTCATCTTAGGCAAAAGAACATCCAAGGGGATTTTAAAAATGTTTTAACATATACAGAAAGTTAGATTAGTTTCAGAAAAGTTGCTTTTACTGTCAAAGTTAAACAATATCTCGTGATATATATATATATATATATATATATATATATATATATATATATATATATATATATATATATATATATATATATATATATATATATATATATATATATATATATATAGATATATATATATATATATATTGAGCTTCCCTAGCAATTTAGTACATAAGTATTATGCATTGAATGACTAATCACCAGAGCAGCTGATATTGACCAGATGCTCAATCGTTGTTTTTGGGGCACAGCCATGTACGATTGTACAAAACGGAGAAACGTGGAGATATATGTTTTATTAACACAACATTTCTTTCAACGAGGCAAAATTCTAAAATCTTATATATATATATATATATATATATATATATATATATATATATATATATATATATATATATATATATATATATAGTCTGCGTGTGTGATATAAAGTATATTAGCCAGGTATATAGGACAGAAATGGTTTTTAAAATTCCTTTGCCGATTACCGGTATTGTGTTAACTGGGCCGTAACGGGTTCATCGCAGTGGAAAACACCTTTTTACAGAGTGCAATGTGGTTCAAGTCTGAAATCAAAGCTTTTGAGATCTGATGTTCATTAGATTTGTATAGAAAGGAACTGGCGACAACTGTAATCAAAGATCACAATTTCTAAAAATCTTGGAAATTGTTCTTGACAAATTAACTCTTTTCCCGCGAAATCGAATGCTTGCCCATGTATAGTATAGGAAAGCATGTTTATTCACGTCAAAATTGTTTCACCCTATTATAAGTGAACAATGTCATCATTCTCACCATAGAGATGTCCTTACTCAGTGTAATTTGAGCCGTCCCTATTCTATGTAGCATTACTAAATAAGTCAATATAGTCGTTTGGCTGATCATAAAGACAGGCGAATCGAAATTATTGAAGATGTCTCATCATTTGGTAAGTTGCAAGTTGTTTGTTTCTTGTATTATTTATGTATGCATTAATGGATGTTAAAAGTAGTAAACTGGGGGTGTATGTTTATTTGTGCAGACAAGCGTGTGTTTTATATGTGTCTAGCATATGCTGAACATTACTAACCCCTTCGTACAAGATCGAACTGGGTAGGTTCAGTCATGGTTTACAGGACCCGGTTGATTTTTATGAGGGTGGGGGTGAGGTGGGGGGTGAATCACAGTCCAAATACCACTTTATATTTTAGTTATTACTAGACATTGACGTAGACCAGTTTTGTTTTTGGAGTTGGATTGCATTTATATACATGTAGTAACAAATATCAGCTCATTGGATGCATCGTAGCGATTATAATTTACTGACCAGGAGTAGGCAGAAGCGATTAAATACATGTTATTTTCCTAGAAAGTGTTAATCGGACATTCAGTGTGTGTTTTGGGGTCCCAAGCCGGGGGAAGGGGGAGGAGGCAAACGGCACCCGCAGCTAGCTATTTTTAGAAGGAGGGGGGATATACAGTGGTCAGCCATTAAATTGTAATGTTACAGATGTAAGCTAAAACATGTAACAGGTAAAATAGGGTATGGGGTGTGTGCAAGTTCCACCCTTTCCCCAATGTGCGGGAGGCCGGGGTGGGTGGTGGGTGGTTTAGAGCACACAATAGCGCAAAATTTGACGTCATACAAATGACTGCTTATAACTCATATATTCCTTAGAAAATTACTAGAAATTAGAATTTTAATTATAAATATTAATGTGTTTTCTTTGATGCATTTAATACACTTTCAGACTGAAAACAGTTGGCAAACTAACTCTATTGAATGATGAATGACCTAATGGAAGAACGAATTGACAAAATTCAATCGATCTATGGAATATAACTGTTATAAAGCAAGTCCAGCACACAGTGCTGGAAATGCTGTCAATACTCAGTTACTGAACAAATATAACTGCTTTTTACTGAGGATAGAAACGTGTTTTGTATATACAGTAACTATCGATTTGTACACGTTGAAGGCATATATTCATAGAGGGTTATAAGTAAAAAATAAATGGATAGGTGGGTGATGTGGTGGATGGAAAAACGAAGAGAAATATATAAATGAATGAACATTCTCGACCCTTCGTAGACAGAAGCTGGAAAGAACGATCAACATTTAGTCGATGTCCCATGATTTTAAACATTTAAGGAAGCAGTGACTATGAAAGGTTTTTATGGTCGATACGTCAAAAGAATGAATATTATCTACAACATTAATCATTTTCAATTGTTTCGAAGGTAAATATAGTTTATTCAGGGTGAAAATCAAATTTATTATAAATTATAATAATGGTTAAATGGCAGTTTATAAGAGTCTATATATATTATAACAGCATCACGTATGATCATTAAAAGTAAAAATTTCAGTTCCTGATTATTATTTCAACTTTGTTTTTATTACATTTAGTGGCACAATGTTGAGAATGGAGACGATACCCTGGCTCATTACCTGGAAGGTATTGAGCTTCCCTAGCAATTTAGTACATAAGTATTATGCATTGAATGACTAATCACCAGAGCAGCTGATATTGACCAGATGCTCAATCGTTGTTTTTGGGGCACAGCCATGCGGTTTATACACTACGATTGTACAAAACGGAGAAACGTGGAGATATATGTTTTATTAACACAGCATTTCTTTCAACGAGGCAAAATTCTAAAATCTTGTTGGAGACATTGAAAATAAATGGTAGTATCACCCTTCATCAGCAGATAAATCACAATATTAGGATATGTGATGAAACTTGAAAACGAATGAAAGATTTCAGAGCGTTAAAAGTATTAGTGCTTGTTGAGACGAGTAGTAGCAAACTGTCTGTTTTGCCTTTTTTTCCCCACAGGAGCCTTTCCACCTGTCCTTGACTCTACCCTCAGGACATATTTAATCCCTATGTGACCGTTGCACCTTAAGGTTGTTTGTGGGAGTTCAAATATTCCACCCACGTGATATAAGGGATTCAGTAGTTGGGGTTAGGGTCTCTTTCGGATGGAAGTGCCACAAACGGTTTTCAAAAAGGCAAAAACAGTTGATACTCCTCTATTATCATTGTACAAAGGAAAATCTCGCTGAAAACGTACTTATTCAGGCAAGTCTATAGTAGTGATCAGTATAAAAACTGAACTAATGTGTTTCGATCGATAACCACTTCTCTGCACGAAGATTATTTTAAAATCGTTTCTGTCTGTGATTTTGTAGTTACGCCAGCACAATCTCAAGTGCAGCCGCATTGATTATTTTATCTTCTATTCAGCTAAATATAGTTTTCTGGTTGTATTGAGATCGTTTTTGTGGCTGGAAGTAATTCGGAATAGGTGCGCATCGGTGAATACTGATGCATTGAGAATAATTTACTAGCACCACCAGAGACACTGGTTACTATCGATATAGCACCGACAATAATATCGAATAGTGCACCTACGATAACGGATAGTGTCTAGACTCCAGTCACACCAAAACCAACAGTTACTAAAAGATCAGCGCGATGCTCTTGGTAATTTTGTTTCGCAGATGTTCCACTTCGATTATTTTTTCACGCCGGTAAGACTAAGGGTACGTCATATTTCTTCTATTAATACTAGCGTAGTTAAATCACAAAGCATGCATAATTTTGTCCAGTCTTATAAAAAGAACATGCGCAATGCGCACACACACTTTTAACTAGTTATTCGTTTTTATTGGACGATTTATCTTGCAGTTATACAAATATCCTCTGCTTCGGGAATACTTAAATCACCGGTGTTGTTCGTTCTGATGGTTTGGTACCCTCATTAAAAAAGCCAACACCGATAAAGCCAGAACCATATACATCTATCTTTACAAAATAACTGTCACCCGAAAAAATGCGCCTTGTTGAATGGCAGTCGAAATCTTTCTTTTGTCAGTTGAGTCTGTGTTGGTTTAAAATATTCGACGGTTAATTTAAGTTGGATCGATATATCATTTAATGCCATTTAAACATTGCAGAAACAATCCCGGAGTGCTTTGTTAACTGTTGTTTCAGCTAACGCTTCGTCTTGTTCAGACGCATGTACCTTAATACCAGGCAAACATCGAGTTGGATGTGGTACGTAATGTGTGATTACAAATAGAAGTTTCTACTTGACTCTTAACAAAGTTATATGACAGTTGATACGAGGGTTTGGTTATATCTCTTTGACGCAGGCTTTCATCAACAACTGGAACAAAATTGTTATCGATCTTAACGTCCGCTGCCAGAAAATCCAATACCTCGTCGGTAAATTCCTCAACATCACAGCACGGTAAGTTTCCATTATTGATATGCAGTGACAGAAAGCTAAGGATAAAGACAAACAGCAAAGGTGGTCCACCCATCAATATAAACGTCGAATGTTTTAAATAGAATTTCATCTCTGACAACTAATCATGCTGATCTCACATCTGTGTAAAATATTAGAATTTTACTATCCGGCCTCACAATATTTGATATCTGCAGTACAAAATCAAGGCAACAATTCCGTTTATCATTTGTTAACAATACAATTTGACCCCACATACCTTTACTTTTTGTCTTGATAAACAATTATGCTTCGGACTTGCGCACATTTAAAATGTGAGGTTTCGGTCTAACAAATTCGTTTGCACCAGGAATGAAAATACGTCGACGATTTGCTAAGGTGTTATATGTTTCCTCTCCTCTTTTGATTAATATTTTTGTAATTGAGCTCCAAAATATTACTATGTGTGGTGGCATTTTAGCGAGCTATTGGTCCAAGTATTGTTTCATCCCACTATTGCCATTATCAACATAGTATTTGACAAATGCAAACCACAAAACGCTGTCTCTGATTCCATCGTTGTTGGTGAACTCAGCCAGGCTCTTTACCACTTTCAACTTGACAATAATATCTTGATTGTTTACATTGGACGTCTTCAGTTTGCCAGTTTGATCTTCAAAAGGCACAAGCTTGCCGATAAAACCCATCAACAACACGACTGTTAAAACTCAGACAAATCCGTTTTAGTAGAAAATTGACTCGACAACGCTTAACATTTCAGTTACTCGCTGGTAGGACATTTGTTGACTAAACTTGACTGTGTTATGTGATATGCATCAGCAGCGAGTCAATGTGTACATCTTGACCCGATCCTCAAAAAGCGGTTTGGTTGTTTAATCTTGTCATAGTAAAATTTGTACATGAGCAGCTTCGACAAGTCAAGTAGGGACGAACCAACATAAATTGGTTTTGTGACTATAAGGTTTTACTTTTTTTACTGTGAACGGCAATAAAGATTAAAATCGAAGTCGGCGATGAGTCTTTGAAGCTTGTTTTTCTCACTATCACAGACAAGATCGACTCAAGTTTGAGCAGATTTTCTGTTTTTCTATTGTTCACGAGGTTGAAAAAGTTTTTTTTCCAAAGTCACCGGAGGCCATTTGTGCTTAGGTTCATATTCATCTGAATGTTTGGGGATATCGAAGCTTGCTTACATAATTCTAGCACTTGCAGAAGTTTGGTTACACGCGTACCCAGTCGCAAAGAAAACTGCAGATTTGATGCCTGCAGTGCATAGTTGTGTGTGGTATAAAGCCTTGGCACCAATTTGTTTCATTCAGTGTATTGCACCAGACTCATCCATGATCAAGTACTGATACGTGAACAACCACGTTCATCGACAGCACTTCTAGGCCAATAGTGAATCATTGTGCGTGTAAATGCTCAGGATACCAGATCAACTTCAAAGCAGTATCAGCGGAATATATAGATGTGATAGCGCACTTGTTTTCGTACATCAATGTGCGTAGTATTGATCAATCGAAATCCAACAACTGGAAATGGTTGCATCATGATCTAATCGTAAAGGTTATTAGTATCTAGATATAATAAGTTAATGTTGTGGTCACGTTTGGGTTGCTGTTACAGGCGTACTTATGGCTTGACATCGACATTCCACCGCGAAATGATCGCTCGATAAAGAAATAATAGTCAGTGTCAGTGGATAGTACCAGTTTGAGTTTGGACAACAATTCATCCCAACCAATACCTGTTGACGAGAACTAATAGGCGGGATCAAGCTTGCACACGTACATGGCTGTTTCACGAAACTTCTCAGACACATCAGCTAGCAACAACACGTAGTTGCACAGATACAGATTGTGAAAAGCACCGAGAATTTTTACACTAGAATGCAGTCCAAACTTTCTTTGCATGTTCGTAATCGCTGTTAGAAATACCTTTACGTGAAAGCGATAAATTAAACGCTTTTATCGAATGCAATTGAGTTTCATCAAATATGCTCTAGCATTTAATATACTCATATGGATACATGCCTGTTTGTTAGTTGTTTTGATTGGACATTATCGACCATCGATTTTGTAGATTTTCGCCATCAAATTGTTTCTAATTTGTCCTTGGTCGAATTTATAAACTTAAAACTAAAAACGAATCGATGGTTCAGTCGAAACGTCATGTATTTTCGATGTTGTTGGGGATCACGCTTATCGGTGAATCTGTTGCCATGACTACTGCGAGCATTAATAAGTGGCCATTGTAAAAACATAGGAATGTTTTTTTTGTTGGGATAAATTCTCAACTACAAATTACATGCGTTGTATTAGGCACCTATGTAAGCACCATTAATATGGCGGTGATAACAAACTTGGGAACTGAGACTATAAGTTTCATCTTTTGGCGGGCTTTGCTCTTCGGTGAAGGCTTTTTCACAAATCCAGCAATGAGTGGCTAAGGAAAACTCATGATTTTTATCCCTAGACATAATTATGCGTGCGGATATGTAGTGTTGCTGTCAAATCTATTATGCCGTAACTTCGATTGATCTCAGAAATGCCTCAATTCTGTTTAGCGAGCTTGTAATCTGGGTATGATAAATGACTGGTGTCTTTGTTTTACCATATCATCGAGTTACTACAAAAAATCCGCACGGAATTTGTTCAGCAATTTGCTCTATTTGGTAAATATCAGGTGCATTTGTGTCTTTGTTAGCAGAGCTTGCTACTGAAACATCCCGGCATTCAAAATTCGCATAGATGATTCTTCTTTCGTTATACTGCAGTAAATTTGACAGTCTTTTCACCAGGCTCTGGCATGATTATACGCTGTTGTTTTTCACTGATACGACCACGGTAAAAGTCATGACTTGTGAACAGTTCTTGAATGTTAAATACATGCATACAACGTCAACGTCAGCGTAAGTATTTGTACGTGTGTGCTTGTGTTGGTTAAACAACTGAGCAAGATTCCTTGACATACATAGTACGATATCGATTCTTATTCTTTCATTTCATCCAGTAACAGCAAATCAACCAGAATTCGTTTGTGATGACCACGGGGAGATAAGGCAAACTGGATAAAAGCCTTTATCATAGGTGAACACATTAATAGCGATTCCTGGATTAAGTTTTTCGGAATGAATCTGTGTAGCTATCAGTTACCTGCACGGGATATTTGATACCACAAAAGTTGAGTTGCCCAGGTGTCGCCGGTATTTTCGAAGACTGTCTTGATTGCCACTAACCGGATATAACGCCGACGAAATTGTCCATTCAAAACCTCTATTATCAAACTTTTTAAAGTTTATCACTGATCTTGGCGGGACCCAGTCTGATGTTGGTATGTAACTGGATTCACGAAAGTGGTGATATTGGGAGATGGACCTCAATTTGCGTAGATCCTTTTGTGTTTGATAGTATATATATATATATATATATATATATATATATATATATATATATATATATATATATATATATATATATATATATATATATGTTTGGGGGTATTGTGTGTAAACAGTACTTCCATTGTGTTATAGTATGTAAGTATTTTTTTTAATATAGTTTGTATAAGCACTCCTACCTTATATATGATAGCACGAGAGTGTGCAATCACTCATAGTCTAATGTGTGCATTTGTATATACATATATTTGTATAGCATGTGATTTTATCGTTCGTGTTTGCAACAAAACATTTTTGGTTAGTATGTCTGGGTTTTGGTAATTAAAAGTGGGTGTTAGTAGATATGGGAGGTTGGTTTGTGAAATGGTGTGCTGTTTTGTCATTACATTTACCCATGTCTTTACATTTTTAACTTTACAGCCTAATGTTACTTTCCGCTTTTTTCCATATAGTCCCGAAATTTTAACCTTTGGACGTTTTAAAAGTTACATTTGCCTAAATTCATATCAGTTTTCAGCATCGCAGCCTAATGTTAAATTCCCTTATCCCAATATAATCCTCTAAAAGTAAACCTATGGACACTTCATAATTGAATTTCCATTGTCCAGATGTCGCTCAATTTCAAACTGGCAACCGTAATGTTGACTTCTAATGTGCCCATTCAGTCCGATTTACCCGTACAATATATCCATATACTACTAAGGGGGTGGGTGAGTAAATACTGCTGGAATATATAAGGGAACGGAAACTTCTTTTTAATGAAAAGACTCGTATGACGGAAGATCCGCAACAGACTCATTCCGTCTGCGGGTGAGCCATGAATAGTCAGATTTCTAGTAAAACTGGACATTAAATGATCAGTAAGATATTTTGAAATAAAGATTTAAACGTCTCATTTAGTGATACAGATTATGTGTGTCTGAGCACACCGACGGTACAATAAAATTTGGATGGAATTACTAAGAAGTCAAATTTTAAGCGTGCGATTTAGTCACCTTGTATTTCTTGCTAGAAGGCTGGGTATTGTAGTGTTGAGTGGTGTGTGTCATTTTGTGGATTTTTATTTGTTTTGTTTCACTCCCTTTGTTGGAGGTCAACGAAGAAGTAGTTAACAATTTTGCGGTCAATATGCCTTGCATTTCAGAGTGTAACCACTTTATATTCATCACACAATATCTGTGTCTTTAGGTGTAGGGTCATTGCTTAGTTGCTTCAGTTAAATTATCTTTATAGATATGGTCATTGTTATGTGGCGAATTTTGAAGACGTCTTCAAACTTAAGGTTGAATAAATTGTGCTTTGAAGTTAACATAGTCAAGCTAGAAAGGTCTTGAAAAAGCTCACTGATTATTTCTTACTTCATTTCTGGAACATCAAAGGGTCTACGTTTAAGTAGCATTGACCGGGCTATCTTAAACGGTACAGTGACATACGTGCATTAGAACTCCGACCGTATAGTTTCAAATGAGAGCACGTCAAAAAATTGATCTTTGAAAGGAAAGTTAATTACAACAGGTTCTTATAATGTCAAAATCTGATGAAATACATTATTATTTGGAGAGAATTTTGTGAACAGTTTTTTTACGATTGGTCAGGGAAACTAAGGGTTTTTCACTTGGGGAACCATAATTTAGGGAACCGATTTGTTATAATTCTTTAGTCGAGAATCTTGCTTGGAAGAAGTCAGATTGACTTCGTGGGAACGATAGCATTGTGTTTCCTTTGTTAACGAAGAAAGGTCAGATAGTTGTCTTTAAAAGAAAGTCAGGCTATAGGCTAGGACACTGTTGTGTGGAAAGAAACGGCATTAAGGAAACAGCCTCATACTCAGAGAGGAGATAAGTAAAGGAAAACCCGATGAGTCAAGGTGAAATCCGCATCTAAGAGAGGTCGGGCTAAACATGTATCGGAAAGTGGACCAAAGCACACGCATTAGACGTGGAAACAAGACGAGAGAAGACAGACGCCAGGCGATACTGTCAAAAAGTGTAGAATTTAACTCAGAATTCACTACTCGTAAAATAATGTAAATTGAACACTGCGACTAAACTCTTTCGATGTGAATCAGTTGGATTGAACGTGAAATTTTGGTCACGTATTAATTGAAAATAATGTTTAGGTTACTCATTAATTCATTACATTTATTTTAGTAAATATGTTGTATTTGTTTAAAGTGGAATTGTTGTTATATGCAAACTGATTAAATTTATTTTTGTTTATTGGAAAAGGGGCTCGTAGTTATTATTTCTTTCAATCGCTTGCTCATCTATCTGTTAACGTTTCATTTACCCATCCACACTGGGCAATAACTGGGCATTCCCCTGTAAACGAACGCCAAATCAATTAGGGAGGTTCTTAGTGTTTTAAAATCCCACTTGTACAGTCATGTGTGTGTTTGTGGGGGGAAGAGACATGAAAACACAATGCAATTAGCTTTGTCTACTGTAAGAATCATAACCTACAATAATTTTTGAAGAGAAAATTTAGGAGTGTGGCTCAAAACGGGTAGGCGCAAGTATATTTTATTTTAAAAAATACTTCTTTGCATGGGACGAGTATACTGTGCAATGCCAAGTGCCTCCGTAGATAGGTAAAGTGCTTCTTGTTCGATCCAATATTAAATAATAGGTAGGTAAAGCACCTCTGATTTAATCCTTTATTATATATGTATCCATCTTAATTTGTTCTTAATATGCTGTTATTCAGATCACGTTTCTTGTTGCAATTCAGAGAAAAGAAAACAAATGAAGTCGAATAATTTGTTATGTTTAATTATATATCGTTTGCGTGTTCCTAAATCCGTATTTTTTTATACAGGGAGTCCCGTTTGTCAAGAACGTATCTCTGAAAGACAACGGCAAAATCGTTATCAAGGGCAAAGCTCTCGCGGGAGCCTCAAGGTAAGAAGATAATTATAGTCCTTTGCATATCAATTGGAGTCGAATGCTGCTAACTTCATCAAACAGGATTTTAATAAAATTCTTCAGCCACGGTTTTATAAATGTATGATTAACTAAACACCGATATAAAATCAAGTGGCGGGAGATTTCAAAACTTAGTTTTAGTCCCAATAATTAATGTAAGGAAATTATAATTAAGAATTGAAAACCATTCAATATTTTATGAATAAGCAAAGGATTAAAACAATTTATTGCAAAGTACAACCCTTGCAGAGATCAAATTTTATCATTTCGATATACAAGATCAGCAAAACTAATTTTTAACATTTTTATATTGGTCAATGATAGAAGTAAAGCTATAAATTGATTTTAGCTTCTAAAATGATATTGTCTCTCACATATACAAAGTTTTTAACACAATCTCGAGGTTTCGTTTTTATTTGTGGGTTCAGGGTCATTTTCAGTTCATTATAGGCTATAAGTTGCGACTATTATATTCGGTGAAGCAATAACTTGGGAAAACTTGGGAAAGAATAACTAATTAAAGTGGAGGCTACCGGCAAACTGCCTCTCCAAGTTGGCGGAGTCGAGACTCGAACCAACGCGGTCAGATGTGAGATGTCTGTGATCTGTAACGATTACTCGACCAACATTGGCCTTTAGACCACTCGGCAAACCGTGGCCTTAGTTTACTCAGCCACAATGACGAAACAGTAGGAACAACGTGTGGACGTGAGATGTAACTCAACTGTATTTGAGGTCGATCTTTGACCTTCAACGTCTATGGCTGGAATTTACGCGAACAAAGTTATTAAAGTTCGGTTTTCTTTAATCTTATAATAGTCCCTTTCTTTGCTCTGCATAATGAACACCCGTCTGTTTGTTTTAGTGTTTCTGTCAGTCTTTTCAACAATATTATCACCATTGCGTCGTCTGTACAGATTAAATATGTCTATATTTAGTAAGATACTTATACGCACGAGTAGATAACAATGACAATTTTGGATACTGGCTGCTTTTCTATGAAACTCAAATTTATTTGGAGGGGGTAATATGAACTCATGTTGGTACCATCACCGTCTACAACGATCGAAAATCAGATCCTAAATTCAGCGCCATGTGGTGGGCAAGGAGTAGAGATGGGCGGGAGTCAAACGTCAGAGGGTCATGTATGTAAAATGTAGATATTTGCGATGGCTTCTGGTGCTGGAATTGAACAATAGAAATGTTGCCTGATTGTGTTTTGAATGGTTTACAGTTAGTATTCGAAAGCAGCAATATTGATTCACATACTGTGAATTAATTTTTTCCAATGTACCAGTTTTCGTTGATTTTGTGGCTACTACAAGCAACGAATTCTAAGAGTAACAAGCAATGTTTCTTCTGTAAAAATAACGGAAACACTTGCCAAGTCCACGATTTTACATACTAATTAAAATGCCCTGGTTTTCCTTATTTACTATCTTTCTTTGCATATCTTTGAAATCTTATACCTAGGAAAATAAACAAATTTACATCAATAACATCAATGGTTTGTTTATGTTTATGTCCGTAATGACATGTAATCTAGTCGTTATAACTTTAGTAATGTTATTTTGATATAATAAAAACCAGGGGCTTGAGGAATAGCTATTATTGATATCCGAGGTTTCTTTCTAGCACGCAATGTGGGAAAGCAGAGGCTTCTCGGATCGTGATGTAAAACATAACCGTTTCTCGACTATGCATCAAAGAAATACAACTGATTTACTAACCTTACATTTCTTATTTCATTCTAGTTGTTTTAATCATGGTGTCCTTGATCAAAGGTCTACTATTATCAAAGGACGCAACTACTGTTATCTTCTGCTGTACGCTATACTTTTACAAATTTATCAATATAATTTGAAGGTGTGAAACGAATGACTTACACAAAATAAAGAAAACCAAATAAGACAAAAAGAAAATGGACAGAACACTAGGGACCATTGTAATTCTTAAAGGTAGGAAAGCAAACATCGTAAGAAAATTTGTACCTATTTAATGTATTACATTACAGAGGTTTGGCGATGAAGCTTTCCAAAATTTTCTAAACACGATGGAGTAATCTTCCAAACTCAAAAGCATGAGACAGAAGACATTGTGTGTCTTCTCCATGATGGGTACACAAATGAAACACAGATATCACTGAAACCCGAGCAAATTTCATCTGAAATGTTTTTGTTTTTTTATAAAAAGAGAAGTGGAAAGAGTTGATGTGTAACACTGATAGAAAGTGAATTTTTACGTAAGTGGACATAAATTTGTTTCACATTTTGTTTTATAGCATGAAATATTCATATTAAACATAAAACATTATGACACAAGGTTTCTAGAAGAATACCTGTAAAAAAACAGCAAGAAACTGAATCACCTCAGCAATATTCATCAAGAGCTATTCAGTTCTTGGAAAAATGGAAGTAAATTCGAGCCAAGACATTAAGAGTTAATAAAGCCTATTTACTGACTAGAGTTGCACAAATGGAATTTGAAGGATTATGTTTGAGAAATTAAATGATGCATAACGCATTTTAGAAAACTTCAGTTTGTTAAAAGAGAAATTAATTTATGATTTAGATAATTGAATGAATGTAATAGCAAACTGATTACCCATAATGCATGATAAGAAGACTCTTACTCCGATCATTGAAACGTTCATTTCGTTGTGACATATAGATTATCTAACCAAAATAGATTTGTTAATCACAATATTAAACTCAGTCAAGAGGAAAGAGATTCCTGCGAGGGTGTGCTTACATTTAATGAATATGGCTTGTCTCTAAAACATATGGGAAACGGAAAAAGTCCTGGCTCAGATGGACTTACTGTAGAGTTCTATAAATTCTTCTGGAAGTATCTTGGGGGATTCCTTTGTAGATCAATAAATTATGTTGTTGTTGTTGTTGTTGTAATTGTTGTTGGGCTTAACGCCATTTTTTAAGAGGTGACTTCTTAAAGTACTTCTCCTTAATATCCAAAATTCCAAAAACATGGAAAGAAGCCAAAAAACATTTAGTACATAATAATTTTGAAAGGCAGTAGGATAAAATAATGGATCTAGAAAAATAGAATTCACTCAAGTTTGTTTACAAAGATCTTTTAAAAAGGGCTAAAAGGCAACATACTGCTAAGCAAGAATCTTGGATGCAATTATTAAAAACAAATATAAGTTGCGAGGAGAGGTCTGAGATTTATAGCAGGGCGAAATTTTGTACCAAGGATTCCAAATTTATGTCTTTTAACTTTAGATTAATCCACAGAATAATCGCTACTAATGATTTTTTGAAAACAATAAACATATTGGATGACAACAAATGTACGTTTTGCAAGAAAGAGAATGAAAGTATTGAACATCTCTTCTATGATTGCAATATTACTTCACAGTTCTGGTACAGTTTTATTGATCATTTCGCAACATCTTGCCCAAATATTGTACATTTGTCAAAAAAGAAAATACTTTTAGGAAGTGAACAACTGGACGGTTTGTGTAATTTCTTGCTTATTTTGGGAAATATTACATTTATACTTGCAGATTCAATATGCAAAATCCTTCCATCTATGCTTTTAAGCAGAATTGTAATGTATAAGAACGTTGAAAAATATGCTGCTAAGATAAACAAAAAAGAGGACCAATTTCTTAAGAAATGGACCTCAATAGATCAATAGGTAACATGTAACGGATCGGATGGTAAACAGAAGCAAAACACTATTTTCTAAAGCTTATGTCACCTACATTGTGCAATATGCATGTGTGCATGAGTGTGTGCATGTTTGTGTTGTCTTTTATTTTTTCTTTCTTTTAATATAGGTTATATTTACCCTCCCTAGTTTATTTGAAAACAAGAAATTTCGATTGTAATGTGACCTTGGGATGGTTCCCCGACCCAATGGTCAACCTATTACGGGGATAATAAAATTTTGAGATTTCAACAATAAAATAAAATAAAAAAATAATAATTTCGTTGTAACATAAAGAACTTCACGAGATCACGAGAGAGAGAGAGAGAGAGAGAGAGAGAGAGAGAGAGAGAGAGAGAGAGAGAGAGAGAGAGAGAGAGAGAGAGAGAGAGAGAGAGATTAGTTTAGTTTATGTTGGTAGCCCTAGTTACATGACATCGTTTTTATTGAAATAGGTATGATTAGAACTTATGAACGGTACCTGAGACGACCCTGAATTTTATCAAACAGGAGCGATCTTTAGAAGTAAATAATATAATTTAAAGATATGTGAAGGAAACAAATCCAAACGTCTGAGGTCGTCGGCTATTATATCAATAAACTGTTTGAATCCTCGTTTTACCCATCTACAAATATTAAAAGAACAAACGTCCCAGTGATTTGTGTGATCGGGACCATTCATTATTACCTTACCCTATAACTGATTTGGATGCACCTGGGCCAAATTAGCAATCGTTTATACGTGTACCAGCTGTAGCAAGAAAGACTAGTACCCTATATTCCGAGTTTCCTCCCTTCCCACCCCATTTTAGATAATGTGACATTTATATTGGAGTATGGTATCATAACCAATTACCTATCGAAAAGTTAGAATTTGGTGACGTCATAGCGTCTAGCGGTCTAATGAAGCTTAGGTGACATTAGATGGAGCAATACCAACATGAAATCGATAGAAAGGTTATGTTCTTCGAAATTGCGCGTAATTTTATTCGTTATGTCCCTAATCCTCAGACAGACGATGCGAAACTTATAACGTTGATGAAATTTGACCTGATGCTAGTCATTGATGTTCCTAGTCACATGACTATCTAAATCTCACAACGTACATGCCCATGACATCACAGGTCACGTGATGTCAATAGTAAGCCACATTCTATTAAATAAAAGTCACATAATGTTTCAAAGAAAATATCAGGACATATAATACTGAAGATATTTAAAAAAAAAAAAAACAATGAACAGAAACCTGTAACTATTGCAGCAACAAAACAGGAGACAAGATTAATCGAGCACAGATCACATGCCTACCTTTAACAAATTTTTTTAGTGCTCATGATCAAAGTGTATTTGTTATTGTAGATGCATCAATCACGACATGTGCAGACAAAACAATGTGAACTGAGGCTTTTTCTGGACTTACGTGTGTTTGAAACATGTGCTTTCAATTTTATCACCAAAGAGTTGGGTTCGAATTTGAGTAATGTTTGTTCCAGCCTTACGTTTGTTAAAGGACTGAAATTTCGTCAGTAATGCAATGCTTCTGTATGTTTCAGTTACAACTCGGACAAGCTCTCAAAACATTTTTTATTACTAAAATCAAACTTTCATTATCAATACATAGTTGGCTATCCAAAAACATAATACTCAGTTTTATTTCCAGACTGGATCCCATTTTTCCATACCATTAGTAGTACTTCAGCATCGCAATATGTATGTGCTTAATGATGGAATTAAAGCAGCATCTATGTAATTCACTGCTTCACTGGATAATTCGTTGCGGAAACCAAAGCGTTTCTTTGAACAAGTCTGGAAAAGTTCGTATTTATTGGATAGCAAAGGAACTGAGGATACTATTTTTCTTTAAATATTATCAAATCTTTTCAATTTAGAGTCTAATTTCTTTCCCTATTTCCTTCTTCGTTTGTTTTTGTTGTTCTACTACTACTACTACTACTACTACTACTACTACTACTACTACTACTACTACTACTACTACTACTACTTATTATTATTATTATTATTATTATTATTATTATTATTATTATTATTATTATTATTATTATTATTATTATTATTATCGGGGCCTCGAGTGGCCGAGTGTTCTAAAGCGCTGTCCGTTATGGATCACTGCCATCTCACCTCTGCCAGTAGCTTCTCGTGGGTCGGTGTTTTTTTTTCGGGTGATTTCCCGGTTTCTTCCTCCACCATTAATACTGGCCGCCATGTATAGCCTATCGTGTGCTGAAAAATGGTGTTAAGCCCAACAACAACAACAACAACAACTATTATTACGAAAGACATAAAAAAGTGGTACTAACAGCTTCCTCGCTTGGCGCTCAACATTAAGAAGTTCGTGTTAGGACTGGTCGGCCTGGTGTCAGGATAATGTGAATAGGTGGGACATCATGCTACGTGTCTGCGGCATGATGTCCCATGCTAGACATCACTATAAACTGCCACATTGCAGACATCTTAGCGATATGACTGAAAAATTGTTAAAGCTACGTTCAAAAATCATTATCACATCACATTATTATTATTATTATTATTATTATTATTATTATTATTATTATTATTATTATTATTATTATTATCTTCTGCAGATTCAATATTTGGTTACAAAAAGGAGCTGCTTCTGAACCGGAGAATATTGTATTTGTTTATGATGCCCGTTTCAACTTTGGCTCAGACAAAAATCTTATCGTCTGCAACCATCGAAAGGGCGGAAGCTGGGGATCTGAGGAAAGGAACGCCAACTCTTTTCCGTTCGTTGTCGGAGAAAAGTTCAAAATGAAAATAAAAATCAGTCACGACCAATATCAGGTATGTAAAGGTCTGTTATAGTCTTTATCTCGGAATAGATCATTTAAAGAGATTATACTATGCAGGTGTTTTCTGTCATGTTTTAATTTCTTTTCACAAAAATGCACATGAATTTTAAACATTGATACAGTCAACATGTGCTGCTTTGTTTATGAATCGCCAATGCCTGTTTTGTGTAATTTTCAAATCGTTCTGGGCGTTACTTAATGACTTAGTTAATTAGCACGATATTTGCAATATGGTGAAAATTCCGAACAATTCGTATGGTGGAGTCGTAACATTTGACGCACATAAGTAATACATTTATCTTTCTATAAATATACTTAATTTGAATTGATTTCCTTGATTTTATTTCGAACATAACTTCTGTTACTACTACATATTAGTGAAAATATAAGAATGTACTATCATAGCCTTCTGGGCATACTAACAAGAGGTCTACCCCTTATCAGAAAGTTCATGTATTCCGTCATGTTTTTTGACTCGCTTCCCACACACTACAATTTTATACATAAATTGAAGCGAACTTTATGGAGGACGTAAAAAAGATTTCATTTAGCATATCTGGAGCTGTTCTATGTTATATTATAATTTTGATTTCAGAAGAGTTTATTTCTGTAAGGTTGAAATAATCAAGTTGGGAAATAGCTTCATTACATTGTAAGAAACATTTTGCTTGTAATCTGTTACTATTATATATAGGTTGTGAACTATTGGTTAAAGTTAATCTACAATGATGACGCACAGAACATCTACCTGTAGAATATACCCTATTGAAAGTACAAAGCTAGCTGCTGGCATTATTCATAACTCATCGTTGGCTAAATAAAAATATTCAGGAAAATAACAACAACAACAAAAAAAAAAACCAAACAAAAAAAAAAAACAAAACAAAACCCAATACAGTTACTAAGACCCCCCCCAATACAGTTATATTGAAAGGTTTCGTTTATAACGTAGTTCATATAAGCAAACTAGGGCGCCAAGTTAAATGGGGCGCCAATTGGGGGTGGAAGCGGCTATTGCATGTTTTGCCTAGGGTGCTACTTGTTGGCAGCTAGTTTCTAAAGCCACACATGCATATGCACAACATTAGTGACGATAACTCCACATGAAACCTCATAAAATAGTACATCATACATAAACACCCCTACGGGCTCAGGGAAAAAAATATGCCGGATACACTATCCTCCATGTTGTGAGATGTGACTAATGTAGGCAGGAACTACTGAGGCTCAGAGATTAGCTTGCCGGATCTGCAATCGAAAGGGTGCGGATTAGAATCATACCATCAAAGCATCTCGGTGTAGGCAACTGAGCATTACTATGAAAATTACTTTACTCCAATTATCTAGGCACCAAATAACCTACCTGTGTTGCTCTGCCGTAAAACACTTAAACCAAACATCATGCTAAACAGTGTTACTGACGCATTTACCCAGCGAGAGTCGCGTCTCTAGCATGCTCATCGCTGACTAGATGCATGGATGTTGGAAGGATGAGTCGCACTGACGGTAGTTTGAAAATACTTTTATGTGGAGTTACTGAATGGAAAATAGAATTAGGTCAGAGGGACTTATTGTCATGGCATATACGGTTTGATTCAATGCATTATCTTGAATGAGCTTATATACCAATAGTCTTGATGTATCTCAATGATAAAACCAGGAATGTCCTTGAATAAATTCACAATAATACCAAACTAATATTTTTTCGTCCAAAATTTAAGTATTTTGTAAATTCCAATGATTATTTAAAAATATACGATTCGTCTCAAATTGTATCTGAACACAAATAAAAACTAATATATAGATTCCCAATCATTGATATTAAAAAGAAGAGTAATACATATTTATTAAAACCTTTATGTACAGACCGTTATATGACATAATGCAATAGTATTTTCTGTAAAACTTCACTAATTTGTAAACATGTTCATTCTTAATAGAACATTTTATGTTCATAAATAAGGTTAGGCCTAGAACTCAAATTTAAGTAAACGTCTTTTGAAAAAGATACAAAAGTCAGGTAAGCCAAAACTCTAGTTTCAGTCACAGACCAAAGTCAAACACATAATAGTTAAATATTCATAACAATGCGCAATAATTGAATCACAATGTTATAACAAAATAGCACAAAAATGCTTTCACAAGGTTATCGGAGATTTTATTTTTCATTTTTTAAACTTCAAATTAACCTCTAATATTCAGGAAGTACAAATGGCCACATGGTGATAGAAATCTTTTGAGAACATTTGAAATTAGGCAAATCGAGTCTTTCTAATCAAACTACACATCAATCCTACACGAAAGGAAAAGAAATTTAAAGCTCGTTTAACAACACCCAAGATCTTTTTTTTTCAAATAACCACTCCGGGGCAATTATTTTTAATCAAAAATCAGATCTTGTGCTAACTATGAAAGTGTTCACAGGAACGATAGTTCTGGTGGTGGTTGTGATGATAGTGCCAATAATGTTAGTGATTAGCTACTGCTTTGTAAAGTTCAGCCTACATTCTAAAGACAGTTTATTTTGGAAATCAGATGAAGTAAACTCAAAGAGAAAATACGGTTAAGTCTGCCTAAACGGCAATCTATTTTAGTCAAAGAGGTATGGTACACAACATGTTTTCCTCTAGGTCTCTAGAGCGCTGTATGAATACAAAATACTGTGTTGTGCTAGGTCCTGTTGATTCCAGTAATTCACTTATGAAATAGTCCACTATACCTCGTACAACTTTTTAAGACGAAGTTTTTGCTTAAGTTGGTTCCGTAAAACACTATTAAAAGCAGACGTCTCAGACTGAACTAAGCAGAGGTACTTCCGTCCACTAGCTGTGATTAATAATGTACAAGTATATATTTAAGGGCTATACTTGTTATATAATAAATTGTGACATAACCGTCCTGGTTTGCAAATTTTTCGTTGAAATATTATGTAATGTTATCTTTTTTTAGATTCAGGTCGGCAGTCATGTCACTACATTTCACCATAGGATGCCAATACACGATGTGGATACCCTGAGAATTGATGGAAACGTTGAGCTCTTTGAAGTTAAAGCGAAGTAATAAATACATATTGAAGACAAAAGAAAGACAATCAACCGTCGTTTACTATTAATTTTTAACTCTTCATGGTATTAAAGTGGTTTATATTGCAACAGAAGAGAAAAGATAAAACGGATATCATATCACTGACTATGCACAAAAATTGCAATGGTATAATACTGAAAATAAATCCAGAATATAAATGTAGTCGCTGAAAATGTAGTAAAATGGATTCAACGCACGCATCTTTTATTTTATATCCATCCACCCATCCATCCATCTATCTTAACTATCTATCTGTCATTCTATCTAATCTAATTTAATCCTTTCTAATCTAATCTAACCTAATCAATCACACTTAAAAGCGATAGGACATTCTTTAAATTAATTAGTTTTATCCAGCCCGAGAGCTTTGTAATCTACGGATCTCTTTCTCAGAGGCCAACATCAAGAATGAACAACCTGAATCCAAACACAAAATCACGGGCATCTCTCTAAAATTGTTTGACTTGCAAACAGTCGCATTAAGCAGTGAATAAATGGATTGCTGCTTTAATGGCAGTCCGATAACAGGCTGTACCAGCAAAAATACAGAAAATGCACTAGCAGTCCGATAACAGGCTGTACCAGCAAAAATACAGAAAATGCACTAGCAGTCCGATGACATGCTGTACCAGCAAAAATACAGAAAATGCACTAGCAGTCCGATGACAGGCTGTACCAGCAAAAATACAGAAAATGCACTAGCAGTCCGATGACAGGCTGTACCAGCAAAAATACAGAAAATGCACTAGCAGTCCGATAACAGGCTGTACCAGCAAAAATACAGAAAATGCACTAGCAGTCCGATGACAGGCTGTACCAGCAAAAATACAGAAAATGCACTAGCAGTCCGATAACAGGCTGTACCAGCAAAAATACAGAAAATGCACTAGCAGTCCGATGACATGCTGTACCAGCAAAAATACAGAAAATGCACTAGCAGTCCGATGACATGCTGTACCAGCAAAAATACAGAAAATGCACTAGCAGTCCGATGACATGCTGTACCAGCAAAAATACAGAAAATGCACTAGCAGTCCGATGACATGCTGTACCAGCAAAAATACAGAAAATGCACTAGCAGTCCGATGACATGCTGTACCAGCAAAAATACAGAAAATGCACTAGCAGTCCGATGACATGCTGTACCAGCAAAAATAGAGAAAATGCACTAGCAGTCCGATGACATGCTGTACCAGCAAAAATACAGAAAATGCACTAGCAGTCCGATGACATGCTGTACCAGCAAAAATAGAGAAAATGCACTAGCAGTAATGTGCCCACGTTTATGGATTGTAAAAATAAAGGTTATAAACCTAAAATATTGTAAAATAACAGAAAAGGCGAGGGTAGGATGGGTAAATTTGCAACATTTAATTTGGGAAACAGTTGACCGAATCATTGTTTTTTGTTCTTTTTATTAGGGTATGGGGTCCATAGGTGCAACGGATAGTTTCATAAATTTAACTTAAGGCTATGATGCGACTTTTCTAGCTATTATTATTTAATACTTAAAAATATGGATGCATTTATGACTTACTTGTTTCGGGTTTGTTTTGTTCTCGAAATTGACATGCAGCTAGGTGGCAGAGCTAACTACCCGTAGCAATGGATATATGTGTTCAAGGAAAGTAGAATATCTAAAAAGAATGCCTTGATGTAAATTATTTTGAATTGCAACACGATGAAGTTGTTTAGTAGTCTTTTTCACCATTATCAGAGGAAAGGGTCTTGCATTTTCACCGTGAACTTCACTTTGTTTCACAAATGACCATCAGATGTGAAAAATGAACGCATGAGTTTGAGCCTGGGATACACGAACTTCTTTTGCTTTGAGCTTCCATTGACTTCTCAGGTAATGTGAATGGTATTTTTACGTTTCATTTTAATGTAGCGATCCAAAATATGGAACTTTTGAACCTTACTGGTATATTTTTTATGGCTGTTGTGTTTTGGCAGGCTAGTAGTATATGAGGACGATATAGCCCCAATTAACCCAAAGAAGGAAAAACAGCCTCGGACAATATAGCCCCACGATTTTTCAAAACAATTGGCACACCCTGGGACGATATAGCTCCATTGGGAATTTTGTATTAGTGACTAGCACACCCTGTGACTGTATAGCACCAAGAGGTACGACACAGGTGGTATGACGTCACGGTACTGGACACTTGGCAATAGTGTAGCAAGGAGCTGACCTAGTTTTACCTAAATAAGCACAGCTAGCACTACGACTCTAGGGAGGAACATATACATAGACATATATGTACAATATAGACATTAAAACATATATAAACACAGATATAGATATGACATTTTTTGAAAATTTAAATCTTTTCGAGGTAAGCAAAGTGGCCATTGAAAGGGCCTTTGTTTTCTTCTTCTAATTTCTTCTTCCACCAGCTTCTTATCTATTGTTCTACACTTTTGGTATTTTTGTCCTACTCCTCTTCCTGGTTTTTCTTCTCCTCTTCTTTCTGCTTTTACCTTTTTCATTCTCCTCTTCTTTTTCAAATTTTTCATTCATTATTTCATCATCCTTTTGTCATCTATATCCTCCTTTCCTTCCTTTCAATTGATATCATTTCATTGATAGTATCGTTACATTTTTTCAAATTGTTAATTTCCATCTTTAGGTGATGGTGGCTATAACACCCATATTTAACTCTCACCAACATTTCCTCCAACTTGACTAAGGTATCAACTACCTTTTGCAGTCTTAGCATTCTCTCGTAATTGCTTACCATCTTTTATTCTGTATAGAATGGCGCGAATGGTGAACGATATGTTTTATATATGTGAAGTACAGATTTGAAGGAAAATATTCCTTAAACTCACTTCTCATATAATATACCATCCAATCCACACCAACGAACAAGAAGCATAAAAAAAACAAAATATACCATCCACACCAACTAAACGAGCAGCATAAAACACACAAAAATGCCATCACACCAACGAAACGAGCAACATAGAACACAAAATATACTATCTCACCAACAAAACGAGCAGCATTAAAACACAAAATATACCATCCACACGAACGGAACGAGCAGCATAGAACACAAAATATACTATCTCACCAACGAAACTAGCAGCGTTAAAACACAAAATATACCATCCACACCAACGGAACGAGCAGCATAAAACACAAAATATACCATATACACCAATGAACGAGAGGCATATTACACAAAAAAATACCATCAACACCAACGACACAAGCAGAATGAAACACAAAATATACTATCTCACCAACGAAACGAGCAGCATAAAACATACAAATATACCATCCACACCAACGAAACGAACAGCATAAAACAAAAATATACCATCCACACCAGCAAAACGAGCAGCATTAAATACAAAATATACTATCTCACCAACAAAACGAACAACATTAAACACACCAATATACTATTTCACCAATGAACGCGCATGCAAACACACACACACACATACAAACACATCAGGAAAGGAGTAAGTTTTTATAGTTATACTACACTAGATTTATACGAATTGGCAAATTGAATAGTCCTCTTTTCTAGAGATTTGGTTAGCCCCGAAAAGGGCTGTTTTTTCTTGAACTCCATAGCCATTGGCTAATGCTGGCATCTTTCAGGAGGAACACTGCACACACATCGCCGGCTCCAGTCATTCTCCCAATTCACATTAGTGATTGGGAGAGAAGACGGAGGTTCAGTGGCTTCACTCTCCCAGTCATCCGTCTCTGAGGCAGTGAAGGCTTCCCTCCTATACCACAACCGTAGATGAATAAGTTGTGGCATTGGTAGTGGCATTGCTTGTGATTGTGCTGCTGCTGCTTGAGGTGTTCTCACCTCATGTTCCACTTTAAACACTGCGGTAAAATGAAGAGGTGAGACAAGATCCTTTCCTCCTTCTCTTTCTTCTTTATCTCCTCCTCCTCTTTCTCAATTGTTTCGTCTATGGCCTCCCTGGTCAGCTCATCTAAAATGCGCCTGGCATACTCTAGGTGCATTTGGAGTTCGAGAAGCTTGGTAATTCTTCCACTCATGTTTGATGTGAACTGGTTCACAATGGTAGTTCGACTGCGCTTTGGATTATATTCGCTTACTGCCTGATCGGCATTCGTGCGACTGTTTGTGGCCCCGAGCTGGGCGTATGTCCCTTTAAGAGGGCGCTTGGCCCCGAGCTGGGCCTTCTGGAACTTTGAAGAGGAAGGACGCGCCCCCAAAGCCCCCGGGGAAGAACAAAGAAGAAGAAAGAAGACAGGCGATGAAGAACAACGATGGACAAAGGAAAAGAACGCTGGGCCTTCTGGAACTTTATGAAATCTGGTCAAAATATATCCAGTTTTTCCTACGGGAGTCCTTATGCCAATATTGTGTTAGCTACCTTTGCAATTTGTCGAATGCCTCTGAGTTGTGATTTTTGAATATATTAATGTTTGAATTTTGTGTACTTGGCGTACTTATAAAAGCCTAAAATTTCCTTCAATCTGTTGGGTGGATGTCACCCATTGTGTTTTTTTTTACCACCGCATAAATTGTCTTGGTTTTTTAATTTTGACCGCCTTTCGAAAGGATCATGTTTGTTCAAAAGGTCTTCAATGCCAAAGTGAAGACTGAGTTATGGTATATTTTGCTTGACAGTTGGCCGCGCGGCTTCGCACTGTCCCACTACTGCGTTTAATTGTGTCTGAGGAGGGGATTATAGGGCAGCAGGGGATGGAGGTTAGTCCTGGACTGTCCCTTACCTTTGAAGCGATGCTAACACCTTTTCAAGTGTTTTGTGTGTGAGTGTGGAGTGGGGAGCTTGTGGGACAGCAGGTAGAGCTTCCTAAACTGTCCCTTGTTTTGAGTTTTCGACAACTATTGGATATAATATCTTTTCATAATGGCAATGTTTGAGATTTAGGCATCCATCGTATAGTAAAATCTTTTCGTAATGGCAAATGTAAGTTGTAATTCTTTTCATACTGGCAGTTGACTCTGCCTTTGTTGGGGTTATGAAAGTTATATAGCTTTCACTTTGGCTGTTGCATAAAGTGTTGTTTCCCTGTTCGTTCCTTCTCCTGTTTGCTGTAGGAATTCAATTCAAAATGGATATTTTCTAGTCTCATTCTTTATATTGAAGTAATTATAAATTTATTATTTATTTATTAATTTATTCTAAGTTTATTGTTATGATTATTTTACATTTTGTATAGTAGTAGCAATATTACTTGATTTATTTAATGCTATAGATTGTGGTTAGATTAATTTGTTCTATTACAGATATTTATTTTTTATTTTTGTTTTTTGTGTAAGCCTTAGTGATTTCAATTCTGATTGGCTGATTTTGTGTCTGCATTTCAATCCTTTCCTAGCCCATTATTGTTGTCCAATTAGATAAGGTGTGCGCCTAAATTTCGGCCAATCAGCTGCGGCCTTATATAATATGCTTAATTAAAGAGAGGTTCCGTTTTTGTAACGCGCTTCTATATTTATCCTGGTATGTCAGACTGACTTGTATAGGGTCAGACTGGAGACACACCCGCTTTATATAATACAAATGCGGACGTGATACAAAACATTCCTATTGGAATTTAGTATTGGAACGTAATGGTAGCTCATGTGATGGGGAGGGATAGAGAAATAGTCAAAGAGCATATATTTACTGCGTGTGTTTTTAAACTAAACAAACGACAGACACGTTTTTCAAAATACAACATTTTTATTCAAGTAACAAAGAAAATAAGAAACAAGGAACAAGGAACAAGGAACAATAATATTCAACATAAAAATTATTTTTGACACGGTTGACAAGGTTGTGAAATTATGTAAGATTTCCATTGATGAAAGTCATGAGGCCACCGATTTACACTACAGTTTCTAGCTACAGACAAAATATAGCCATAACTGTCACAAAACCATCGATCTACTTTTTCATCGTTTCTAGAAGAGTCACGATCAAAATAAGTTAATAAATGTTCTAAAGAATATCCCCGACTGCGATGATGAAGAAAATACACACAATATTGTCCACACACCATGGAATCGTTGCTTTGTAATGTCACAGTTTTGAATCGTGTTGTCTGGGCATTTCTTCTCATAAAGTCGATGATATCGTCTTCCAAAGGCGGTAATCCATAGAAATCAAAATACTCCACACAATTGTTTTGAGGAAAGTACACGTATACTCAGTGAGTTCCTGGAAGATGACTGTCGTCCGTGTTTATGACATAAGCTTGATGGTCTTGAGGTTTGCGATGAGGGAGTTCATCTTTAGCTCACAAAACTGGATTCTAAAAAGCAGTATACGAACTCTTGTTCAAAAGGTAATAAAGTTCACAGGTATCCATTTATTTCTGGTTGTTTTGTTTCTCTTGTTTTTACATGTAATGATAAGTCATCAATTGAAATCTGACTTTTTGCATGAAAAATTCTGACAAGTAACCGTTTTTTCGCATTGTTTCCAAAATCTGGACTAAGAGATCTTCGATGCGATAGATCTCTTGAGTAGTCAGTGGAGGACAGGAATGATCACGTAAGCCTTTATACCACTCATGCAAAGCGGTTTCTTCTGAGATGAAACTCCAAGCATCGTTTAGATACTCGTCCAATTTTTCTTCTTGGTTCATCATCTGACACTTATTGTGTTGAATTTGACTAGGATGATCGTTTTGACATCCATAGCAATCTCTCTTGACTAAGGCCGTAATATTATCCACTGTGTTTAGCAAAATACGACATTAAATGTTGTTCTTGTTCTGGCCATTTCAACTTGACAACCTCGTCCTCTTTGACTTGGTCTGGGGTTTGGTTTCCACGCTATCCTCCCATTCCATAGTGTCTAATAGTCTAGAATGACTTCTCTCGAACTGTTGATTTATATGGTATTATCGAATGCAGCATACAAGATGACGTTCACAGTGTGAGGTAGAGCATCTGCAAACTTATGTTCCACACGCAGTTGACCCGATTTTATAGGGTGGAAATGTCTCTCGTCACTTCCTTGGTCTGGAGTGAAATAAAAGGCCCACAAAATGTAACCTCCGACATAATCTTCTTACGAAATACTGTGGCTGGTGTTCGTTCCTGGTTGTCCGGTAGCTTCGTACAGGGACAAGTACGATCTTAGGTAATTGTTCTGGGCAAAGTTAGATTCAAAGGGTCTGGTACACAAAGTCTTGGCATCACGACTGACTTTAATCTTGGACACATCGTAGTGGTTACACTGGAAAGGATTAGCCGTGACGGCTCCGTTGAGGGCTGCATTGCTGACGATATCAACAATTAAACGTTTGGGTAACTGCCATTGGAACAGATAATCTTCGATCTTGGATCGGAGACCACTAGCAATAGTGAATGTTTTCACTTCTATACGTCGTATTGGATACTTGGCCGTCGTTCTGCTCAAGGTGTGACTAATGTAGTTTTCCGCTTTAGGTAACACTTTTACGTGACATACGTAAAGTCTGGCTTATTGGATGATGTTTTCTTTTTACTCGTTGACATGGGTCATCAAATTGAAAACGACACTACTACGATTCAGTCTCAAGCGAATATCCACTCCGTTTAGTAAATACTTGTCTGGCAACAACATGTCCAAATGCAAACTATCCATCAGTTCTAAACTACGACCTTGTAGAATTTTCTTTCGACGATCGTTAAAACCCACATTGTGAGGAACATCATCGCCTGTCAGGGATGTATCGTTAAACTTATTCTCCTTAGCAGTGTCAGGTTTCCATACCACACAAGAATCAAGATGAGTGTTCTTGGTCTCTTTTCCGTACGTCAAGATATTTTCTAGATACACTCGGTAAGGGTAAGTATCCATATTGATTCTGACCAGTATGTTATTCAAGCACAAATCCACTTCGCTAAACAAGAAATGCATGAAATTATTGATGGGAGATACAGTGGCATCGGCTCCCGGATTGGTGTGGTCTGTTTTGATCACTTTCAGTTTTAGATACAAGTAACTGCTATTCAGATCGATGCGATTTTCGGGTTGTCCTTTGATTTCAAACTCGATGGTAGCGGAATCCGTCAAAGAGGAGACGGGATGATATTCGACCCATTGGGATTCTTGCATGGTCATCATGGTGGGTGGCATAGCAAAAAGATCCAGTTCCGACTTTGAATAAGCAGAAGATGCTCGGTGCATCATTTTCTTGTTTTTGTGTGCAATTTAATAATAAAAAACGTCTAAGTCTCGAACAGTTTTTCTTTTCTTATTCTTTCTAGCTTTGGGAGTGTGAAGTCCTCCGAATGGTTGTGTTCTTCTTCATCTTTTTAAAGCCTTGTCCTTGCTGTGGTGTCAGGGAAGCATGAATGTCTGATCCAGCAGCGATCGTGGCATTTATAGGAGTTTCTCGCCTACCCAAAAGGTCTTTGCCTGTTTGAAGCAAAACATTTTTGCCTGCTCTTAAGAAAACTTCTTTGGGGTTTTGTTTGTCAATGATGACATTTTGAAGAAAATCTTTACCGTGTGTCAACGCACCATTTTTCAGGGCGTGCATTGCCTGTGTCACCATCGGTTTCAGCACGGGAACCACAGTACGAAAGGCCGATCTGAGCATATCCCCTAATCCGTGCCCTCGTTGTCGAGTGACTCCTTGGTACACAGGAGACATGACTGCCAAGAAGTGTTTAGAGTACTCGTTTTCGAAAATGGAGTTTCACAGTGACATTTCCTTGGGTAAATGGATTATTTTGTCCCAGATTTCCTTTTATAGCAATGTTGACATTGTCGAAATAGGACTTTCTGACAGGTAAATAGTGAGGATGTAAAATTTAGCGGTAAACTTGATAGGTGTTTCCACATTCTTCGTCAGCAGCCGTGGCAGACTCCACATTGAAAGGAATGTCACGCAATAACGGTACGGAGGTATGTCCCACTACGTTGTACTTCACCACATCGAAGTACACAAAATCAAATTCAGTCCTTGGTTCATTTCTACAGGGTATCGAAAATATGTGGCAAAATCCAAGTTACCGGTCACAGCGGGTATTTCTTTTGCATTCTTGATTAACTTTGGGTCTTCACCCAAAATGTGATACAATTCAGGAAAAAATGTAATGGCCAATATTTTGTACTCCTGAAATTTGATCAGTAGGCGACGAGCTATTTTGATTGTGACACTTTTCTATCTCTCTCCAAGGCTTTACCAAACATGAAATTGAACCTTTCAGCAAGGTGTTTACAAAATGGTGACCACTAAAATAATAACCCACAGGAATTTTCAAATAGCAAGTAGTTCGTGTAGTTCGTTGCGTTTCGGAGATTTTTGTTTTTATAAAGTCTGCTACAGCACGGCGTTCGTCCATGCTCTTTTGCACTTCTTGGTTATAAACTTCAATGGACACAGTGTTTTGAGTTTCGTCGATTTTTTTTCGATTTGTGTATGGTGAATCATTTCCACAAAAGCCACTTCCCAATGGGCTTCGTGATCTAATTAGATGGTCTGAGGTAATGTGGCCATGAAATAGCACAAAGTGGTATTGGGAAACACCTCCATGGAACTGTCACTGGATAATGTTAAGTAAAATTGGTTGTTCATAATTTCACAGTTCTAGTGTCCGAGGAGTCATTGAAAGTCAAAGGAGTGTCTAAAAGATGATGGTTAGGGTGACTATTAGAACTAACGTTGGACACAAGATTCCCGCTGTTGTTGTTTCTGTTAGAGGCATACTTTATGGACGGATTGGAAAGAAGGTAACCAATGCAATTGCTGAGTAAAATGGTCCACAATTGTTTGTCGCCTTGTTGAAAACTCAAATAGCAACAGCAGTACCGATGACACAATACACCACAGAAATTTGACAGAAAAAGACGATTTGAGTTTTAGGCACATGTTCACCACACCACACCCACAAGGGTTGCTTTTCTAGATCTTACAAAGAAGAACTGGGGAAAGGAGCGGTCGCAGTAGGAGCTGAGGCTGTGTTTAAGGGAATGATGGTCACTTCTTTTCATAGTCGATGATTTGAGAAGCGTCAATCCAAGAGTCAAAACTTGACGGATATCCTTTCCAATGTACTTTGACTTCTTTGACACGGCATTTGCCCCACTTTTCGTGTTCTTAGATCGAGAATGCTTTTTATTTCGTACGCGTCGTCTTTCTTTATGGTCTCACGTTGTAACTCGGGTAAATAAAACGTTCCTTTTAACACTTCCCCGTTCATGTCTTCCAATTTATAGACGGGAGGATAACGACCACGCAAATCGTTCAGTGATAGGAAACAATTCGGTGGTCCAATTGGGTAAGTAACCCTTTTCGAAAGTACGTTTGGTTTTGCCAATGCGTACCCAATCTCCTGTGGCTAACATTCCATCTTACTTGGGGACAGTGACTGACGGGGACGTACTAAACAGGCGCTCGATGACGGTCACTCCGTTGTCGGGAGTCACTTCTTGAGGGGCGCGTCCAATGCTTCGATGGTAAGATTGGTTGTATTGGTTGTATGATTGAACGATGTGTAGCAAGACGTCGAAGTACTTGAGAGTGTGTTTATGCGTTAAATATTTCCACATGCGTTCTTTCAAGGTACGTTGAAAACGTTCCACGATTCTGGCTTTGATCTCTAGATTCTCGGGGTAAAAAAATGAATGTCACGTTTCTTCAATTCTTTTTGGAAAGCATGGTTTAGAAATTCAGTAACTTTGTCGGTTTGCCATCGAAAAGGGTGATGACTACTTTGTTTCAACACCAGTTTCAGGGCGTGCACTAATTCACTGCTGGATTTGGATGTCAAGGGAACGACGACCCAAGCGAATTTGGAAAAGACGTCGATGACAAAACAAATACTTGTAGCCACGATTGTAGGTGACCAAAATAGAGACATCGGCTAAATCAGCTTGTCATTTATGTCCGATACTTTCCACTTGGGTGCGACTTCTGGAAAATTTTTGTCGAATGGGTTTGTGTAAGGTATACGTGGCTTGTTATTGTAACCACCATTGTACTTCTGGTAAACGGATACTTTTCATTTTTTTTTGTCAGCACTATACAATCCGTAACCGGCAGGATGGGATAGATCGTAGTAAATGCTGACTAAGACTTTCTACATTTTTTAATAAGTTATCAAATTTTCACTAATGTTACTATTGTCTTTCTGTGGTATTTTCTTGGATTGTAATGCTTTGCGTGTCCGACAAGCAATATGTGTCGACGAGGAGGATGACGGAACAGGGTAATCGGTTCTTGTTTCACTTCTGGTTTCTCTTCTTTCTTTTCCACTTCTTTTAAGCCAACCAATTTTGGATGTTGGTGGTGTTGTTAACTTGGGTACTTTCTCTGGTGAAGTTTGAAATTCTTATTCTTTTTCTATTTTGACCACTGGGGGCAGTGACGGTAATGGTGGTGATGGACTTTTTCTCAAGGTCTTTAAATCTTTCAGAGTGTGTGAAGCTGTTTCGTCTAAAACTTTTTGGTTAAAGAGTTGCAGTCGTTGCAACATTTGACTGTACCTTTGAGATGTTTCCTTTTCGGACAATCTTTGCGATCCATCAATGATTGCAATTCGTGTTGCAACTGGGACATCTCGGTCAAATGAGGATTGGGAGGTAATTGCGGAGTCCTTTGTTCTTGCCAACGATGGTATTCAATCCATAGTTTGTAAGGTACTAAAGTTAGTTTTCGTCTTTCCATTAGATTTCATGGATAACATTTGAGATTTTTTGACTTCAGTGTTCTCTTTTTATCAGTCTCCCATGATACTTCCAAATGTTCCTAATACTCCTTTCAGCAAGGGTTTTCCTACAGTTCCCAGCAAGGGTCCTAACAGAGGTAAAATGGCAATTCCTCCGTGTTGCACCAACATCTTTTTCTTTTGACGAATAAAGATGTTTTGGACCATTTGGCGAAGAACGTGTCGATGTTTGGCTAAGCATTTTGTTTTCTGATGTGGAGACAAAGGTATCGTACCTTTCAAAACATTGAGACAATATTCGTACACGGTATCGACGACATCTTTGGAGGCAGTTTGAATGAGTTTGTCTTCTGCATGAGTGGAGGAGCTTTGGACAGGACAGACAACTTATTTCAATGTTTGACTAAACGAGGATGGCAGTCCCTTTCTTTTTCGTTTTCCTTTTCCTTTTTGCACAGAAGAACGACGATGGTAACGGTGTGCACTTCTTGGTGAGGTCATCTTGAGGTGATCAAGAATACAAATACACTGATTCGTATGGTTTGCTTCAGGTCTCTTTTATACTGGAATGCGTCTCCACTAATTGTCTTTACGTCGTATCAACTTGGTGACTGGCAACACACGTCGTGGAGGAGTTCGAAAAGGGCTAAATCAAGTCAATTCTTGGTTGGACAAATCCAGTAAACTTTGAAAGACAACTGATCTATCTTGAACTTTGATTTTGGGGATAGGTACTTTGTGAGCATCGGCAACTGCTGCTAAAGAGAAAGTGGGTAACATCGCTGGCTGAGACGTTTCTGTAGACGCTATCTTGTAGGTTGAAACTTTTTTCTGTGGGCTTTTCTTTTTCTTTTTCTGAGGTGGTGACTTGCTCTTGGCACCGGTTTTCTTTTTTTTTCTGAGACAGTGACCTATTTTTGATACCGTGGCTCGTTTTCGTTTGGGTACGTGGGTGAGTGACTTTCTTGGAGACAAGTTTGGGTGCATTAGGATCTCATTTTAAGAGGGAACGAATGATAACATCTCTAGTGAACCACTACCTTCAGGTTTCAAAATAATTTGCTATTTTGTTTAAGTGTTGATGCTTGGATCGGCCAATTGCGTTAAGGCTATATTGTTTCTGTCAAAAAACGTTTGGTTTGATGTGGAATCTGAATGATACCTTGAAGTACTTGATGTGCTGTCACCTTAAACCATCGTAAGACTTCTTTGAGACTGGCTTCTAAGACACGAGCACGTATTTGTGGATTTTTTTATGAGATTGAAGGGACGTCATGTTGACGGTGTGTGAGACAGAGTCCAAGTGACCAAGGTTTTTATAGATTTTTTCTTTGGTGGTCATTGTTAAGTCGAGGACGGTGACGTGTAAACGACAGGTCCTCCGTCTTGGCACCAGTGTTAAAACAGATGGGAACGAAATCGCACATAATCAGGGAAAGTGGGTTTTAAAGCCACGAGTAAATAGGCTTGTGGGGATTGAGTGGCATCTTCGTACGCATGAGTTAGCTATGGTGTTCCTAACTGTTTGGCTAGGACTGTACTTGCGATTTATCTCTAGTACTTTTAAACAAGACCATGTAATGAGCATTGAGATTGATGGTACGATGGGCTTTACTTTGTTGAAACAAAGTTTGGGTGATGCAAACGACACTGGCATTACGATGATGACCTTTGCGTGTAAACCACAGTTTAATTTCTTCTTCGTCTTCTCCTAATATGTTATCAAAAAATAACCAAATGGGTTTGACTGGTATCAGACACGATTCCGTCGTCTTCGACAGGAATGCCTTCTACAAAGACAATGGATTCACCTTGACTTTCTCGTTGAAGGCTGTAGAGGCCGATTGCCATTCTTTGTAACACCACACGATGCGTAGAGGTTGACGATCGATCATATGATATTTACGTTCGATAAAACGTTTGACAAATTCTGTTTTGCCCGAACCGCTAGGTCAAGCAATGATCATGTTAAAAGGATGTTGAAGATACAAGGTCTCCCAACTAGCACAATAAAAAGTTCGTCAATGGCTTTGAAAGTGGACAGAGAAGGAGCAGAGACAGTAGAGGTAACCATAGTAGTGTCAGGAATGTCACATTTTTATACCACGAAGTCAGACAAGACAAGGGTTTTTATACTTTTTGCATGACAAGTTTATTGCAAACTCTAATATGAAATAATACGAAAGACATAAATACATAATAGCCAAATGGTTAAGTACATGGATAAAAGGCACATCAAAACAATGTAATGTTCTAAACATTTGTACATTCCTTGGTACTGTCACACAAGTGTTCTCCTGGAATGGTCTTTCGTGGATGTCAATGAATGTCCTGGCCTAAAGAGAATGGTTTTCCTAGGTGACAAACTATTCTTCTTCTGGTACTGTCACTAACACAGGTTTAAAAGTGACTTTTTCACGGAAGGTTTTAATATTTTAGTATGACAAATCTCGGGCATAGTTGGCCACCTCTTTAGTCCAAGTCTCAAAACCCAACTTTTCCAGTCACGAATATATGTCTAGTGAGGGTGTAAGTCATAAGCTACACACACATCCTTATATACATCTTTGGTACCTAAAAGTTGACGAATCTTGTTTTCACGTAAAGGTCGAGAAATATTCAGATGAAAGGGCAAAGCTTTGAGGAGAATGAGTCTCTCGTGAGCATTTAAAGGGATCACTTTCATATTTTTTGGAGTGGTAGGTACTGTTCGTAAAGAGTCCACAAATAATCGGACCGTAAGCAAAATCCCAGAAGGAAGTCACTAAGACACACACTTCACGTTGACCACAATTCAATGGACACAGTTCTTGTAATAGACAATAGTAATCCGCCACTGTTTCAATATGGTCGTGGATCTCCTTCCATGGAATCTGTTGTATCACCAATGATAAAGGTCGTGACATGGTTGAACATTTTTATAGTCTCTTGTTTTCGGCAGCTATAACCGGAATTTCTGCACAAACATGGTCGTATTATTCCGTTGTCGAATCCAAATTTTCTAGTCTCTGACACATGACAGGTTGATCAGAAGTTTCCTCTTCTAAGTATATATTGTGTACAAGATTTTGGTAACTCTCTAACTCTTCTTCTGGAATTCGATTCAGTAAGTGTAATTGTTAGTAAATATAATCTCTACCTACAAAACAATTCTTTTCCTCCGTGGGTAGTTGATGAATGTCTGACTACTTGAACACTTTCTCCAGAATCAATACTCTTATATCATTGAGGTACCAATGGTTTCCACATCGGTGACGCAACGGATGCAATTCTTCTTTGAGGTTGACCTGTATTTTGACCTACTCTACGTAAATGCGTTCTCTCAACTCCACAGGTAAGCCACTGTTGTTCTCTTGTAAAGGATTCATGACCATGTATCAGTAAAACACTTCTTCTGGAGCGAAAGTAATGAACGTAGTGAGTTATTTCTGACCACTGCCATTCAGGATAACGGTTAAGAATGTCAATAAAATCTTCCAAACTAAATGGTCTAATGCGAAACGGTAGAATAAATGCACCCTTGATCCAGAGACATCGAACTTGTTGATTGACTTTTTCTCTTTCCTCTTTTGAATTTCTCGACACAGACGTTCTACAGTTACGAATTGAGATTTGACTCTGACAAGTCCCTGGCAAATGTCCTTGTAGATCTTCTCTTGCAATTCGAGTGGTAATGTTTGAAGATTATTTTTGATAACTAGTTTAAATACTTGTCTAGGGATGGTCCAACGTTTGATTCCTAACCACGTTGCTACTTTCTTACACGACATGGTTGATCCCACTTCAAAGACGAGGTCCCACTAAAGATAGGTAGTGACAATCTGGAGACCACCGTGAAGTGACACGCCACAACTGAAGCACTTGACATTATCCCCTTCACTCAAGTAGAAAAATCCGACTTTGGCTAATTCTTCGGGGTAGGTCCCAGATATTTTGGCCATTTTCCAAGAAGGTTTGGATCCGACTTTCATAGTCGCAGTATTCTGGCAAACGCACAGGGAACGAATAATCGCTTTGTGCAAGTTCAGTTTGATAAGGGTAAGGTGAAATTGCAAAAGTTTACTCAGTTTTAAACGACATCCGTAGGGTGGTAGTCGCGTTTTTTCTTGTGGAGGATGACACCGACAATGAAAACCAGTAAATTGAAAATGTGTACGATGACAAGTAGCATCGCTTTTGCATCAGTCATGCTTGACACGTATACCCTCATCATCCCTTTCCATGGTAAGTTTGGTCGTCACAGCAAAGTTGGGGAAGAGACACGTGGGTCAAGAACAGTGTCGCTTTTCCGTCGGTGATGTGAAATTTGTCGTTGGATTGTTGCACGTGTTGAATTTTGTTGATGACTTTGGAAGGTGTAAATTCTGATGGCTTGCTAAACTCGATCCATACGGGAGACTTCAACTTGTCGTGATGAATGGAAAGTCTCAAGCGATCGCTAACTTTGGCTTGACATTGCTGTTTCAGATTGGTTATCAAATAACTCCACACATTGGTGATGAACCCTTCTGCTTTCTCCAGCGGTACGTCGGACTTGAAATCTTTAAACTTCACCGTGTACGTGGGGGCTGTAGTTCTAAATTTTCTAGAGGAACGTTTGTCCGTCTCTTGAATGAGGTAGTAATTTTTAGGGTTTACTGATCATGATGGACTTTGACTGGGTGTAGACTCACTGGGTTTAGATTCTGGTTCATTCTTCTCATCTTTAAAATAACTGACATGAATTTGAACCAAGACTTCAGCGTGCTAGGAAATAAATCACGTTTCTGCCTTTTTTTCTTCTCCACATTTCTTTTCAAAATGATCCGATCGTTTCATCTTGATTGTAAAACGTCAAATGACTTCATTTGAAACGCGTTAGTCCCTATATATTTTGTCAGACCAGTGCATATATAAAGGAATAGTGCCTTCTCTCTCAGTATTAATTTTGCTCTCAAACCGATCAGCACGATGGAAGAACCCACACAGATCGATTTTCTGATTAGAACTTTGCGAGGTGTCATACGAAAGTTTTTTTTAGAGAATGCAACGAACTATTCTTCCTCCTTTCGAAATTAAAGTCAATATACTTGCTATAACTTTAAGAATAAAGGGTCATGGGCTACAGAATGTCAAGACCGTCAAAAAACTAGTGTCAAAAAAGACAAAAGTCGAGATACCTGTTATCATTTACAAGAGAGGACGTTTGTCTTCAGAGTGCTCTAAGAAACACCAGTAACAAACCAGTTATATGTCTTCTTTATTTAGAAATAGTACGTATACATCATAGATTCTAAATCTCTGTATCAAGTTAATCACTAGATCTAATTAATATTTTAACTACGTAAGCGTAAAAAGTTTTCATTTAATTTACTCAATAATGCAATATTGCAAAAAATTAAGATTCAATAAATTATTCTCTAATTATTTGGTTCATATAGATTTAAACAAAATAAGTCGGTTGATCATCCATTTTGCTGCATGTACTATGCTTTACAAATTCTAAGCATTTTTTAAGGGACTTAATATAAACTATATTTGTGTTTGCAAAAGATGTATACTCTCCGCTGATGAAAGTCATGAAAACAAATAAATGACAATGCAGTCTGATTTAACCCTGCACATATGTACATAAATAAATCAACAGTTTCATTTGAGTACGTCAGTTAGTATGGGAATATTGATTTCGCCTAATTCATACGTACGTTTTACGTACTTTTGTAACTATCTATCTCGAAAAGATTTTAGCACCAATGGGCAAGAACCATTCAATGCATTCAAATTATTTTTTTTAGCAATTTTGTATGTGTACGTAGATGACCTAATTACTTATATTTTGAAGCCATTACAGCAATCCTTGTTTTTTTTACACATTTTAAAACTGTTTGAAATTGGATATTTCTTTTTAAAAAAGCCCCAAAACCCAATTGTTGGCAAGCATAAGTATGAACGACTTCTAGTTGAAAAATGAAATTTAATGGTTATATTTCTATTAGTATGTAGATGCACTGATTAGGTTTTCTAAAAAAATCATGAAAGTTTTTATACTTTTATTTTTTTACACATATTTATAACATCGTGGACTTCTATTTTTTGAGCGACAACCTTAGAATGATTAAGCAGCAACCACTTGAAGTAATTAAATGAAAGTATATGTCTCTTTTCTCGAGGTTGTCTCTCAGTAAAGCCGAGACAATAAATACATAAATTAATAATTGAGAGTAGCGCATATACTCTTCCAGTATCATCGAAATAGGGCATAAATGTTTCGTAGAAAATATAATCATTTCGATTTTTTTAACAGCATCTAAACGCCACAAAGTATGTACATTTTTCCCCTTAAGGAAATTTTAGTCTGCTTTCTTGATTGCATTTTACTTTTCTTGTATTTTAATTTGGTTTCTTTCATTACTAACATTATCTTTTCAAACCAGCACACTTAAAGATTAAATGCATATTAAGATAACTCGCCATAGCAAGGCTCTATGAAATGATGAACAACTTTTTGAGATGTCTGAATGCCCTGAGTAAAATTTATACAGTTTAATTATTAAATGATACATTATATTGACTTGCACTAAAATATTCAAATCTGTGCGGTAAATATGTTAACAAACGATAATTAATTAAAGAAAGTCAAGAACAAAAATCTTCTGCATAAAGCTGCAAAATCTAAATAGAAGGCTGAAGAAAACGTTATTCAAGTTTTCAATATAATTAGAGATTTAACTGAATTTTTGCATCATATTCGTTCGCTTGACTAAAACTTTTCCTAGCTATTATATGGATTGTTCCGCTGTTTGATAACGAATATTACCAAAATTCTGTGTGCTCAAGTGAAGAGGCATCTGCGTAAATTTGGACACTTACTATGTTAGGTTGAAATTATTTCAATGAAATTTTCCTGCCATGCAGCGTACAACTCGTGGTCAATGTTTGCTAGATGCTTACATAGCTTATAATTTGCTATAATAACAGTTTAGTCTTGTTCATAGAGATGCAGCAAAGTTTCCTAATAAGAATAATTGTAATTTGAGGAATTATTGTACAAATATGAGATTTCAGTGGAAATAGGAACTTAAACAAGTGAAAATAGTTTGTTAATATTGCTATGGATTCACAATAAACCATACTGAATCAATGTGCTAAAATGAAATTTTGTGAAAGATCCCATACAAACTAAATCCTATAGAGATGTTGATTATCACCAATAAAATTTTAGTAATATTCTTCAATAACACGGATGTCCCATTTATATTAACTCCTTGTTGCAGCTCACGTTTATTATTTTCTATTTAAGAGAAATGATTGTATGAAAGAACTTTTATTATTCGCCTTATTAAAAGAAATTTTTTCCACTTTAAGGATAAGATTGTCTGATTATTATGATGATAATGACGAGAATGATCGTTTACGGTAAGGATTGTTTTGAATTTCTTTCATTTGATTTATCAAAGACAATCGCTATTACCATAAGGTGTAGAAATGGTTGGCATCATCACATGTAAAACGCCGAAGAAAATGTTTTGTGAAATGAATAGTAGCTATGGAAAAGAATTTGCAGTATACTGGATTAGATTTTCCGCCTCTCATTTTACTGTATAAAAATATTCTGTATCACATGGCACTTCATAACTCTTAACATATTGTACAGAATGGAATTCGTTTTTTGCCGTGACGTTTGATGGAATTTCAGTAGATTGAGATTTTGTAACAATTGAAGCCGAGTGGGATTTCTCTGGACTAAATGAATAACAAAACACAAAGTGATGAATGATTAAATTTATAAAATGCGTTATATGGATATAAAACAAATTCAAAGACTCTTACACGTACACTACTATCATATGACTAACACAATATTCTACATACACTCATGAAATGAAAACGAAAATATGATTTAACCTAACAAATGTTATCACATGCTATGAAAAAAAATGAAAAATGAAATACGAGATCCACTTAATCTCGTATTTTAAGTATTTAACTGAGATTCACAAAGTCACTTGAATGAAAATAAGCATTATTCTGTTATTTCTGACACTGCGACCGCTTCCTACGTTCAACGCAAATGAATGAACACAAACACATGTCCCTCAACTGGAATCCACTTCCTAAACTGACTACAGTTTATGCAATATATGAATTCAAATAAAGTCGACTCCCATTAGATAACGAATCTCCTGCTAGGCTTCGACCGTTCCTCTGAGGCTTCGTTAGTCCACTAATGTACAATGATATCTGATAATGTTTATTAAGCTATCTTAATGTCCGCTATCCTATGGGTTACAACAATTGGATCCAACAGACTCCAATGGCTTCCATAATTCACAACAGACTTCCGCAATTACAATAGACTCCCGGGATCTATATTAATATCGAGCTGTCTACAGTGGTATCCAACCACCTTCAATAGTATCGAATAGGCTACTATAGCATCCGACGGGATCACTTGTATCCAAAAAGAAAAGAAAAGCTACAATAAAACAAAACTATTTGTTAATAAAATGGTAATAAGAACAAACGCTAAAAACAAAAAGTCACCCGAAGGGACACAAAACCGAGAAATAGTTTCACAAATCAAATAAGATGAAATTTCGACACTTTTCCCTATGGCCTGAGACGATGGTAGAAAGTTCGCCTACCACTGACGAAATCCAAATGACTTGTGTCTTAATTTACAATGTATCAGGCTTAAGACCATAGGAGTGATTAATAGTCATAGTCAAATATCCACGAAATCCATGCTTTTCAATGGCTCTCCGCCTGCATGTAATTTCGAATCACTATCTGGTAGTCAGTGATTCACCCCAGGTAACATTATACGCCTGTACAACAAATAAAGTATAAAATAAATTAAAGGCAAAAGCAAGTTATTTTAGCCTTATTCTCTGACAGATTTAATGACTCAACTATTCAGTTTTCGGCGCAGTCAACACAGTAAAATGTATCTCACTCTTACCAATGTTTAAATGTCATTCTTTTACAGAGAACATATATAGCATGTTAAAAATAGCTATTAGAGAAAGACTCGTTATTCAGATTGTTAAGGAGCACATTAGATGAACCTGCTCCCTGATTCTTGTTCTCAACAAATATACTAAAGAAAAACTTTTGTAATTATGCATGCCTGGGTGCTTCCGTAAAGTTACGTAAAAATGAAGTAATTCTCGTTAGTGAAACACCCGTAATGGTTTGTGAAAAGGTGCCCTGTATAGGGTGGCTGCGAGTTGATTGATAATTACGGCTCCTTATCAGTATCCAAGAGATGAGACCAAATGTAAATAATTTTGGAGTGTTTTGCCCCATCTAATTGTGTAACAATGGAGAAGCGGACAAACGCATCTTACATTGGAATGAAGATGGGCTCTAATGAGCCAAATCACCTACATATTTTGGGATGGATTTGTGAGAAGGCTACTGTGGCTAAAATTAATTTATAAGTGGGGGTGGGAAACCCTGTTGGAGATATCGTTCTTGTAGGTAAGGTATGATTTGTAGATGTTTTATATAAAATAAATTACGTTGTAATATAAAGAACTTCACGAGAGAGAGAGAGAGAGAGAGAGAGAGAGAGAGAGAGAGAGAGAGAGAGAGAGAGAGAGAGAGAGAGAGAGAGAGAGAGAGAGAGAGAGACTTTATTTACCGATTCAGTGAATTTTACAATGAATACGTCGATCTTCCTTTTCTATTTTCAAGTTATAACAAGATATGCTCGCCATGGTAATTATTTTCAATGATGGATGCAATGACTAAATGAAGACATTGCAGATACACTGCTCTTGTTAGTATTATTACGAAATTCCCCCCGGATACTCGAGGCGCATCTTCCTCGATGGCTTCCATCTGATTTAACGCGGCCGGCTTGTCTTGTATACCACTTAGAACCGTCTGTCGGCTGGCTTTGCATCATCATCTCGTCGTATTGGTTGCTGTTTTCAAGATATATAATGCCATTGTTTAATTTATTATTTTCGTAACCCAGGCAGATTTTCGATTTTGCGCGCAGACGGCTGACCAAGGAGATTCCTCCAGGCGTGCTTTCTCTAAAAACAGGTCCATATTTATGTTGGTTAGCAGTCCAATCTTGGTTACCTGTCATTTTTAGCAGGGCATCCAAGCTCATTACAGACACGCTGCAGTAGTGTACTTGGTCCCAGTCGTAGCTCTGCAACGAGGTGTCCTGCTAGACCTCCCAGGTATCCGTCAGCAGGAGAACGTACGTTGGGATGTCTAAATTGCAGTAGTTTCACATAGTCTTGCAACGACGTCCTATTTTCGGCACTGGTAAGACAGAAATAGAAGGCTTCAATCAGTGGAAGCTGTGTTTCTTCCAACCACTTGAAGCTACTTAGATATTCGTAAGGGCAGTCGCTACTGTTAAGTAGAATGAGAAATGTCAGTGTTGTGTACCCTTCTGTTACATGGAGATTCTCCTTTGACATGTTGGTAGCCAGCTTTTCCAGGATGATCAAAATTTGGACGCTATAGATAGGTGGTGCTGCCTAAACCATAAAGCCATGTACGTTTCCATAAAGTTTGGTATGGCGCTGGTTTGTTTGACCGAGGTTATTCCAATATAGTATATTAATATAAGGTCTGTCATAGCCGCTCTGGTTGTGGGGAACAAATGGTACATTCGCTTTCTCCGGATAGATCTTTAATTTAAGGTGCCAAGTTTTGTGGGCTGTTCCCGATGCTTGCCGGTGATATGGCAGTGGTCTCGCACTCTATCCGCTTTCCGACTCCTAATGCTTCACAACTGATATGACCGACTATCGCGTTCTGGAAGTCGTATCAACCCTTGATGAACTTGTTCTGATTTCCAAAGAGGAAAAAATTATCTGCTATATGTACTACAATTCTGTATTTGCATAAAGGGTCTGTGAAAAGTATTTGATGTCAGAACTAAATATTTTAAATAAAAGTAATTGAACTGAAAGAGAAAGAATATTGTTTTTAATAGAAAATGATCTCTGGAGTAGAAACCACAGGCCAATATATCAAGGGAGATAACACCTTCATATTTTAAAACAAATGACGAATTTCTGGAGTTGTTTTTCTTTCTACACTGGTTAGGTTTTAAAACAGTTTTGACATGCGTACAGCGGCTACTCTTTATGCATCTTCTTATGATCGATACCAGGACAACACAGTTCGTCAGAATATTTCTATGTTATTCCTAATATTTTAATTTTTTAAAATCATCATCGCTAAATTTATGCGCACCGTACTGCATAAACATTTAACAGCATAAAGCTTCTAAAGTAATTTTAAATGTTGACAATGCCATTCAACAAAGAGGAAAAACTACTCTATTGTTATTTTTATGCAATGACAATAGCAATAGGTATATTTATGTGTTATGCAGTAGAATAAGAGGCATGCAATGTCTAAATTAAAACTATGCAGTTATAACAACGGTAGAAACATGACACTGCTGCAGTTTTTGTTTTGTTACTTTAATACCATAGAGTCGCAAAGTATGTCATTCATTTCAACAAATTGTAAAATGGTAATTGTGTATACTGCTCTAAATTCATATACCCTTCTGAGATCTTTATATCTATACCGTCTATACCTACAATTTAATTTTTAAAAAAAACAACACACTGGTAAACGTGGACTGTAACTTAGCTAGACCACTGAGTAAAGTTGTGAAAACCCCAGCTTGTAGGGAACACACCTTCACCTGATCAGAAGGGTGTGGAGCTCAATTCGAGGAAATCGGATAGCATGATAATGTTTATTGCATCAGAAAACGAAGAGTGGTCCAAAACCTAAACTGACAGATTAACACGAAAAAGAAATTTAAAAAAATGCCAGTAGTAGAATGAAAATAATAGGAGTTATAGTGGTGATTAGCATAATATTATGACACTTGCAATTGCTCTCGACTGAACAGTTTTCTTTCTGCTCACTTATGCTAGATAATAACAACTCAACAAAGGACACTAATTATTTTGAATATGGCGCTATAAAATTCACACGGCTATAAACAGTCTGTCAGGAAAGAAACTAGTTATATTAAGCAAAATCTGACAACAGCGGTGCAAAACTGGAGTGAACCTGCTCAAGCGGGATTTAAATATCGAAAAGTTTCAAAATGTTTTAAAATTTATAAAATGTATCTGAAACAACGAATTAAAACATTTATTTAAATATTTTGCACGACATTTATAAGTCTGGGCAAAAAATCAAATGTAAGCTTAATTGGCGAAAAATAAAAGATTTAAGTTTTATCGGAGGAAAATACATGTTAATCGGATACCGATAATGTTTTCTTTCTCATAGGATGAAATTTGCTTTTTCTTTCTCGTTCCAATATGGTTTTGTTCTAATGGGATTTCGTTCTGATGGGCATTAACTGTCCCATATTGCATGGATGAGCAGTGTACATTCAATTGCAATGTCAGCTGGATTATTATTTTCCATAATGATACTTGCAATATGTCGATGTTGCTAATCCAAGGTAATAGCCGTCCGCTTTTTGCATCTGAAACGCCCCCCCCCCGATAAAATAAAATATACATTGTATACTTTGCAGGACTGTGCGCATGACGGGTACAAAACTTCTTTGCTTCCGGTACGAAACCACTCACCAGGATAAATTTGGGTACAAATATACTAGAAAACGTATATTTGGGTACAAATATACTAGAAAACGTGAGTCGCATTTATATGCAATTGGTATAGGAAAACTTTTGCATTCGGGTAGTCTGAGGTGCTATCTCATTCGTTTGATGTGAAAACTGGGTTTTTCTTCATAATGAAATCATAAATTTAGGTCCTTATTTTGCAGTATTGAAAACATATTGTGATAAAGTAATATTCTTATGATATTAATGAATGGTTGCTCTTATAATAATTAAACACAATTATGGAAACTTTTTCAGCATAGTGACTTAAATTTATTTCTAAAACTGTGGTATGCCTAACGGTGAAGATCGAGTCATTCACGTCATTGAATGAAGCGGCCATAGTAAGGGAGACAACAAGCGATGAATGATTACGCTAGGAAAACCCCAACCTTCAGTATTAAAATTACAGTAAGAATCACAATACAATTGAAGTAGTAACGAAATTTTAATGATGAATTAGTACAATTATACTAAAGTCTGTCATCGGAGATAATTATAATATACCATGAACTGTTTGCTTCATATTGTTTTTTTTCCCCTTTATTTCCCCTATACAGAACTTTCGCAGTTGGATTGACACAATACATTTAAGTTGAGGAATGTTAACTTGCATAAATAGTAACAAATTTGTATACAGTGTTTTAACGGTCTTCAAACAAAATTGAATAGTAAATGGTAAAAGAATGCACAGCTGAGCAACAATATCTGCAAAAGGTTTAACTAAAAATGTCCTTATTTGTACGTTCAATAACCGAAAATATTAAATAATAACAATAATGCAAAAGTCACAAGAATAGCTTAATTTAAAAACAAAACAATAAATAATTGAAATAATAGTATTAACTTGGTCATCTCAGTAGTCTTTTGTTAAAGTCTTTAAGATTGGATGAACCGGTTATCGAATTGCCACTCATTACCATCCTTACCTCATGATCTTTATATTTTAATAACTGGCAAAGTGAAAAATATTAGGATTTAGCTGGCTTTTTAAACATTACGTATTTCACGTACACGTATGAAATACTTTTAAACAGAGAAAACCTTAGAACCCAATAGACACTGATGATGAAAGATTAGTCACTATGTTCAAAATTAATCTAAGAACGAAGAATTGATTTTGATATTTTTTATACTTATAATCCGAGGAAGACTGCATTTTATATTTTAAATTATTCGGATAATTGTAACAGATGTGGGACATGCACATATTGACGAACGTTTAGAACTGTCGTCCAAAAAGTAAAAGATATTTTTGAGAAAACATTTATTTCTTATTCGGGCTGCAAGGGGTCGATGAATAATTTATTATCTAATCCGTTTTTTATATTAACCAATTTGAATAGTAAATGTTAAATCCAAATGGATTAATGGTTTTGTCCACTCATTCATAACAACATATCTGATAGATTTAGTCTTGATTACGACATTCAGACTCTAATCAACTAGACGAAAGGTAAGAGGGAAATGTCAAGTGATGAACAATGTCTGAGACACATTACAACCTGGTAAGTAGATGAAAATATGCCAACTGGCAGCATCTGTCTTTCATGTGCCTCAACTATTGCCATAGACTTTAAAGCAGCAGTACCACATGCGTCAGTATTAATATTGAGCGCTAGTAGCGCATAGTTGATCCTACGTGATATGGTCAAATGTCAAAGCTAATAATTAACGTAACAAAGAATTGTGTGGCTCTGTCATCGGTATACAAGTGTGATTTGCCACGTCGATAGAAAAAGTAAGAAGAAGGAAACCTTAAGGTTTCATTATACATTAACCTAGGTCAGATGTATATGGGCCAGTTATACTTCGTTTTGACACCTCTTCTCATTTAAGAAATCCGAAGGAGATTAAAACCAAGAATTCTCGACCTCACTGCCGTCGTCACAGTAACTACGACAGCTTGTCGACATAACCAATAGAAAACAAACGATTTGCTCAAGTTGGTACCTATGACTCCTGCTAATAAAAAAATGCATTTATTTTTGTCGACGTGAATTGGAATCGTACTCGAGGTTTTCTGCCTGGTAATGTGTACCCCGGGTGTCGTACTCTAGGTTTCCTGCCTGGCAATGTGTAATCCGGTTTTCATACTCGAGGTTTTCTGCCTGGCAATGTGTACCCCGGTTTTCGTACTTGAGGTTTCCTGCCTCGCAAGAAGAAGTTGAAATTCGTACTTTGGTTTTCCGTATTTATTTATTCCTGCTCAGTATTTTCGTTTTTTCGGGGCTTTCCGTACTCGTCGTCGCAGCGTAACTTTAGACGAACAAAAATCAACTTTAACAATAAAACGATTCAAGTAATGAAAGTATTGAGCAAGCCAAGACTTTTGCTACTTTCAAAGTCTAGTTATTTAAGTAATGAATATTACTGAATACTACGACAGCAAATCTATTACTTAAAAATGTAAATCTGAACGTGAAAATTTTCATAAGGAAAACTGATTGCTACAAAGACACATTATCCGTGTATTGCAGAAAATTCTTTTTAAAACTAGCGTGTATCTCAAGCTGTTCGGAAAGTTCATCATTAAGTGAACACCATCTGCAGATGCAAAAAGGTAGGAATTGATTTTCTTACACATTCAGTGCATGGCTTGTAATATTATAGTGTCCGCATTTGATTCGAAAATATTTGCTTACCTGATGCAATTCTGGTTTATAAGATCCAAAGGTTGTTCTCCTTTTTCTGTGATTGTTGTTAACATTGAAACTAGATATTTAAGAATACCGGCTAAGCATTTTTGAATTTGTTGCAAAACAACATAGATTTTATTGATATAAGGGAGTTGTCATCTACTCCAAAGGAAGTACTACAAGTTGATTACTAAAGTAATTTATAACATGTTCTTACTGTTTAAAAAGTCAAGAAATGATATTGTTATATTTAGAAACAATTAATATTAGTATTATCTGCATAGACAACATAATAACATGCCACTATTTCTCAATAAGTAGCGATTAAATATTTAGATCATTATCAATGGAGGCAAAATGTTTATTTGAATCTGAGTCTAGGACCTTGGTTTCTGGCTTGGAAATTCCTAAACATGTTGATAACTTTGAATGTTCTAAAAACGAGACTCACCGACATTCTGGCTCTATCATTGCATGCTATTGTCTATATAATGTTATTTACTTAAATATTTTACATCTATTTACCTTAATATCTCAAAGCAGGATCTGTCTTATAGCAGAATTCAGTTTTGTATTGTGCGGATTTATTTAGTCAAAATATTATTCACAGGAATTACAAGTGTTCAATTTTATTCTTGGACAGAAACAATAATTTGGAATTGAAGGAAATTCAGGCAAGGTCATTTTTGGATTATATTATTGTGATACGTCAAAAGATTGTTAGCACATAATCAAGGCCACTGGCACATTAACACATTCGAGACTTCAGGCACATCTAAACTTTCGATATCGGAATTTATTTGGAATACTGCTTGAATTTAATTGGAACTTCTTACATTTAGACTCATGATGGAACGTTCATGACTTTTTGGGATTCAATTCACAATACTGTAAGTTTTTTGTAAAATGTTCACATTATGTTCTCTAGAAACAAATTATTTATTGAATTTTACAAAACTTGCTGGTTCTCGCTCTTTTTGTTTATATAAAAGGCACCCGTAGGCTTGCCTGTAAGCTCTGTCTCTGTCTGTCTGTCGTCTGTCTCTCTCTCTCACTCTCTCTCTCACTCTCTCTTTATATATATATATATATATATATATATATATATATATATATATATATATATATATATATATATATATATATATATATATATATACAGAAATGGTAAGTAAATTTCTTAATCGATTTCCATTAACATGTTAAGTGAACCGTAGCAAGTGTATGGCAGTCAAAATGCTCTTGTCAACTGTGCAATGATGCTAAAATCAGATCTCAAAGTCGTATCTTGGACAGCGGAGATCTGATTTTAATTAAATTTGTACAAAGAATGAACTTACAATAACGGCAGCATAATTAATGTTTTCAATTTTTAAATCTTGCGAAGCTTACATTGTGTACCTGCTGACAAAACATTCTTTGTTCGTGACATCTCGTGTTTGCTAATGTATAGTACGTGAGTGCACGTTCGTTCACGTGAAGTTAGGCGTTCACGTGAAGTTAGACTCTACGTATTAGTCAGTGAAATCGGAACTGTCTATATTTTTTGAAACCTGTAACAATGAGCCCATAGGGTTGTTTGGCTGCTCGTAAGGATGGCGAGTGAAACTTCCGGAGGAAGTCTGTCTCAGCATCTGGTAAGTTGACAGTTGTTTATTTATTGTTATTTATGCATGTATATACGAATGAATTTATGAATGTTAAAACCAAGGGCACCCACAGAACATTTTCCCTCAGGATGAGAATGGGAACAAACGTGTAGTGGTTAGCCATTAAATTATAGGCCAAATTAAAATTAGTAAACTCTGAACGTATATTATTTGTTTGGCCAAACGTTTTTGTGTATGTCTGTGTCATCGAAATGCTGAAGATAACTAAACGTTTTCAACAAAATCGAACTGTGCATTTCACAGAACACAGTTAGGGGTCCATCAATTCCATATACCACTTCGCATTTAGTTATTACTTGATATATACATTAACTAAGTTTAGAGTCCGATTGCATTCATGTATTAAGAAGCATTGGACATTTTTAGCGATTATTTTAAACGACAGTGAACATGCGTAAGTGATTACATGCATGCCGACCTCCCAGACAGTATTGGGAGGACACTCGTGTATTGTGCTTTTAAAGTCACAAGGATGGTTATTGTGCGCAAGCACCCAAGAAATGTTATTGTAGAATTCAGAATTAAATTTATATATTCATAGAATCCTTAGACAACTACAGGAAATTAATATTTTAATAATAATAAAAAATGAAATGTGCAATCCGACTCTCATTAACCATAGTCAATGCATATATCCAAATGTTTTCTTTGAAGCATTTAATAGTTGGGAGACTTGGCAAAATAGCAACATGTATACATTAAACAAAAGAATAGACCAAGTTGTATTAAAAATCCAGTAGACAGTGGATTACGGTCTTAACTAAACAAATTCTGTACTATGGTCAGTAATTCGGTTGAAGTAGTCTTAAAAATTAAAATGAAGGATACAGCCGAAAAAGTGCATAGAGAAAAATCGATCCATGCAATGTAATTGTTGCAAAGCAACTCCAATACACAACGCTGGAAAAGCCGTCAATACTCACAAGTCGCACAGGTCATATAAGCCCATTTACTGATATAAATTCTAAGCGAAGTTTATTTTAAAATTTAGTCCTAATACAGTAAATAACAAAAAAAATTAAATCGTGATTTTTGATTGATCTTCATGTTGTCATAAAATAACAATTTTCACACGAAAATTACCGATCGCTATGGACTTTTACTATTGCATTTCTGCAATACATTTGGTTAAGAAAGTCGATATTGGATTGAACTATTCCTAGTGCACGGGGAATCAAGGTACGATCGCGTGAACACGAAGGACAAACGCGTCGGACGAAATTTTTAAAAGCAGTTAAACTAAAGCAGAAATCGATCATCAATGGCAAGTCTCTAGTCGATACCTTCCTTTGGCTTGATAGAAAAGTTAAAAATAAGCTGTGTCATTGTTATTAAACCGTATTGTTGTAGTTTGTATGACTTCTAAAACAAGTTTAAAATTAGTACGAGCTTTGAAAATCGTCTAAAACAGTGATTCTACCCCTCTGCTATGGCAATTGAAAAAGTTTCTTAACCAAGCTTTGCAAGAAATGAAAAATCAGAACGTTAATTTCTTCACCATTAAAATCATTGAATCGATAACCAGTGTCTTGGAACGTTTTTAAAAATCAAAGATTTTTTAACATTGTTTTACATAAAACATAATAACGCATTAGCACGTTTGGTGAAAACACTATCATCGTAGAAAGTGCTCGATAAGACGTGTGTACCCCAAAACAGTGACCGTATTTTTTGTCGATTGTTAGAAACGGCGGAAATCAGAAGACAGAAAGAAGTGTTAAACTGGAGATTGGGTTTGCATCAGAGACAAACAATGCACTTTTTGACGACCATTATCTACCCGATTAGAAGACAGAATTGATTCGTCTGACAACACATGTGCGTGGGCCTGATCTAATTGAAGATATGAGCAAAGAAGTATTTAAAGAAACTTTTTGTTTGCTGAAGTTGTAACGAGCGACAAATACAAAGCTGACGTGTGCGATATCAAGTGTTCTCAGTCGAAGAATACGAAAAGTGGTAAAGTCCGTTGAAAAGGATCAACAGAGTATTTTTGTTGGATCGCAGTTTTGTAAGTTATTGCACCATAAAAGGAGGTAGTCGCGAAACACTGCGCCCCCTTTCCAGAGTTCATCTATCTCCATGTAGTATAAAGCAAAAACAACCACTGTATGTGTGGTGTGGAGAATGTCCCTAAATATCAAACTGTTTTATGTGGACAAATCTTTGTGAACCATGGTGTCATTGAAGCCGGATATTATTTGGTGCTCGACATCTCGAGACGATTTTCACTATTTTTAACTAGCAATTTAGTAAAACACAGTTCATGTCTCTTTATGAAGGATGTTTCCTTCACATTTGTGCTTGAACTATATAAGCAGTACGTTCAACAGTCTTGAATTTTCTTGTTGCCTGGTCAACAATAAATGAGAACATGAGCTACCAGCAGTGTCAGATTAGCAAACCGGCCAGATAAGGGAATGCGGCACTACTGACTGAAGACATATTACATGGGAAATGATCTGTCAAAGGGGAAATAAATCGTGCACGAAGTTACACAGGAAAGAATGGCCAAAATTAAGTTTGGCCAGTGGGGACTAACAAGCAAGAACGATTAAAAAGAGGAAAGAACTCCACGTCATAGAGTCCAGAAGAGGCTAAGTGCCAGAGAAGACAAAGTAACCAACAAAGCATCACTCCTTGGAGCGACTTAAAATGTGGTTGTAATTGTGCTGAATTCGGTCTGAGAATGTAGGGTATGTGTTAAATCATTTATAGTAAACAACCATATTAGAACTACCCAATTTTAAAAAAGGAGATGCTACTCAATTTCAGTGTCTATTATGTTTGCGCGTGTCTTTGTCTATGTCTTTCATACTTTATTAAAAATTTAACCCTTAATCGATGTTTGAAAGCGTAGTGTGAGCTATCATAGATGTGTTTATATAGGTATGTTTGTGGGTGTACTATGTGTAAGCACAATTTCCATTTGTTATATTATGCAGGTATTTTTGTAAGTATAGTGCGCAAGCGCTTTACCCTAGTGTATGATAGATAGCATGATTTGTAAAATTACAATTTATTGTATGTGATATTACTATTTTTGTCTATAAGTGTGTGGTTCACTCTTCACTGAGAACATAACCTTTCTTGGTTGGTATGCGTATATTTTGGTCAAACAGCGCATTTGGTCAGTAGATACGGAACGTTGGTCAGTCAGATGTGTGATGTATAGTAGAGTTCTCTTGGTGCTACATTTTTCAAAATGGTAGCCTTATGTTAATTTGTCATGGCCCACATATAGTCCCGTAATGTTAAATCTATGAACGTTTCTAACATTCCATTTGGCCTTGCCCCTATGCATTTTTTTTTTTGGAGCATAGCACCCAATGCTAAATTTCCCTTGTCCCAAAATAGTCCTGTTAAATTTTGGACATATTGACATTAATTCCCACAGCGCTGATGGCATGGTGATTAGAGCGTCCTCTCCGGATACGGGGATCGTAAGTTCGATCCCAGGCTGAGTGGTTCCAAAGACTTATAAAAACAGTTGCCTCGCTTGGTGCTCAGACGGAAGATGTTAAGTGCTAGGACTGGTCGTCCTTTTGTCAGGATAACGTGACTGGGCGGGAAATGATAGGTGTCTGCAGCTTTATGCCCCAGTCAAAGACATCCCAATAAACTATCATGCTGCAGACATCATAGCGATATGACTGAAAAATTTTAAAGATACGTTAAGAATCCAAATCTCTCTCTCTCTCATCAGAAAATTTTGCTTTACAGGAAATACCGTTTGTCAGGAGCGTATCTCTGAATGAAAACAGCAAAATCATTATCAAGGGCAGACCACTCGAAGGAGCCTCAAGGTAAGATAATTGTTTGTGTCCTTTGCACTGTCTTGTCATGTTTATTGCATTTGATTCGAATACTGTATCAAATTGAGAATTATAATAAATTTTTTCAGACTCGACTTTATCAGAGTATAGTTACAAAAACAGATATAAAATGAAGTGAAAGTTTCATAATTTTGCTTTAGATTATTTTATGAAGAAATGAAAAATTGTTGCAGAATATAATTTATATGGAGATCACATTTTATCGTTTTGATACAGAAGGTCAACAAAACCATAAAATAATTTTAAATTGTTTTCGGATCAATGATAAAAGAATCTAATTTCCAAAACGATTTGTTAAATGAAGGTCAATGACCATATTCCATTACGTTCTGTGGGTTTGGTTTGAGGCCATATTTCAGTATGATAGGCAATACATGGCGGCCAGAGCATTTGCTGGAGGAAGAGCTTATGAAAACCTAGAGATAAACAGCAGCAAGGACGGTGAACCCTACGAAATTTTGCTCGATTCATTAACGAAATATAAAGGTTCCTACAGAGAAAAAAAGGTCAATAACGCTAAACCAAAGTCTATAACTAATTATATTTCTATACGGTTAAGTAAACCATATGATAGTCATTTAGGTTAGCTCAGTTTTATTATATTATTGAGTTTTTTTTACGATTTTGTTTACCTGTAAAGCGACTCGATTGTTGTCCTTCACCGTCCCTGAAGCTCTTGACGGTCATGGGGAGCTAACCAAAGATTTTATCTAGACCAACACGATATCTTGATCTAGGATCATGTAAGTTTGTCGTTATAAATCAGAACGGAACAGTTTGTGCTTTATTTTTAAATTTAATCATATCCATATCCCCTGAACACCAAGTATAATAAATATTCTGCAGAGTATAATTATCCACTCGTTAAACACGACTAGAATATTAGTTATCTAAAGGTAACAGCTAGGATGCTGCTGACTATTTTTGATAAAAATTACATTACATTAAATACATACATTATATATTAAACTTCTATTATAAATATTATTAATAATGAATACTGTAAAACCCTACTCAGCTGCTACAACATATACCCACGTTGGTCGTGTCAAGACTCGAAACCTATGGACAGAAGTGAAAGGTCTGTGATCTGTAAAGCCAGCGCCCTAGACCACCCGTTGTCCTTTCAAAATGACTAAACGGGAGGTATAAAATACGAAGTGAGAAGCACTATCTTCAACTTGTACGTCATTGGCTTGAACTTTTGTAAAGAAAGTTATCAAAGTTGGGTGTCTTTATTCTTAAATGACACCTTCTCTTTGGTCTTCCTTGTTGAAATGTTCATGACATAATTGTTCTTGTTCGTCTGTTCGTGTTAGCCTGCGTCTTTTGTTTCACCCATGACATAGATGGAAACTAATTATATATGGTACGATAATTTTTAAGCACGAGTAGATGAAAAGTAATATTTTAGATAATATTTTAGATACTATCTTCATCTCAATTTCATATGATGCTTGTGATTATAGGTTACTGTATTTGTATGGGAAAAGACGAGATTTTTTGATGTATATACTATATATATATATATATATATATATATATATATATATATATATATATATATATATATATATCCATCCGAAAAGTGTTCCTTTTCCCATGTAAATGCAGTAAGCTTTTTATATATTCATTTTGTTCTTCTACACAGGGCTTATTATATAAGCAAAAATACACAAGAAACGGACTGAATGTATGCCATACTCCAGACTAAATACACATGTCTAGATTCATCATTACACAACATCATTAATGTGCACGTAACTACCCCATCCAAGATAAATTTGAGCTTGGTCGCGTGCTAGATAAGTGTCAAAGAAAATGGCGATTTTTGCTACTTAAAATTGAAATTTGGAGTCATATTGTGAACGAATGCGCACTGCAACATTTCCATTTGATTTGGAATGAGAAAAAATTGGTATTTGTGTCGAATCAATGAATTTCAGGATTATGGACAGATTTACATGAAGTACATCGGATTCCAGCAGCGTCTGTCTGCCATTTCTACGTGAAATGTACATCGGATTCAAGGAGCGAGGGAGAAGCATGTATACATCTGCAAGTGTTTCTGTTCTGTAATTGATCGTTTCAGATCATAATGTGGGAAAGTATTTAGTCTTTCAATTGCAGTTTTCGAAAAGACGCTATGGATTTTTTATTTAATGTTGGGTGCAGTAACGAGGAAGTAATTGCACTTGGAATATAATCAAGCTTGACAACCCATGAGAGTACTCGTGTAACTCGGATTTGCAGAACTAAAAATGTAAAATTGAGGTAATTTATGATGTAAAAAAACTTTTGCCATTCTTATTTCATGCTAAAGAAGAAACTTTATGCCTTGTCACTTGCATGCTATTTGTAAAGACCATGTCTAGCGTCTAGGCCTACAGCTCGCCTAAATCTGAAACATTTTATCAAAAGTTAACGCGGAATGTGCCAAGCTGCTGGTATGTGTCAGTCTATAAAACATACTGTTTTAGTTCATTCAGAAAGAAAATGTTTGATTACAATAGAATGTAGTTCCTTGATTTACTTGAAAGCAATATCAATAGTTCAATATCATAAAATACTGAACGATTCTGACAATGCAAAGTGAAGATATCTCCGACGGCTTCTGGCACTGGAATTAAATGATTGATGTGTTTGAATGGTTTACGATCAGCAATTTCAATTTCATGGTGTGGGTTAAATATTTCCAATGTAACAATTTTGTTGCTGCTACCAACCACAAATTCAAAGGTTATACAAGTATCGATCCTTCTGTTGAAGAAATGCAACAACTTAACGGATTCAACGATTTAAAATACCAAATAAACTGCCGTTTCTTTTTTTTTGGTATCTTTTCTGCATAACCTTTAAAATTTATAAATTTATACCTACGAAAACGAATGGATTCACATTATCTCTAATTGGTATGATCCAATCTTTAATTTTTGTCTCCTTAAAGTCAAAGCAGAATATAGATTACTTGTTCAACAGGATATTTGCTTGGTTATTTGAGCTTCGCCTAAAAATGTCATAGATTTATATCATCAAACGGCACTTCTATAAAACGTTGCGTATGTGATATAACACGATACTGATTGTCTTTATATATCAGACTTGCATTGCTCAGACATTGTCAAACACTCCCCAACCAGTCAAAACCGACTCAAACATAGCAGACAAATTAAACATCCCGCGCTTACCAACCAGAGCGGTCCATTCACAAGGCCATGCGCTATTACAAAAGAAGAGTCAACTGTAGAGTATCACTGAAACCAGTATTAGCAACATTGCCATATTTCTAGGGCAGACGCATCAATTTCCAAGAATATCAAGAATTGAAGATCTCACTTCGTTATACTTTACTGTGCCGTTGCTAAAAATATTTTTTTTTTAGATTACAACTAGGGCTGTCAAAAACCTAGGTACTCGTTGGAACATGAATCCTAGTTACCCCACTGTATAATTAACAAACCTTGATTGTTGTCGAGTTACAATACGAAGAGCTTTTCCCTCCCGTCTTAAACATGCATCTCTTGCTGAACGCCATTTTAAAAAAAATCTATAATCAAGTTTGATCTTGCAGAAGCGTCGCGTAAACAAATAGGGACAGTTTAAAGCGTCTGAGGTGCTGCTGTAAACTTAATCTGGTTCCAGACTAATTTTCGCTAATGTCGACGAGGCAGACCTGCGTACTGAAGATGTATTTTGATAGCGTTGTCGACAAAATTTTGTGAACGGGTACTCTGCATTAACTTACAATGCTTGGGGTTTTTCACTTTGGTCTGGTACCCATTGACAGCTCTAATTAGAACTGATAAATGTTTAAAATATCGAGATATATATAAGTAATGATTTTGTTTCTATTTTCTCATGCGCAAAACTTGTGTACTTAGAATCGATTGGGCTACAAATTGCCTTTATTAACTAAGTCGAATTAATGCGTTTACAAAATAAAAGCACGTGGCTAAAGACGCTCATGATGTACTTGCACTGCATAAAATTATTTTTCTTGATATTTTTGTTTCTTGTCAAATAGTAGCATTTCTAACTAATTCTTAGATAATTATTCGGATATCATAAGAGTACAAACTTTATGACCTTTATATAGAGTGAGTACCCGATGAATGCTGTTTTAATCTGCTAACTATACTGCAAAAGTGAAGGGTTATTTTAATTTAAATGGAAGCAATTGGGTGAGGAAACTAATGTCTTGAGTGTACCAAGTAAATCCGAATCTCGGGGATTAATTTGTCTTCCCAAGAGGCTCTGCCTCGTGGTGAGACAATAATAACACCTTGACTGGGATTTCACCGTCTTGGTACAAACCTCAACATAGATTCTCGTAATCTGTCTAGTTGTTTTAGTAATGGTGTCCACGTTAGAAACTACATTAAGGGACTCGTCATTGCTATATTCGACTGGTGCCAGATACGTTCACAAATTTATCAAATATTTAGTACGAGTTAAAGAAATTAAAAAAGACAAAAGATAGACAGAACTGACAAAATATGAACTACAAGCTAGGTAATAGTCTAACTTTGAAAGGTTAGAAGCAAATACTTATAAACGATGCAATGTTCCATTTAGTTTACTAAAGTTGACTTAGTAATTGGCCAAAACTTCTCACAGCATGACCTTTCATTTCTTCCCAATACTGAGGACAAAGGTCAAATATAAATGAAACCTGTCTGAAATGATAATAAAATCGAGAGGAAAGAAATCTGCGTGAAATGGTGATAGGGAACAGATTTAGAGATGGACGAAAATGTGTTTGAAAATGTTGGTTTAGAGAATGCAGAAAAGACTTCTAAACGTAATACATTTTGACAGACACAGACCGACAGAGACAGACATACTCAACAAATACATGCAGCCTGGTCTATAACCCTGAATTTTATCTAACAAGAGATTTGAGCAAGAGAAATAAGACGCCCCAAACCCCTGAACCATCAGCGATAGCTAGATCAATAAACCTTATAAGCCTTACGTCCCTAGCAAACCAGATTAAAGCAGCATCGAAGTAACTGGCTGCTTCACTGAATAATTCCTCGAGGAAAACGAGAATTTAGTCTAAAACAATTCATATTTACTGCATTGCAAAGGAACTGAGGATACAGATTTCTTTAAATATTATATAATCTTTTCCATAATAATAGTTTTTTTTATTGGATTTTCCTGCAGATTCAATATTTGGTTCCAAATTGGAGCTGATCCAGAGCCGGATAATGTGGCATTTGCTTATGATGCCCGTTTCAACTATGGCTCGGACAAAAATGTTGTCGTTTGCAGCCATCGAATGGGAGAAGGCTCCTGTTCTGAGGAAAGGAACACTTACCATTTCCCTTTCGTTCAAGGACATCGGTTCAAAATAATGATCCTGGTCAATCTAGACCATTATCAGGTACGTGAAGGGCTCTCACATCGTTTATATCGGATGAGGTCATTTCATCAAGCAATACCATACAGGTGATATCTGTCATGTTCAATTTCTTTTCACAAAAGGCCCACAAATTTTAAATATCTATATAGACGTGAATCGCTTTTTTATGAATTGTCAATTCTTGTTTGTGATTTTCAAAGCGTTCCGGGCGTTGCTTACTTTAATCATGGGAAAGATCGTTATTACGGTGACTTGCATTTTCAATGAGTTTAAACTTCTGAACGACTCTCATCGTGGAGTCATTACATTTTTTATGCACGTAAGCAATACATTTACCTTTTTATAAATATACCTCATTTATTTCATTTTATTTCTACGTTAAGTTCTTATCACTAGTGTCTGTGTGTGTGTTTGTGTGCGTGTGTGAGATATGCATTGTTTTTAATTTATTTTATTTAATTTATTTTTGTTTCAGTATATGCTGAAGAGATGAATTCATCACCTGAGTCTTTGTTCTGATATCTCACATTACTTTTTTTAAATAGCTTTTTATTATTCTTAGATCTGTTTTGTGTTGTATACAATTCAGTGTAGTACTCCTTTATTCTCCAAATAATGTCATATTATTTATTCCTTAATTTCTCAATGTGTTCCCCCATTTCTTAGTTCTTTTGTATGAACCTTGTGCTTATATATTCTCGGAAACGTCCTCGCTCTTATTTCTCTCCCTCTATTTTCCTCTTCTGTAAGTATACTTGGTCAATCTTTTAGTTTCATCATTTGACCAGTCTTCTCTTGCTATTTATTTTTCAATAATTCCATTTTTTAAATACTTTTTTAACATTTCCCTTTTAAACCTCAAACTTAAGAAAACATCTTTTAAAAAATTTATGGTAAGCCAGAAATCTAGTTTCAGTCAGACAAGAATCAAACATTTAATAAAAATTAAATAAACATAACAATCTGCGACAAATGAATCGATACTTGAACAAAAACAAACCTCACACGTATCAGCTGTTTTTTTTTTTTAAATTTCTTTAAATTAACCTCTGATGTCCAGGAAGTAATTAGGTCAAATCGTCTTTCCAACCAAATTCGTCAAACCTCATTAAAGTAAAAGGAATTTGACACCCAAAACTTTTAAAATGACTAGTATGGAGAAATTTCTTATTCAAAATCAGACCCTGTGATAAGTTTGAAACTGTTGAGCGAAACCATAGTTCAGGTGGTGGTTGTGATGATATTAACATTTATTTGATATGCTGCTCTTTTTGTGAAGTTCAGCCTACATTGGAAAGACAATTTAGAGTTTTTATATATGCGCATCTATTTAGAAATCGGACGAAGTAAACTTAAAGAGAAAATACGGCCTAGTCTGTTTAAATGGCAATCTGTTAATCAATTTCGTATGGTACCTAGCATTTTTTCTCCAGTTCTTTCGAGCTCTATTTGAATGGGAAATAGGCAGTGTTTTGATACGTCCTTTTAATTCCAATAATTCACTTAAAAAAGTCCACGATACATAGTACAACTTCGTTCGTTGCGATGAAGCTTAAGTTGGTCCCGTAGAATATCTAATGTTCAACTCTTCCACTATTGAAACTAGACCACTATCAGACTGAACTAAGCAATAATACTTCTGTCCGTTACCCGTGATCAGGTCCGGCCCTAGGGTGTGCGATGCCCAAGGCAGCATGCAAGAAAAATTGTCGCGGATTGGATATGATGAAAGCGGCGGGGGGCTCAAGGCGGTTGTCTAGTTCGCCTTTTCTAGGGCTGGGCCTGCCTGTGATATGAATAAGTATATTTTCAAAGGTTATACTAGTTAACTTTAAAATCCTGGTTAGCAAATATTTCATTGAAACATTATATAACATGTGATTTTCTTTTTTTTTAGATTCAGGTCGGCAGTCATGTCACAAAATTTTACCATAGGTTTGCAATACAAGATGTGGATACCCTGAGAATTGATGGAAACATTGAGCTCATTGATGTTAAAGTGATGTCATAAATATTGAATACAAATGGAAGAAATCAACCGCCATTTAATTTTCAATTTTTCTTGGCTTTAAAATGGTCTTTATTGTAACAGAAGAGAAGATAAAAAAGGATATTATATCGCACACTGTACACCAAAAATTGCAATGGTAAAATATTGAAAATAAATCCAGGATATAAATGTAGTAGCTGCAAAAGTAGTAAAAATAGATTAAACGCATGCATCTTTTTCTTTTTTATCAATCCATCCGTTCCAGATAAAAGCTCGTATGTCTGTCTGTCTGTCGGTCTATCTATATAATGCATTGTAATCTAATCAGTCACAATTAAGTGATAGTACAAGCTTTAAATTGACTAGTTTTATCCAGCCGAGTGTTTATTATCTATTGATTCTTTTCTAAGAGGCCACCATCACGAATGAATCACAGGCATCTCGCTGCAAAAGTCTGACATTAATTTGCAATAGTCGCAATAAGCCGAGAATGGACTGATGGCTTTACTGGCAGCCCAAAAACAGGCTGTACCACAAAATATAGAAAATGACTGGCAGTGCTAAGTTATGGATTGCAAAAATAAACGTTACAAACCCAAAACTAATGTAAAATAACAGAAAAGGCGCGGTAAGGGTTGATACATTTGTAACATTGAATTTGAGAAAAGTTTGACTAAAACATTGTTCTTTGTTCTTTCTTGTCAGGGTATGGGGTCCATAGGTGGTAGGTGATAATTTCATAAATTTGCTACTAAAATGTCTGAACTTAAGGCTGTCCTTTTCAGCTATTATTACTTAATACTGTAAGATATTGGTATGTTTATGACTTGGGTTTTTCTAGCTTGTTCTGTTCTTGAAACTGATGAAAACTAGGAAGTAGAACTAGCCACCAACATTAGACGTAAAATGCAAGTAGAATATCTATAAAGACATGGAAAATATTTTGAATTGCATCAAGCTTTTCAGTACATATTATTTTTACAATTATCACAGGGAAAGGTCTTGCATTTGCGCAGAGTTTATCACTTTTTGCTAAAGATGACCATCAAAAATGAATAAAGCATGTATGAATTCGACCCTGGGGTACATAAAAAAATTTCCATTAGCTCCCATTGACTTGTCAGGTCAAGTGAAGATATTCTTATGGTTTGTTTTAATATAGCTATGCAAAATGTGAAGCATTTGACTATGCTGGTATACATTTTTAAAATTAAATTTCGATAATAGGCAAGTTGATGGTCCCATGCACCCTTGCCGATGGCAATGCTTAAGAGAAACAGTTCCCTATTTCCCTTTATACTTTATTAAGGATTACCGGTGTCACATAGTTCGGGCTATTTCGGCATGCTGCAGCGTGCAGGAATGGGTTATAGAGCTGTTTTCCAAGGTAACCCGCTTGGAGATCTTTGTTTTGCAGAGGACAATTTAGGCGACCATTTTGAGCATTTACTTACAAAATGACAAACTTTAGAAAAATATAAGATAAAATTGTAACATTAACTGATATAAACAAGAAAAAGTCTCCCAAACAAAAGCAAAACAAAACAAATGAAAACATAATTGACATCCACATTATATCAACACAATATTTACTGTTATTTAGCTGCATGCTACGGCCGCTTCATTGTCTCCATCAGTATTGTGCAAAATATCCCTTAATCCTCTTGTACATCAGTAATTAAAAAAATTCTATTCGGAAGGTTAAATTTAGTGTATATATTTTGGCATGCTGTTACATCGAATGAGAAAATTACCAGATAATGTTTTTTAGACAGCGAAAACATCGCGAGTCAATTTTACCTTTAACCTTTTCAAAGAACCATCGAATTAGAAAATTACCAGATAATGTTTTTTTAGAAGGGAAAACATATCGCGAGTCAATTTTACCTTTAACCTTTTCAAAGTACAAACGATAGCCACTACTACCATATATAGAGAATCTCAAACTGGTAAAATTTGAATTTATGAAACAAGTTGAATAATGTTAAGCTTTTGCGAGCCTTGGACATTATTCAACGAATTTCATAAATTTAATATTAAATCGTTACCCATTTTGAGATTCTTTTTATCAATTTTTATTTTAGAGGAAATTATTTGTTGTGCATGAAATATATCCCCAAACAAAGCTGAATTAGTAAATGTAGGGTGTACTGCTTTACAAACTATAATCAAAGAAAAATCTTCCACAAAATCAAAACAAAATGATCAATGCTGTCACATTGTTTGATACGTGCACCCTAAAGAACTACCGGTAAACGTTACATTGTTGCGATTTTTATGTGAAATAGGATTACCGATTTTTATGTGAAATAGGATTACCGGATGCCAAAAGTCCCATATTTACTGCAATGTATTTGTGAACTGATATTTGTAGTGTTTGATTTGGAAAAAAAAAAACTGTACAGAAGACGTAAACAAATTTTCGTGTCGGATTTACATCCCATATATGCTACGAAAAGATACTGTGGTTAAAGATCTGTCAGGAGATCCATTCATGTCCAGATTATTCTGCGAACAGAGGTTTTTGTTTACATTTAAACCACGCTTGTATATACGGTGGATTCCATCTCTGTTACTGATATTCACACCCCACCCCCACCCGCTATCCCTTAGTTTTACGCCTTATTGTCTTTCTTGTCTTGGTGTTTTATGCAATTTTTCTAATATTGTTAAACATGGCATAATAAACTTCTGTGGGAGTAGCAAATCCATATTGACAGCCAATATATTTCCTCAGTTTCCATTTGAGAGTAGAGTTGAAAAATGGCCGCCAATAAAGTTCATTAAAATCTAAACATTGCAAAAGGCGGGGTTAAAATCGTTTTCCCACGAACCCAGCCAGTCAGTAAAGAAAATGCCGCACAATAATTTCATGGGCTATTTTGGACCAGTCAGAATCGGTGATATGAAACTGCAAATACTATAGGAAAACCAAATCTGTGATAAAATGTAAGATGAGCGCGCGCGTGTTGCTGCTATCCATGGCATAGTCTAGATGTAGCATGCAATATTAACTGTCGTAAAACCAATTCAGAACACGATCGTAAGCCGGAGAGGATTTTAGGTACTTAAAAACTTTATAGATCGCTGTACTACGAGAAAAATCAGTTGGAATTCACCTGTAAGTTTAATATAATTATCGTCAGTTAATACTTTCCTTGGCTTAAAAGTGAAAGTCTTGTTCTGCAGTCTGTTATGGCTATAACGAATGTCGACATGGTTAAGTGTCTAGCTCTGATTTGTCACAATCGACAAACAGCCTTTTTAATCCGATACTTTCTTATAATTGCTTTTTTTTTAATTTGTAAGATTTCTTTTACACGTAAGTGATTTTTCACGTCATTCAATAATTTGTGCAGAACAATGGAAACGATCTTACACCATCCATCTGACGAAGGCTGTGATTCGTGGTAAAGAAACCCAGTTACTTTTATCTTTATATTACGTCACTAATATTTATTATAGAACACACTTGCAATCTTTGAGAGATGATTGACTAGAATATTGTCATTCAGAATATTATGCTAATACAACAATGAATAAAACTGACATTACGTGTTGTGGCCTTCGAAAAGTTCTTTACTAGCTCATGAAAGCTGTCGAATTCTTAGTTGTAATAATAATCATTCCGAGGAAGAGATGTATTTTGAAACAAATTTCTCAAACACTATTGTGAATGACAAGACATCACTGGTCTAGATATTGTGGTTAAAGAGAGGGGCATTTATACAAATTTACTTTTAAACATGGCAGTTTGAGATTAATTGGAACGTTTTGCACTAAAAGATCCTTCATTTATTTCTTTTCAGCGAAGGAGAAATACATTTAATCATATGCGATAAGGTTCAACTGGCCATATGAAATATAAAAGTGTAAGCTTGGCCCGAGCAACCCTTTTCTCACCTCATAATAAATGTGGCAGGATCGACTATTTACCTCATATTTAGACCCCTACTCTCACACATGTAAAATACGTTTCTTAGCCACAGCAACCTCCCTGTCTGCACCCCATGTAAATGGAGTGTTTGGTCCCAGCTCAGCCTTTTACAGTCAGTTTGAGCAAACACACCTGCGCTCATCTCTTGGGTAGCTCCTCCGCAGCTACAAGAGCAGGCCCACTCCCACCCTCTCGCTTGCTTAGGTCTCTAGAGTGTTTTTAATATGGGATAAATGATGGATAAATGTTAGCTGCAAAATGCATGTCTGCTTAATTAACAGAAGAACAGGACCTACTTCGTAGTGTATAGCCTCTGTCGAACTTAAGTGACACGCGTGCGTCGGTGCTCTGGTCATGTGATCAGTGCAGCCAGTTTTGATCCACCTGAAAGCATTCTTATCCGATGAGATTCTCATCGACCCAGGCTATAGTGTATGTGTCTAAGAAAGTGGTTGTATTCTGAAGATGTGAAACCATTCAATGCCCTTCATTCGCAGGTTCGGGATCAGCTTATCACACTGAGTGAACCTTACCACTTGCACAATCACTAATCCAGGATGGTACTCGATTATTCAGTCTTCCAAAACGAACATAATTTCAAGAGTCTGCGGTTTGTGGCTGTGCGCGTCATGACCCCTACCCCGATACTCGAGGCGCATCATCTTCAGTGGCTTCCACTTGCGTTAATTCGGTCGGCTTATGTTATCTACCGATTAGAACGGTCTGTCGTCTGGCTTTGCATCGATTGCATCGTCTCCCAATCGTACTGATTTTGCTCTTTCCAAGATACATAATACAGTCGTTAATTTATTATTGTCGTAACACAGGCAGATTAACCCTGGTTAGCAGTTCAAGCTTGATATCAGTAATTTTTAGCACGCTGGAGCAGTGGTCTAGGTCTGAAGATATGTGCCCTGCAAAGCCTTATAGATATCCGCCAGCAGGATAACGTAAGTCGGGATGGTCTTACAGATGTTCTGTGTGTTTATATTCTTATTTCCGTCTCTGGTAAGACGGAGTCAGAATGCTTCAATCAGTGGAAGCTGTTTCTTTCAACCGCTTTAAGCTACTTAGATATTCGTAAGGGCAGTCGCTACTATTAAGCAGATGAGAAATGTCAGTGCTATGTGCCCTTCTATTACAGGGAGATTCTCCTTTGACATGTTGGTAGCCAGTTTTTCCAGGATGCTTAAAAAGGGAATGCTATAGATAGGTGGTGCTGCCCAAACCTAAAGACCATGTACGTTTCAATATTGTTTTGGAAGGTTCTGATTTGTTAAGACGAGGTTGTTTTAATATATGACATTATGAGGTCCGTCATTGCCGCTCTGATTGTAGAGAACACATATATTCGCTTTCTCGGGGTAGATCTGTTATTTAGAGTCCCAAGTTTTGTGGGCTCTTCCTGATGCTTGCCGATGATATGGCAGTGATCATGAACACTTACCGCCGTCCCACTACTAAATCCTCGCAAATGATGTGATCGATTGTCGCGTTCTGGAAAGAATTGTAGTCGTCGTATCAACCCTTGAACTTGTTCTGATTTCCAAAGAAAAATTACCTGCTATAGGTACTACAAATCTGTATTTGAATATAGGGTTTGTGAAAAGTATTCCACACCAGAAATAAATAGTATAAATATACTGTAAGTAATTGAACTGAAATAGAAAGATGCGCATGAATATTGTTGATACAAGAAAGTGATCCCTGAAGAAAATGCAAACAAGCGTTGTGATCAAGGGAGATACCACATTCAGATTTTAAAACTGAATTTTCTGGCCTTGTCTACCTTTTTATACTGGTTAGGTTATAAAATCTTTTAGACGTGTACTTTTGCTGAATCTTCATACGATAGATACCAGGAAAACAAGTTTCGTAAGACTTGTATTTTATTCCCAATATTTAAACTTCTAAATATGTGCACAGTGTACTAGATACATGTTTAGCTGCATTTAAGGTTTCTGGAGTCATTGATTTGTACACAGTGTACCGCATATGTTTAACCGCATTTAAAGTTTCTGGAGTAATTGTAAATCTTGACAATGTTATTCAAGAGAGGAAAACCCACTGAGATGTATATGGACATGTCCCACGCTTAGTTTGCAGTTATGCAATGACAATAGCAATAGGTATATTTGTGTTATGCAGTAGAATAAGTGGCATGCAAAGACTAAATTAAAAACAAGCAGTTACACTACCCGTGTTAGTATTGTTCGAGATATGTTAAGGGTTGTAGAGAGCGATTACTGGCCCTGGGGTAAGAAACTTCCAGTCCTCTTTTAGTTCTTGTTCGAATAAAATGTTTCTTTTATAAAATTAAAGTGTCGATCGTTTCGGGCCCCCTAAGGAGAACGGGCCCTTGGTTAATTCCTGTTTGCTCTCCTCTTTGTCGGTCCTGGTCATTCAGAAATCTTCCATTGGGTATTTTATGATTATGCCATGTTATGTAATATCATGTAGTTATGCATGAATGTTTAGCATCGTCATTAAGAGACCACGAATAATATAATAATATAGTTATGCATGAATGTTTAGTATCGTCATGAAGAGACCAACAATAATATAATAATATAAAAATATAGTTATGAATGAATGTTTAGTATCGTCATGAAGAGACCAACAATAATATAATAATATAGTTATGAATGAATGTTTAGTATCGTCATGAAGAGACCAACAATAATATAATAATATAGTTATGAATGAATGTTTAGTATCGTCATAAAGAGACCACAATAATATAATAATATAGTTATGAATGAATGTTTAGTATCGTCATGAAGAGACCAACAATAATATAATAATATAATAATATAGCCATGAATGAATGTTTAGTATCGTCATGAAGAGACCAACAATAGTTTAATAATATAATAACAGTGTTATGAATGAATGTTTAGTATCGTCATGAAGAGACCAACAATAATATAATATAATAATATAGTTATGAATGAATGTTTACATGAAGAGACCAACAATAGTTTAATAATATAATAATATATTTATGAATGAATGTTTAGTATCTTCATGAAAAGACCAACAATAATATAATAATATAATAATATAGTTATGAATGAATGTTTAGTATCGTCATGAAGAGACCAACAATAATATAATAATATAGTTATGAATGAATGTTTAGTATCGTCATGAAGAGACTAACAATAGAATGATATAATATAGTTATGAATTAATGTTTAGTATCGTCATGAAGAGACCAACAATAGTATAATAATATAATAATACAGTTATGAATGAATGTTTAGTATCGTCATGAAGAGACCAACAATAGTTTAATAATATAATAATATAGTTATGAATGAATGTTTAGCATCGTCAGGAAGAGACCAACAATAGTTTAATAATATAATAATATAGTTATGAATGAATGTTTAGTATCGTCAGGAAGAGACCAACAATAATATAATAATATAATAATATAGTTATGAATGAATGTTTAGTATCGTCATGAAGAGACCAACAATAATATAATAATATAATAATATAGTTATGAATGAATGTTTAGTATCGTCATGAAGAGACCAACAATAGTTTAATAATATAATAATATAGTTATGAATGAATGTTTAGTATCGTCATGAAAAGACCAACAATAATATAATATAATAATATAGTTATGAATGAATGTTTAGTATCGTCATGAAGAGACCAACAATAATATAATAATATAGTTATGAATGAATGTTTAGTCTACGTGCATATGCCTCAAGTTTGAATCTCGATTTTAGAATAAGACATAAGAACAAATCAACACCGTTATGCCCCAAACATTCGATCGCCATCCTTACAGCAGTGTGTCATAACAGGGCCAATGTAAGTTGTGTGTACGTGGCCGTAGATAGTGCAGTCTTTGCTATGTATTTCTGTTGTGTACTTAATTTTGACTTGCTTCTTATCAAATCTGTGTGTTGTGTTGTTTACGTTCATATAAAGAAGTTGTCAACTACTCCATTGGAATTTTTATAAATTGATCACTTTTGTAATGTATAACGTGTTGTTAAGTGTCCTGCTGAAGAAACCAAGAAACTATATCGTTATAATTAGAAATAGTTACAATTATTACTATCTTCATTATAGCCATGGAAGACAACAACAATATCATTCAAAGTTTATACCTTTTTATCAAATAAAACAGTCAAATCAATTTATCAAATAAAGGATTCTAAAAAGTATGTTTGTACATTTAATACCCGTTTTTAGGCATGACATAGCACTACATATAGGCAGTGCAATACTATTTGTCATCGAAGAAAACGGAATTATATTGCTGTATTATAAGGAAAATCTGAATGCTGAATAATATGGCTGCATTTAAATGTAAAACATCTCTTTGAACCCGCTGGAGCTCGTGGGTTCGAACTCCGGTCGAGTCATGTCAAATGCTTATTATCAAGATGGAACTAACAGCTGCCTTACTTGGCGCTCAGTATTAAGAAGTTAGTGTTAGGACTGGTCGGCATGGTGTCAGGATAATGTGACTGGATTAGACATAATGCTACATGTCTGCGGCATGATGCCCTAGTGCTAGACATTACTATATACTGCTACACTGCTGAAGTCTTAGTGATATGACTGAAAAATCTGCACAGCTACGTTAATCATGATAACCATGGCATTCTGTTGATGATTCGTGCCGTAACGAGCCTTTATACTAAAAAAGTATATTAAATTGTGCTAATCAAGGCATTCTGTTGACGATTCCAAATTCTTCTGAAATAATTGTCAATATACGCCGTTTTTTATTTCTTCGTTCTTGTCATAATTTACAGAACGTTATGGTCGATAAAGTTTTCGACATGCCTTTAAACAGAATGTGAATAGAGATGTAAATTCAGTCGAAACGGTCTTTGTAGGTTCTTCATTAATTTTCAAAGAGAAGGGGAATCCGGTGTGGACGCCATATCATTCCATTTTGATGCCCGTCTGAACTATCTCGGGGACTACAAGACTATCGTCTGTAACCATAAGAGAGAAAGAATGTGGGGCCACGAGGAGAGATTCAAAATCTTCCCTTTCTCTGAACAGAAAGAGTTCGAAATCACGATCATCGTTTATGAAGACATGTATCAGGTGATATGTTTATCTCCAAGACTTCATGTTTGATTTATGACCTTGGCATCGATTCCGAGTGTTTGTCAATCATGGTTTGGATCGATGCGATTATATTGCTTGAACAAATGACTTAAATGTCACATAATATTGAATTCAGATAATATTTACAACGTATAATTTGTACTAAGATGTCAGAATACAAATACATTTAATTACCTTGCTTAATAATAATAATAATAATAATAATAATAATAATAATAATAATAATAATAATAATAATAATAATAATAATAATAATAATAATAATAATAATAATAATAATAAACATCACTAAGAAAAAAAATTAAGAAATGTTTACGGCATAGATTTCAAAGGAAATTAATATTCTTAAAAAAATATATTTTTTTAGGTTGAAGTTGGTGGAATTGAAGTAGCTCGGTTTTTTCACCGAATCCCCATAGCAACTGTGGACAGTTTCATGATCGACGGTCACACTGATATTTCACTCGTCAAAATGATGTGATCATATCATAGCTGAACGCCGGCCTCGTGCAATGATGCTAACATATTCTTCGGTTAAGTAGGTCGAACTTAATCAGTGATTTTAATGCGCTATAAGAATTATTTTAATTGGTATTTTTAATTAAATAAACTCATTATAATTATTATCAATCTTTACGTAGAAAATTACATGAAATATTTATTAAGATGTATATTTATTTCTTGCAGACTATTACTAAAAATCATGATCATAAATTGTTTATTTAAGTTTTAAAATGAAAATAAACAAATTTTACCTAAGTACAGAAACTATTTATTAAAAAGAACATCATTTGATGCCTGATTGAATAAAATGAAAATAATGTTATTGAAGTTATTGTAAATATTTATATATTACACGTAAATGTTAAGAAGGGTGATGGTTTGTACCTACACGTGTTAGTTACAATCACTCACGTCTTCTTTCTCTCGTCCATTTGCATGCATGTGCAGGTGTTTGTCTTGTGCGTAAGTCTGTAGAAATAGATATTTGTCATTATAACTCTCCGCATACTATACATTCCCATAAACACGAGTTTGTACGTGTGTTTCAGTAAAGGTGAGTATTGGTCGGTATGTTTGGTTTTGAGAAAGGATGTATGTTTTAAGAATGTCTATCAGTAAAGGTTTGTGCTAATCAGTTATAAGACCGCGCTGTTAAATAAGAAAGTGTATTAGTTAATAAGAATTTTGTGGGATTATTCTCAGAAAAAGCATTTTTCCTTTCCACATTCAACATGCATTATCTCTATATTGCAATCTCCCATCGTGCTTTCTTAAAACATAACTGTATGAATATCTATTTTCTTCTCTTTTTATTTCATAAATACATCAATACACTCGCGTACATACAATTTATTTTTCAGTTTTGTTTCGTTTTCATTTGTCAATTAATGATTATTGGTATGCGTTGGCCAGGCAAGATAAGCGCTTGGCAATAAGACTGGGTTGGTGACCTATAATGATTTTTGGTCAGTCAATATAGGCGTGAGCATAAATACTGGTCATTGTCAATATTACTGGGTGTTGGTCAGTAAGAATTAGTGTTCTTTTGATAAGATGGTTGTGTCTTCGTATATCTGGGTATTGTTCAGTACGACTGTATGTTAGCCGGTAAAACTTCGAGTTGGTTATTAGGACTGTGTTGGTCGGAAGGTGTGAGTGTTTGTACCCAAATAGGCCCATAATGTTCATTTTCCATTTTCCCATAATACTATTCGGCGTTAAACCAGTGGACGTTTATAAACTCTCAATTCTCGTTTCTCCCCTACATGCCAAGATGAAAACAATATGCAACAAAATACTCTGCTTGTTCTATAAAAATATTAGGGTTTTCTACATATGATATCTTTAATAGCAGAATCAACGGTGTATGATATGTATTCCAAACTCCATGCATCTTCATAGCTGGAAAATACGTGAAATCAATGCCATTAAATTATTTCAACAACACAGCTAGGGCAGAAAGTACTTTAACGAGGTCTTGTTCGCTCTTCTTTCTGTCGCCAAAACACGGGTATTGTTACTGAATGTTTAGCAACAAAATCGTAACACGGATCTTTTTGGTCCGGTTCATTCCATATAGGTCTAACAAAGACATCAACTTTAATGGTGATTAAAAAAAATCATGAAGAAAAAAGACCTATATTAAGGTGGATGATTTGTTCAGCATACGTTATGCGATGTTAGTTTAGTGACTGTATATCGTTATTGACACCATCATGTTAAATTCCCGTAGATGCCATATTGACCCACGATGTTAAAGCTACAGACATTTGCAACATTAAACTCCAGTAGAGATCAAAAGTGCTATCCTAATATTAACTCTCATAGGGAACCAATTTAAGTTAACAGGAGAGTGATTTCTTTTGGCATATGACCCAATTGTAACCTATATTACGCCATATTGACCCCAGTAACTACTTCCAGTGTTCTTTAGCTTGTTTTTCACAGTAGAAGGAACGTACATTGCTCATATAAAGCTATCATTCATATAAACAGGCCAGAAACATTTATGAACACGTAACATATTAGATTGGAATCTTAAGTGATTTATTATATTGCAAAAAGTGATATTTACAAACAGTATGTTGCTTTTGTTGTTTTTGAGTTGGTGTTGTTGTTGTCGTAGGGTTTAATGCTATTTTCACGCAATATAGGCTATATATGGAGGCCAGTATAACTGGTAGAGGATGAACCCAGGAAAACCGAGGGAAGAACCACAAACCTACAATAAGATACTGGCAAGTTTTCTCACGTACATACGTCAGCGGAGCCTGAGACTCGAACCTACGCAGACAGAGGTGATTCGGAACCGAGCGAGCTTTGGACCACTCGGCCACTCGGGTCACCAAAAAAGTATGCAATATAGTATGATATTTGCGGTTAATACGACCTAGATTTATAGATCTTTATACCATTTACAAACTTTTTGAAGAATGTATACACTGTTTTCAATCTACACCTAAACATCTCTCTCTCTCTCTCATTATATATATATATATATATATATATATATATATATATATATATATATATATATATATATATATATATATATACATATGCCTGGAAAGACGGTGTCATATAGCTGTTCATAGATGCAGTTACGTCTGCATGTTACTAGGTATTTATTGACACATAACCTTGGAGAAATATTCAGCCTACTCTGCTGTATTTCTTCCGCGTATAAGTATGTGCGGATGTCGTCAATCATGACTAATTTAACCAGGCATTCTGTCCAGGTTAAGTGGTCTGCCTTGTTTACTTGAAAATAATTTCATTTTTTGAGTGTCTTTATCTAGTTGCTGTGGGAGAAAGAAAACATTAAGAAGACGGTATTATTAGACATTACCGTAAAACAAAGCAACTTCAAGTGCAAAAAAAAAGATTTAATCGATTCTATTGCATAAAATTGGAATCATCCATTGTAGTTATAAGGTTTGACGTCTTTTTATGCCTCAAACGCAAGTATGAATGCATTTGGAAGGGTGTATATATGTAGGTGTGACAAACTATGTGGTTGAGGTGGGTGCTCCTATTATTTTATTTAAACTATTTTAGAAGTCCCGTCGAGGCTATGTTTTATTGGAAGTTAAATTTAGTGAAAGATAACTGTAAAGCTCAGAGCACCCAGTTAGCTATGCCGACGGTTAGATAATTAAATATAGAAACAAAAAGGTTGAAATTCAGTGAATAGCAATTAAATAACAATTTGATAACCAAATGACTCAAATTTCCAATTACACTCCTTCAACTCTACCCTTTAATAAGCCTATTGAGTCACATGATTAGCAGTGAGATTGATTTCAACCAGTCCTTGTATTTCTACTCATTTGTTGTATCATTTTTCTCTCTTATTTCTCCCAATCTTTCTCCTCTTCCTCCCCGACCATCTCCGAATTCCTTCTCCCCCTCCTTGACTTTCTCTAGACTCCTTCTCCTCTTCCTTCACTTTTCCCCCACGACTGCAATCCTGTCGACTTCGATTGTCTCGGTTACAGTCTCAATTCCGTCTCCAACTATTGAAGACTTGCGACCCAATGGAACCGGAAGATATCTGTCCCCTAAAAAGCTTCCTTTTCAAAACTTTGTCTTTCCTTAAAATATACCTGTAAGTTCTACCGTCACTTTGCGAATGGCTTCTTTCTCGGAGCAAACCATTTTGATCTGCAATCCTTCCACACGAAAACTAACTTACCCTTACGATTTCGGAAGCTATCATTTGGGTCTGAATTTTAATCGCATTCTTTATCTCAATTCTGATTTGATATCTCTGTATACCGACCCAATCAAACTTAGCAGACAATGTCTCTCTCTCTCTCTCTCGCTGTCTGTCAACGTGGGACAGATATTAACATGATGAAGCCCATGTGCTGTAAATATGGCAATAATATGTTTAAACCCATAATCAAGATCGTTTAAATTTCCATTTGCAATATGTGACCCCTAAAATCCTATAGCAATATCAAAACACATTACGGATACGATTTACCTCATACACGTCCAATGTACGCTGCTTAAACGGTCAATGAATGCATCAGTGAAAGAAACGTGACCTGAATACCGATAGCCTTGATTACCACAACACAAGCAAACAAAACAAACAAACACAAAAAAACGAAACCACCAGAAAATGATATTCAAATAATAGGCAAAACCAAACACCGGATCTAGTTGAAAAAAGAGGCTGAATCATGTTTCGTCCTATCCTATAACTTATCGACATTATATACAATATATAGTACATTATTCGTATCGGATAGGCTAGACACAATTTCTGCAATAGAGAAATAAGTTGAAAAGCCATATGCCGTTAAAAGACAACTCCTTCACCAGCTCCATTTATTTTAAAGCAGAAACATTTCAGCAGCTAGACGCATAAGGTATGTGCTGAATCGCTTCAAGCGACAGAAGTCGGCAGTTCAACATTTTTATGGAAATGCATTTTTATTTGGCTATTATTCTCAATTATCAGACAGCATGATGCAAACGAGAATTGTTGGAGACGAAAATGAAATTTGCAAGAGCTTAATTCCATTTAGGAAACAAACAGTTGAAAACTTTGGTTGATAGCTCTTTCACTTTCAGACAGATTCCAGTCAGCGTGTAAAGTGTTAGTAACTGGGCTAACTAATCAAATCAGTAATGAATGGTGAATGGCTTGAGTGGTTATCTATCTATCTATCTATCTATCTATCTATCTATCTATCTATCTATCTATCTATCTATCTGTCTGTCTGTCTGTCTGTCTGTCTGTCTGTCTGTCTGTCTGTCTATCTATCTATCTATCTATCTATCTATCTATCTATCTATCTATCTATCTATCTATCTATCTATCTATCTATGCACCAACCGATCCATCCAATCATGTATGTGTGTATGTATGTATGTATGTATGTATGTATGTATGTATGTATGTATGTATGTATGTATGTATGTATGTATGTATGTATGTATGTATGTATGTATGTATGTATGTATGTATGTATGTATGTATGTATGTATGTATGTATGTATGTATGTATGTATGTATGTATGTATGTATGTATGTATGTATGTATGTATGTATGTATGTATGTATGTATGTTTCAACGTGCATCAATCGATGACTTCGCCATAGATACAAGCACAAAATTTCAGTACCCTCATAAATATCATTGTTTTATTTGATCACTAGCTGGAATGTTGATGGCCTTTCGATGATCCTGTGTTGGAGATGTTTTACGATAGTTATTAAGCATATTGATTTTACCGCCCTCGTACTCCTAATCAATCATTCAATAGAGACGTGTCAGACAGTTTCACCCGAATATTAGCAAATTTATAGCTATTTCTGAGTGAATCTATTTGTTTATCTAAAGAAGAAAACACGCACACACCCGCAAATTCCCTGGCCACACATATTTGAATTTAAAATTATTTTTACACTACCACACGTATCATTCGTAGCAAGTATTGATTTTTTAGCAACATATTAGGACATACGGGTGGTGGCTTAGTTACTAGAATACATATCTTAGCAAAATTTGAATTATTAAAAGTAGGTTATAGCGACAAAAAGCATTTGGTGCATAATTTAAAGTGAAGAGTGAGGGGAGAATAACCTATCGATCCAAGCAATATAATATTTTTGTTTAAAATTTAAGCCTGTACCGCTTTTAAGAACTGTTTGCATCATATTATACCCCTGTAAATATTTTTACTAATTTTACTACATAACATTCGTACTTGTTGGCTGTCATATATCTATTATTATTATTATTATTATTATTATTATTATTATTATTATTATTATTATTATTATTATTATTATTATTATTATTATTATTATTATTATTGTTATTGTTGTTGTTGTTGTTGTCCAAGTCTGATCACAAAAAAATTTTAAGAGATGGATGCTTGTTTGATATCTTTGAAAGCATGTTTTGTGATAGTCTTGCTTTATGGAAATAATAAAAACCAAATATTAATTAAACACCTTTTCCTCGCGTTTTTACAAGGCTCAACCGTTATTGACCAGACCAGAGGAAAATATTAAAACCCCAGCGCTGCCATTTAACTTAAAATTTCACCATTCTTCCATTCTAACTAACGTTTGAAAGAAAGGAAATGATTTGTAAAAAAATTCTATCTGACATAATTTATTCTTTGAAAATAATTAGGATGTTAGGATAAAAGGACATTCAAAATATAAACTTCTGAACTAAGAGGTGCTACGCCATAATTCTGTTCAGGAAGTCGCACGTAATTCGGATCTTTTTCGAGAATGCATTAAAAGTAGCGATGTGATTAGAGTTGGGTACCACGAACAATAATGAACTGTGGTATACCGCGGTTTGTCCCAACTTGTCGAGATACGTACCACGGTATAACACAAATTATATTAGGGACCATATATTTAGTTTAATTCCGTCTGTCAATAACCGAACAATGTATTTTGATCTCAATTGTAGCAAAATAACCCCATATTATATCAATGGCAGCATAAGGAAGACATATTAACTATCTTGTGATACAGGAAAAGAAAATATATCAGCTCAATATTTTATTTCCCCACCCCCGATAATGAAATGATCAATACCTTACTTTAGTTGAATTTACTATGTGTATGCTAATTGGTGTATAAGTTGCAATCTAAAACTAAGTAAATTGGGATAGTTAAGCTTACACTAGCTGTTATTGTGAAAGAAATAGTGTTGACATTAAAGTCTCTGTTGATAAAAATATGAAACGTACTTTTTTTATAGATATATTAATGAGATTATAATCAAGGAAACTTTGAGTGGGATGCCAACACCTAGGCAAGGCATTTGTCAGAAAGGGACAATACTTAAATATACCAACTCAGCAAAGGAGAATATATTGTGTCGACTTCAGAAATTGCTTCTAGTTAGAGAGAAAACAAGCATGCTTTTGAAAATCATACGATAATTCGCATACATACGTAGGAATACATATACTTAGCACATTCAGGTGTACTAATGAATAACTAAAACATGAGATGCGTTTTTGTTGGCGTAGTTGGTGGGTTTTCTTTTTATCCGAAATTATTCTGAAAGTTGGAGGTAAGCCCATTCTGTGTCATAACTCATTTGGTCACCGCTTTGGAAAACGTGGCAGGCGTCAAAGATGTAATTAAAGGGTCATAAACAAAATTATATTTGTAATCATTAATTTGTGATGATACAACCATTTTTAAGAATATGATAATTATTTTAACTATTATGTCATGAATGATGAAAACAGTCTCTTAATATAATTAATGTAGTAACAAGATTCTTAGGAAATTTCCGTACATTGCGTACCAAAACAGCGAAAATGCACGGTAGTACGTGCCACAGGTAAAAACATACCGATATAAAGCGGTATATCGGTAATACCACGCACCTCTAGATGTTGATACACTTAAAACAATTTTAGTTAGTGACTAATCTAATAGCAAAACTGATTCAAGAGGGAATGGAAAGAAGCAGGCCATCGATCACCAAATTTTGTTTGTTAGCTTTCCACTGAAATCAGTTGACCCAAGGATGTCGCCGATCAAAATCGAATTCGTACAAATGTAAAAAATAGCATTGTTTAACTGTTCCAGGAAGAAATTACATGCCTCTTAATGTGGACGAAACGTCGATATTATCTGGTTTCAATAGGACAATAGGGACAAATAACTTTCCAGCTTCAGTATTATTCATATGATTAGGCATATACGACTTTTGCACGTAACGTCAGTATCGGGGCTTTGAAGAAAAAAAAAAGATTTAATGACGCCCACGGCTGTTACCGCCTATTGGGAAAGTTCAACAAGCATCGCCCACGACATAAAATAGTTGTCAGGTCGTATAGGAGAGCATATCCATTCAGGTCAAATTAGACTCGCATTGTTTATACCCGAACAGCGTTATCATTTTCGCCATAAATATATCCATTCTGAGTGAGATCGGAGTTGTCATTATTCCATACAACTTTCGAAAAAGCTAGTTAGATCGTTTGACCGGACCGTATAAAGAACAAAGGCGAATCTCGAATACATAAAATGTCTCACCTGGTAAGTTGCCGATTGTTTATTAGGTTTATTTGTTCACAGGAATATGTATGTATGTATGTATGTATGTATGTATGTATGTATGTATGTATGTATGTATGTATGTATGTATGTATGTATGTATGTATGTATGTATGTATGTATGTATGTATGTATGTATGTATGTAGGTAGGTAGGTAGGTAGGTAGGTAGGTAGGTAGGTAGGTAGGTAGGTATGTATGTATGTATGTATGTATGTATGTATGTATGTATGTATGTATGTATGTATGTATGTATGCATGCATGCATGCACGCACGCACGCACGTACGCATGTCTGTCTGTCTGTATGAATGCATGCATGCATGTATGTATATACGTAAGTAGACACGCACGCACGTATTGTTAACATAGTAAACTGAGAGTATGCTGATTTGTGGAGTTGTATTTGTATGAGCGTGTATGTGTGTGTGTAATAGCTATGTTTGCATGTTATTTATGGACTAAATCATATTTCAAAGAAACATTATCGCTGAGAACAAATTAACAAGGAATCGTTGATAAACATGGCTTTAACATTTTTATTCAAGTCAAGGTTGAATAATCGTCTGTTTTTTTCAAACCTTTTTGATAGACCTAACTTCAATCAAAGGAGTTGTTCTTCTTCGTGTACTTTGCCTATGCTAATTAATCCAATGAAATCCGTCCACAAATTATCTTTAATACAGAATCATCCTAGATATTGTCAATATGTTTGCACAATGATAGTTGTTTATCTATGGCCGACATGATCGTCTACTGGATTCATTATGTTCTAGATGGCGTGAGTGTTTATCCCTTTCATGAAGTTAATAAACATTGAAATATGTATACACAAACTCAGTGTTTTCTTCTTTAGTCACTTTTCTTATGGTGAGGTATAAGTTTGCTAAAATTTGCATATATGCGTACATACGTACGTATGTATATATGTATGTATGTATGTATGTATGTATGTATGTATGTATGTATGTATGTATGTATGTATGTATGTATGTATGTATGTATGTATGTATGTATGTATGTATGTATGTATGTATGTATGTATGTATGTATGTATGCATGCATGCATGCATGCATGCATGCATGCATGCATGCATGCATGCATGTATGTATGTATGTATGTATGTATGTATGTATGTATGTATGTATGTATGTATGTATGTATGTATATATATATATATATATATATATATATATATATATATATATATTTATATGTATGTATGTATGTATGTATGTATGTATGTATGTATGTATGTATGTATGTATGTATGTATGTATGTATGTATGTATGTATGTATGTATGTATGTATGTATGTATGTATGTATGTGTGTGTAAGGATGCAAATTTCTTTCGATCTATGAAGAACACAATAATTTGGGCAGATGAACGATTAATTAAACTTATGAGGATATGTGCGTGTAAAGGCATCTGATGTCTGGAAAATCGACGGACACGTTCTGGCGGTAAAGCTTGAAAACACAAGATAGATCCACCAATGTATTCACGTGACGTATACAAAAATCCACCTATAGAATTATGAACGTAATTGCATATGCACCCACACAAAGTTCGAGGGCCGAAAGAGGCGATCGAGATTCTAGAGAGTTTGGAGAAGGGAAAAGTGGAAAAGATCCAGACATACTGGCACAGTGAAGATAAAGAATAATCACAGTGAATTTGGAAGGAACAAAAAATAATAATGGTTAATAAGTTGTTTAAGTCATTGACTTTAATCGTTCACTCGATTCTATGCGGAGTTAATTCTATCACTTAAACAGATCGGCTATTTATATAAGCATAATTGTGTTTGAAATTCGGGGAATGATTTATGTAGAAAATGAAGTGTATCTTTCTAATGTAATGTATTATCACAATTGTTTATAAAATTGATTTAATTGCTATTTTATTGTGTACGGGTGCTCGTGTCATTCTATTTTATATATCTGCTCAGATTTCTATATTTTCCACCTATAAATTCCATATTTTATATTAATATTAACTTGAACCAGGCAATGTCACCGAAGGTGCTTACCGTCTACATAACGACAACCAAAACCCACTGTCACGATATATATATATATATATATATAACTGACAATTTCTGCTTTAAAAATTCTAACGCACAAAAACTTTTAAATTTCGAGGAGAAACGTTAATGGTGTGGGTTAAGACGGGTAAGCGCTGGTATGTGTCATTTCTGGATTTTTTTTATTACATGGAATGCATCTTGTGTAATGTTAATTGCTCTCTAGGTAGGTAAAAGGTTAACGATGCTTTTATCAGTATTAATTGTTGATATGACCTTTCTGGTTACAATTCGTTGAGCAAAGAGAACAAGGAAGGCTGGATTATTTCTTGTTTTTATTAGATATCTTTAGCCCTATCCATACATCCGTAATTTTTGTTTTACAGGGAGTTCCGTTTGTAAAGCATGTCACTCTGAAAGAAAACGGCAAAATCGTTATCAAGGGCAAAGCAATCACGGGAGCCTCAAGGTAAAATAATGTAGCCCTCAGCACACTGCGCCATGTTCATTACTGCATTGGACGCTAACTTCATCATGTATGTCCGTCAGTTGTTTCTCGGGCACCATAAATACTGCGCCGTCTACAAAGATTGAAAATGATTGCATTTTGTACGATATGTACAATAGAAATGTCTGTAGGATAATATTTCTCAGTCAATACTATTGAAATTTGTTCCTTTCTATCTTAATTTATTATTTCTTTCTTTCTTTCTTTTAGTAGTCTTTATACTACTACTACTACTACTACTACTACTACTACTACTACTACTACTACTACTACTACTACTACTACTACTACTACTACTAATACTAATACCATCATAAATAAGATAACAAAAAATATTTCGGAAAGTATCTACGGAACGGAACGGGAATAGAGATTAGGGTTGTTATGGAGACATCAAAATGAACTCGTGTTTCTAACCTTTTTAGCATGATGTTAGTCAATGCTGCGCACATGATGACACAAGCTTTAAATCTCAAATGCAGCATCAACTGGTGGGAGAGGAGACGAGGTAGGTGGGAGCTAAACAACAAAATGTCACGTATGCAAAAGAGTAGATAATTGCGATGGCTATTGGTAATTTATCTGAACAATAGAAATGTCTGTAGGATAATATTTCTCAGTCAATACTATTGAAATTTGTTCCTTTCTATCTTAATTTATTATTTCCTTCTTTCTTTCTTTTAGTAGTCTTTATACTACTAGTATAACTACTACTACTACTACTACTACTACTACTACTACTACTACTACTACTACTACTACTAATAATAATAATAATAATAATAATAATAATAATAATAATAATAATAATAATAATAATAATAATAATAATAATATTTCAGATTCAACATTTGGCTACAAAAGGGAAGTGCGTCAGAACCGGAGAATGCAGCATTTGTATTTGATGCCCGTTTCAACTTTGCTTCTGACAAAAATACTATTGTCTGCAACAATCGAAAAGGCGGGAGTTGGGGATCAGAGGAAAGGCACGCCCACTCTTTCCCGTTCGCTCTGGGAGAAACGTTTAAAATAAAGATCAAGGTCCATCACGACCAATATCAGGTACTTGAAGGGCTATTACATCGTTTATATCGAAATGGATCATTTGATCAGTCAATGCCATATTGGTGATTTCTGTCATGTTTAATTTCTTTGTCACAGATCACAGGCTTTTGAAAATTTACAATATGAACATGCAGAACAGCTGTCTCTAGAATATGTTTTGGAACTATAAAAGTTTCTGATATCATTCATATCTCTTTTTTACTCTAAATGTAAATTTTCAGGAGAAATATTTTTAAAAATAGGTTCATGAGAAATTTTTATTTTAAAGTATATGTAATTCTTTCTATGATATATAAACAAAGAAAACTAAAGAAGGATACATATCAAAATAAGTAAAACAATATATATATATATATATATATATATATATATATATATATATATATATATATATATATATATATATATATATATATATATATTCAATTAAGTAAGAAATGTAATACAAAGGAACAATATTTTCGTAGCAATAAGAAAAAAAACAGGAGACTCAATTTACTCTGAATGGATACACACCTTATAAATACAAATAAACAACACTGAGTATCAGTACGGACATGTCCACATGAAACCTTATAACGCAGTAGAGCCATAATAAAATACATGATATTAAACACTTCAACAGGCTTAGGAATGTAAGATATGTTTGACGGTCTCTCTTACATTTCGGAAGGGGCCACTAATGAAGGATTCGCGCTACAATTCAGCTCTCATAATAAAACCATGGCAACACCATAAATTTCCAAATACTCATGATCAAATCTGTTTTCCGTTCCGCACCTAAAACAACAGGTGCTAATTGCTGTAATACGTTTTCCTAAGTCATGTCTGTAAAAGTATTGAAATTCCATCAATAAAACATTGTATCTATTTTTTGTTACAAATTTGACAAGCTTTCAAACAAATCTTGTAACTAAAATTGTACTTTTCATTATTAATCAATCAGTATATGTTATCTTCACCCATTTCTGGACGGGTTCCCATTTCGTCATACAGTTTGTACCATGAGTCCTGTAGGCAGGATCTGCTGACATGAATCAAGTAACACATTAATTTTCCTATATATTCTCTATATTTGTTTTTCAGCTCTGAGCTTCCCCTTGTGTCCAAATGATAATAAATCATGTCTTATTCTAAAGTACCTTCAAAGATGAAGTTATGGTGAAGCTCTTGTCATAGGTTATCAGGCATTTTTGAGAGGCTGGACTATAGACAAAGCACTGTGCATTGGGTCGCAGATTTCACTAATGGGTCATCATCAGTGCTTCATTATGCAATGTGCACTTTCACCGAAATACACAAAGACAACCATACAATAATGCTCAGAGTCTAAAAACGAACCTTTCAATCAGTACTAAGAAAGCCTAAATCTAACGCTTGTACTACTAACAAAAGGAGGGAGGAAAAATAAACTGGAGCTGCATTCGTGGTTACTGAACCGAAAACATAACTGTGACCTGATTCATGTCAGGCCATATTATTTAGGTCCAATTTAATGAAACTTTAATATCTGCATGCTACACCTATTTCCAATGTATACACTACGTCTTTATGTATTTGACAGCAAATAAGGCATTTGACAGCTGTCAGAAAGTTTGGAAGCTTTGGCCCAAATTTGCTATATCTTCCTTAATTATAGGAATTTTTTTAATGCAGTTATAATTTAATTGTAATACAAGATAGGTTTTGTATGAAAATATATTTAAAATATTAAAAGGTTGGTAAAATAAATTGTAATAAAAATTTAAACATATGAACTCATAAAGCTAAGTTTTAGTGAAAAATTAAATGTGTTCATAGAAATTTAAATAAGCATTTAAATTTAGAAATCAAAATTTTAATGAACAATAAAAGTTTTTTATGCTAGTTTTAAATTTCAACTTGACAAATTTTAGAAAGCGAAGTTTGCTAATTAATGGAATTTAAAACTAAATGTATATTGGGTCTATACAACTGATAGCATTTTTCACAGGAAAGTGAGGCAAGATAAAGATAGGTCACAGTGATTTAATGCAGGAATTTGCAATATGCCTGTTCAAATGCATATAGGTGTACATATTCAAGAACAATACCAAGTGCTATGTTCCACATTTATTGTGTCAGGTACTCAGCCAGTTGTTAGTATGAAAATAAGTGCACTCAAATTTATAATTTTGATGAGGCCAGTACAATGTTGTATAGCAAAAATACATCACGTCTCAATGTCGATAACCACAAAAAGCAAAAATGTAATAGGAAAATGTAGTTACAGGGAGGTTCTACATTGCTAAACAATGGTGTTTATCTCTGTCAAGAAGACCTAAACCATGTCATTGAGGTGCTATATATCAGTTTGGTAATATGAATTGGTCACCTATTGCAGTTACATTGCATATATCCTTATGAAACTTTGTTTAATTCATTGCATATCAACCGATATTGGATATCAACCGATTACTGCACCCTATTAATATACTAAACTAAACATGGGACCATATATAAGCATATTTATGATGAAAACATTTTGTTGATATTTTAAGTGAATACAGTTAGAAATGTGCCTTACAGATGAACTATAAGTATAGTGACATCCTATATGATGTACTGAACTTCTGATTCCAAATATTATACAATACATGGCTATTTGCTCATGTGGGATAAGTAACCATGTTGATATCAGTTATAAAAATGCTAAGTAAAATAATCTGTTGGAATATTTCTGGTGTGATCTTTAGAGCGTCAGAATACAACTATTATTAGTAATTAATAACGCATAAAGTGAAATTGTTTATTAGAATTAGCATACATACATACATACATACATGTATCTATATATATATATATATATATATATATATATATATATATATATATATATATATATATATATATATATATATATATATGCAATAAAAAAACGATGAACATGTAAAACTAGGGTCTAACTAGCCTAAGCGCTTTCGAATCTTAACGAGTCTTTATCAAAGGCATATACAAAACATAGACAAAATAAACAAATAAACATTCAAAATGTTGTGTTTGTAAAACTCTACATGGCTGTCTCTACATTAATTAAACCTATAGATGCATTATATCTTAGCCAACCTATACAGACTTGTTGCTGATACAAAGATATATTTATATTTACCTAGAACTCTTTGAGCCTTAGCGACATCGCTTAATTTGTGTACATTTATGAAACGCGGATTATATGCCGGATATTAGATTCTACACCGGATATTTTATTCTTATAAAAGTAATTAAAGAATACTAAGAAGATTTAGAAAAGTTTGAAAAGACAATTTGTCGGCAGCAAAAAGTATTTCTACTAGTGCATAGCTTTATTTTTTAGTCTTCATGGTTTAGACCGTTTTGTTTCAATGTTCTAAGGCGGAGTACCCAGTAGGATACCTTTTCCTTCCTGGTTTAGGAAGTCCAGTTGGGGTTGTTAGCAATTGCGATTAGTTCAGATCTATGAAAGTTTATCCATTTGTATATATCCTTCAATATGTCGGAGAAACTGAAAAGCTACACACACACACAGAGACATATATATATATATATATATATATATATATATATATATATATATATATATATATATATATATATATAAAATGAAAATAGCAAGAATTACAAGTCATAAAGAGCTAAAGTAGTTTTAATCCTTTTTGCAAACTATGAAATTGTTGAGAGAAACCATTGTTCATGTAATGATAGTGACGTCAATTTTAGTGTTTAGATGCTGTAGTTTCTTTAACGTTCAGCCAACATTGGAATGGCCAATTTTGTGCTTTTTTTATTTAATGCTCGCAACCATTTTGAATTCAAAGTGAAGTCAACTTCAAGAGGAAAAACAGTAAAGTTTGCTCAAGGGCCACCACTCTTAAGCAATGATGTATTACATACAACAGTTTTCTCCAAATCTCTAGTACACTATCACGAAGCAATTAAACTTTCAAACTTTCAGGCTGTTTGCCTATTACTGTTTTATGAATTGGACTTATTCAGTGTTGTGCTCCATATAGTTAACTCTAATATTGCTCCATATAGTTAACTCTAATATTAATGCAGTCCTACAATAGATGAACAAATATTGCATTCCTTGTTGCTTGTTGCAATGGAGTTTCCATTAACTGATTTATAGGGAAAACATGTCCAATTCTTCCGCTAATGAAGGCTGGCTTTGTCGTGTAATTCTTCCGTTTGATAACTTTAAATCACATAATAATGAAAGATAATAATGAATGAGAAGATGTTCAAAGGTTACGCAGGTTATCAAATGAATGGTAACTTCAAAATCCTGGAGAAAATGTTAAACATTTTATTAAGACTTGTCCTAAATATTATATTTTTCTCCTCCAGATTCATGTCGGCAATCATGAGGTCGCCACATTTCATCACAAGATTCCCATACATGATGTGGATACCCTGAGAATTGATGGACACGTTGAGCTCCACGATGTTAAAGTGAAGGAATGAATGAACATTTAACATAAGCCTCGAATCAACTCGACTGTACAATAAATATTAAAAAGGAAGACAATCAACTGCCATTTACCTATTATTTTCAGTTTTTATTGGCATTAAAGTCATTTTTGTAGCAGCAAAACGAAACAAAATAGAAAAAGATGTCATATGTTAAAAAGCAAAATGTTCTTATACATTAAAATATTTCCAATTATAAACTTATTATCCTTCGAACGTCAGGAGATAATAAGATAAAACTGTACACAGATATACTTCTTGACTAAGCGGTACGCTGCATATACGCCATTGGTTCACAAATCAAAGGTCAAATCATGTTAAGGGAACATCTTGTGTATTTCGTGCCGTACTCTTTTTTTAAAACTAATTTTGTCGGTAAGACAATAATATATTTTAAGTACTTTTAATGAATTATAAAATACAAAACAAACACCCATAAAAGGCAATAGACACCAAAATGAAAGGGAATTGAAAGTAATTTTTACAAAAATAAGATATAAAAGATCGTTATTTAAATAACTAGGACTACTAGTGAGGAAAATTGTAACCTGTGTACACCATGAAATTGCTGAACGGAAACATAGCTGATGTTGTGGTTGTGATGACAATGCCAGAGATTTTAATGATGAGGTATTGTAGTTTCTGTAACACTGGAATGACCAGTTTATACGTTTCTTTTGAAATTAAGCCAAGAAAACTTATAGTTGAAATACAGTAAAGGTTTCCTTAACGTTTCATTGACGTATCGTTAACATTAGTTTTCTACAAGTCATCAGCACACTGTCACAAAGGAATTAATAGTGTGCTGCTTGACTTTAGATGTCGTAAAGATAGAAAATATATTAAATGTATGCAATGCTGATAATATATCAAATTGTGATCCGCCAATTGCGCTTTAACACGCATTTATAAACATTGTTTTAAAATAGGCAATCGCTTCTATATTCTCTAAATCATTGACGAATTTTCACTGATTAAAAATCAGTGACGTAAGAAAATAATAAGAAAAATATTGAAAATATGCATTTTGTAAATAGATAAGTAGTTTAATACAATATCGCAAGTTTTTTTGGCATAGCGGTATTAGAGGTTTTTAGTAATTTTCTGCACAGCGCCACGCCATCATGTGCTTATTTTATATATACTGGATGACCATGCGTTACTTTCTGTGTATCACCAATTTTATTTCTAAAAATTCCTGAACTGCTAGCGAGTACACAATTTTAAAATTGCTATAATGAATTTCTATTTTTTAAACATGATCGTACCCCATCTTCTCAATAATACCTATTTTCTTAAAATAAATTATCAGTGCGACGATTCGATTCAAGAGTCAGATCACATATTCTATGCAGGAAAATAATTTTCAAAATATGAAGCATTTTAATGTTGTTTTCTGGTGCCTTACCATTGACAGGTGTTGATTTAAATTTTATTGTACACGGTTTAATACTTTTAGTTGTAACACATGCTTTTGTTTGAATGGTCTGTGGTCGACATGAACTCTTAAGCTCATGTCCTTGTGCCCATTCTCACCGAAATTCCTGGCGCCACACCCCGTAATTGCTACATTTGCATTGTTTTGATACTCACAGATAACTTTCTGTTGATGGAGTGTACAGGGGACATAATGAGAGCTATTGAGGTAGCATTCAATGTTCAACTTGATTTACAATTTCAGAAGTATGTACATCAAGATCCTAAAATTACCACAAGTATAGGCCATCGTAAAAGTATTTTTCGGCATTGCGCGATATTAGAGTAACGTCCTTTGCATAACCTGGAAACTACAAGGCATCTGTTTATAGATCGTTTCCTACAATTACGTGATTTAAATTGGAAATTAAATTTATGTTAATATAGAGCAAAGAACACCAAATAAGCATTTATATAATCTTGAAGGTCAGTGTCTTTATGTGCTTATTCACTAGCTCTTAAGACCCTCTATGCACTCATGTACAAACATGGTACACAATTTCATCTCTCTCTCTGTCTGTCTGTCTGTCTCTCTCTCTCTCTCTCACAGTAGCAGAGATAATTAAATGTTTGAATTGCTTTTAGATCATGAAAGATAAGAACTCGCAGTCAAATGTTTTGTTGCATACAAAACAACAATAAATAAATAAATAAATAAATAAATAAATAAATAAATAAATAAATAAATAAATAAATAAATTTGAAGTCAGTAGAGCAAAAAACACCCCAAACCCCAACAAAACTCTGGATGGATTAGACTGCACCGTGATTTGTCAGTGTTTCCATCATTCCGTGTTTGGCTAAGACATCTGTTGAAGATCCTGTGATTGAGACAATAATTGCTTGAATGGATTTTTTTTATCGTGCGGACCACTGCTGTTTCCTCGGAAATAGCTGCTTATTACAACATTGGTTCCCAGCCTTTTTGGTAGTGGCTTTAAAAATAGCATAAATATCACAAAAGGTAATGACACTAATAAGTGACGGAATCATTGTTGTGATGTTTCCTTGTACACACTGACGAATAAGATTGCAATAGTTTTTCGAGTTTGTTAACAACCTTTAGTTTTATAAAACATTATTTTCTTATTTCATAGTTTTTAAAAATATTTTTCCAGTGGTATAAAGTGTTATTTTTAGAGTATCTTCTAGATGCGGCTTTCTTGTCCCCTTGTTCGACGTACCGTTCTATGGCACCAACAGTTTTCAGTTGTTTGTTTATCGATTATTCTCACAATTACGGTCATGAATGGAATGCATTCTTGAGATAATTTGCTATAAGTTGAAGCAAAAGTTTTCACTGCTATGTCTATGTCCTTACAGTTTTTCTAATTTACTTGAAATTACCTGAAATTAAAGCATATATTTTTTTTGCCAAGTCAATAACATAATAAAAGAGGCTTTGTGATCACTTATTGTCTCCTCAATGAGATTTACTCCAGAGTGCATGACCTTAATAGTACTCGAAATTATTATAAGATCTAGTAATGTTGACTAATGGTCTAACACTGGTTGACTCAGTTATATTGTTCTGCAAGGTGTTTAGGATTATAACATCTCTGAGGTTTTTATATTCAGAGTTCAGCAAGTTCTCATTAGAATCACAGGAGCTAGTATCGTTGCTTATAATTTACTAAATTTACTATATAATTATATAGTACATGTACGACGGTAAATTTTAAGCAACGATGTGAGCTCCTGTGATTAGAATCGTCCAAATTTGAAAAGATATCAGTGTAGTTTGGTTTGGTTTCGTGGCGCTTAAGGCTATTCATAAATATAAAGAAAAGCTGAATGATAAAGTATTCTAACAAACTCCATTTATAGTTTTAAGAGTTGTGTCCCTTAGAAATAACTAGATGCCACAAAGTTCCGTCACATGATAAGGTTGAAGTTTATATTTTGGCTTTTTTTGCCCTTATGGGTTCCGTCTCAGACTTTGTCCCCATGACTTTTTCTTAACCCATATGCGGTCAATACATGTTTAGCAATTTAATTTTTCACACATGTGAGTAGGCGTGGTTGTATACGGTATCGATCGATACAACCACTACCGACCCTGGCAAAGAACGAAATGTTTGAATCAGCTTGTGTTTCAATCATAATCAGTTCTCCTCATTAAGACTTTTTTCTCGTTCATTTAGCGTTGTTTCTTATTTGTGCTGATAAAATTGTCCATTATTTTCCATTTCTATCAGCGCAGTCAGAAACTCCACCGATTGAGACTGCTCCATTTCCACCTCTAGCAAAGATGCATACAAAAGCATACATAGAACTGTTCAGCAAATGCTTCGCCAGATGCGAGACACTTGGCTTAGCAACAAAGCTGATGAGATCCATGACATGAAGAACTACAGTGCCTTGAAAGAGGTGTATGGACATACATAATCTGGATAATCAACCCTTCTCAGATCAGATGGTAACACTCTAATTACTGACAAAGAGAAGATTTTTGAACGATGGGCAGAACAATTTGACAGCGTCTTGAATCGCCCTTCATCCATAAACAACGATACCATCAACCGTCTTCACCAAGTAGCCATCAAGGAAGCAATGGATGACCATTCAACCTTGCTTGAGACGTAGAAAGCGATTCATCTGCTCTCAAGTGGCAAAGTTCCTGGCGCAAATGCCATCCCAGCAGAAGTCTATAGGTAAGGGGCACAGCCCTGATAGAAGGGCTACACGAACTGTTTTTACTGATATGGCAGCAAGAGACAATCAAAGATGCTTCCATAATCCACCTGTACAAGCGCAAAGGAAATCGACAGGCCTGCGATGACCATAGGGGTATTTCCTTTCTCTCAATCGCAGGAAAGATACTCACCAGAATCCTACAAAACCGACTCACTACGCACCTTGACCACGGACTACTGCCAGAAAGCCAGTGTGGATTCCGGAAAGAACGTGGGAATATTGACATGATGTTTGCAGAAAGGCAGCTACAAGAGAAATGTCAAAAGAAAAACGCTGACCTTTTCTCCATATACATCGACTTGACAAAGGCCTTTGATACTGTCAGCAGAGAAGGATTACGAAATGTAATGGCCAAGTATGGATGTCCAAAAAAATATCCATGGCTCAGCACTTCCACGATATCATACAGGCGCGAGTCCAGGAAAATGGAGAAAAATCTGAACCATTCCTAGTAACCAATGGCGTCAAACATGGTTGTGTTCTGGCACCAACAATGTTCAGTCTATTGTTTTCCGCCATGCTGACTAATGATTTCAGAGACGGAGACGTTGGAGTCGGCATCAGGTACCGTACAGATGGAAAAGTGTTCAATTCCAGGAGGCTAAAAGCGAAAACCAAGGTTATGACAGACATCATCAGGGAGTTCTTATTTGCCGATGATTGCGCACTCATTTTGCTCAGAAGCAGACCTGCAATGCAGCGTTGACATATTCTCCAGTTCCTGCACAAGCTTTGGTCCCACCATCAATATTTAAGAAGACTGAAGTACTGCATCAGCCTGCTCCGGGTCAGCCCTATGCTGAGCCCAACATCACCATCAATAGGTAAAAACTCAATGTAGTGAACCACTTCGCCTACCTTGGCAGCACACTTTTAAAAGTGTCACCATTGACGACGAGGTTAATCTCCGAATTGCCAGCGCAATTTTATGCAGATTGTATGCGAATATCTGGAAAAGAAGAGGCATTAGCATCACGACCAAACTAAAGGTCTACAGGGCAGTTGTGCTCCCCACATTACTCTAGGCAATTGAAACGTGGACGGTGTATCAACGACATGCCAGGATGCTGAACCACTTTCACACCACAAGCCTCAGGAAAATAATCAACATCAAATGGCAGGACAAGGTCCTAGACACCGAAGTACTCACCCAAGCAGGTCTCCCCAGTATTAACACCATCCTGATGCAGTCCCAGCTATGCTGGGCGGGATATGTTGTACGCATGCCAGACCACCGGTCGTTTAAACACACTCGTCTATAGCGAACTACAGCAAGGAAAGGCAACTCTTTCATAGTTAAACAAACATTTTAGAACTGGTACAAGCCCGTTGTTAACATTATTACATATTTCAGTAGGTATATAAGTTGTCTGAATCGCGTTAGAGTTTGACTTGAGATTAATTTACCTTACATAATCCCTTGCTGAAGCGGGAGTTTGCGTTTAATTCCACGAACCGAATATGAAGTTATTGGTGCCAAAAGACAATATTTTACTGCGATCTCCTATGGCTATACCACCAGGTCAGAATGAGTCAATGTGTAAAGCATTGAATTGTTCCCATCGACAAGTGATTGTTTTCTAATTTGAAACTTTTGTGATGAAACTTATACTTATCTACTTTTTTCGAAACATTATTTTTAATTTTTTACTCACATAAGGTGAAAAATAATATTTCTCAACACGAAGATGAGGTAGATGATTTTTCACCTCGTTTGAATGATTTATACTGAACGCCGTAAAAGTCTCATAGAATATATACCTCATGTTAATGCAAAGTTGAAAATACTGCTGCTTGCATTATGTCACTAATATACACATTTGTTTAAAAAGTTTGTTAGGCGTTCCATCAATGAACTAACAATAATTTTTACCCGAATATTAATCATCACAAGAAAGCGTGAATTTTAATCACTTCAAAAAATAAAAATGAATAAATTTAGCATGTCGTTTGTGACCGTCAAAAATTCTTGATTACCTCATTAAATCATATATCATCCTTAGTTGCGAAAAGAGGTTCTGATTTTAGAACGAGGTACATTTTGGTAAAATCATCTTTGAAGATTTGAAGTTATTGTGCGTCATCTTCTGCATGAAACTGGGGGTGAAACGGGTATATTACTTTTAAAGATGACGTACACAAATTTCAGTAATCTTTGCCGATATCTGCTAGAAATAATATTTCTGACCGTTTTTGAAATTAATTTACTTGCTCAAAATAAATATACTCTTGTGGTTTAAAGTTGTGCAGTTATTTTTGCTAATTTTATAAGTATTTTAGGCTACCTTATAGGATCTACCTGTTAGACGCGTTTAATACTGACACTAGAATGATGCTCAGTGCTCCGAATATTTTTCTTGTATTGGCAGCAATTCATACTTCAATATTTGTTTATTATTTTATTGATACCTGACAGGTTATTTAAATAATAGTTTCGGACCTTTTTCAAACAAAAATGTGAAAAGGGCACATAATCACCTTGATTACATATATTTTGGTGGTTCATCACTTCAAAATGCTCGAGATTTTGTGCCTTTCACCTTTTCGTTTCACTTCGGTTTATTTTCACTAAGCCCAGGTTTGACTTTTCGTTGCATAACGATCAAGGATATAGCTTGCCCGGAGACACAGATTACAGTTTTCACTTGTTTTCTAAAAAACACGCTCGTTGTTAAGATAGGAAAATCATTGAATATTCTTCTTTGCACGAGTCTGTCGAAGTGTTAAACCAGGCCAAATTTGCGAACCAGTCATCGAACCAGGCGACTCACCACCATAATGGCTATGGCGGCCCTCCGCTGATAATATTGTTCAAAAATACATCTGACATCAGGCAGATTGCCAGCTTGGCCAGTAGGATACTGGTCTATCGGTTTGTCCGATCTAACCTTAGAATACCAAAATTACAGACGAAGATGCTGCAAAATTTGCAAAATTGCAAGACATATTCATTGCAAATAAAATAAAATTAATGCACCGAGGTTCTTGATCTCTAACAAGAAAATTAAATGATTAGACCAGTCGTAAATCATCAATATGCATAAGACAATATCTTTTAACTGATTTCGCAACTAGGTACAGAGAATTTTGCCTTTCGTTCAATAATCTTGATAATTATTAATCGTTTTTTTTTTTAGATAGTGATCACAAAATAATCTTCAGTTTTGCCTTTATTCATGTCAAAACCTGCGTGAGGATCCTTTAAATAAAAAATGTTTTGATTGCTTTATCAAACTTTAATTTTGTCGCAGCACTGAAGCTTTCTCTGTAAGCAAAATAATAATTTCGAATCCAAATGATTCCCACTGGGTATTGGATTCAGTAATTGTTATATACTAAAGAATGCAATACAGTCAAGTACAGCGAATAAGATATGGCACGATAACGATTTTATTTACTCGCGAGTATTATCTCTTCGTTTCTTATTATAGCTTCGATGAGAAGTCTGAACGGCTTTCAAAACATGACCCAATATTCATCGTTAGACATTTTCCACGTTTCTTTGAAACATAATCCATGATTTTGCAACCATTCTCCAGCACCAGTATAATTAACTACAATTTATCTTCGATTATATTTTGACGTGCATTGATTTTAACCGTTGCAACTTTCTGAGTATCATGTTCTTTCAAAATTTGTATCAGGAGATTGTTCAGAAATAGAAATGGCGTTGGTTTTCATCTTATAACATTTACAAAAGTGGTAGTGACTGTACCACAGGAAGACCGGTTCTGTTTAAAAATTTCAGAAAAGCAATTTGCAAAGAGGTAAGTTTTTATTTGACTTGAGGTTCTGAGAAAAATCTTTCATACTATAATCAAATTAATTTAACTTAGAAAGATGCGTACGACTGATTAAAGCAGGATTTGTTTGCTAGAGATAAAATCCACATTCATTTCAAGGGAGATAAACGCCTTTAAATATTTTAGGCTCTTCTGGAGTTATCTTTCTTATTCTAGGTTAATTTACGTAACGTGTTTCACATGAATACAACTGCAACTCTTGCTGTGTTCTATTTTCCTTTCACATGAATACCTGAAACACACCATTTTTAAGAAAGTTTCAATTTTCTTCCATTAAAAAAAAACAAACACAGTAATTCATCTAAATTCGTGAACTTTGGTACTGCATATGTGTATAACACTATTCTTAAAGGTTCACAAACCCATCATAATAGTGACGAAAATTTCTTTTTAAGTACTGAGGTTTATTCTGATATTAAATGTCACGCGCTTAATGAGTCAGTCATGCAGATACAATAGCAACAGGTATAATTAGGATAATTATACCCCTGTAGGATAATTAGGATAATTATACCCCTGTAAGATAATTAGGATAATTATGCCCCTGTAGGATAATTAGGATAATTATACCCCTTTAGGATAATTAGGATAATTATACCCCTGTAGCATAATTAGGATAATTATGCCCCTGTAGGATAATTAGGATAATTATAACCCTGTATTATAATTAGGATAATTATACCCCTGTAGGATAATTAGGATAATTATACCCCTGTAGGATAATTAGGATAATTATGCCGCTGTAGGATAATTAGGATAATTATACCCTTGTAGGATGCAATGGCTAAATGAAAACATGTAGTTACACTACTCTTGTCAGTAATTTTACAGTTATGCCTCACTCAGCATTGATGTACATAAGTCTTCTTATGCCACGTTACGTATTATTATGCAATTATTCTTTACTGTGTCTATTATCTCCATGATGCTCCAAACAACTGTATAGTTATGCACCACTATGTTTTAGCATTATCAGGATACACCATAAAACAGTAGAGTTGTGCATGACTGTCAATATCGTCATGATGCTCCCAACAATTAACAGCATAGTTATGAATGACTGTTTAAATATCGTCATGACGTTCCAAACAACAGTACAGTTATGACTATTTTAGTATCGTCATGATACTCCCAACAATGGTATAGTTATGCATGCCTCTGTTTAGTATCGTCATGATGCTACCAACAATGGTATAGTTATGCAGGACTATTTTAATATCGTCATGATGCTCCCAATAACAGTATAGTTAAGTATGACTTTAGTATCAACATGATGATCCCAACGTCAGTATAGTTATGCATAGCTATTTTACAACTGTCATAATGTTCCCAACTGTCACGGAATTGTATAAATCCCTTTATTTATTTAATACGTGTACTTAGGGTTTCGTGTTTTTTTTGTGTGTGTGTGTGTGTACAACGATACCCGATGTTGATTTATCTATATTGTACAATGTTTTGAAGCATTTAATTCGGTTCATACCATTCCGCACGTACGAAGTGCTTTCGCTGGGAAAAACCGATATTCATCAAGCGCACAGACGACGTGGAACTACATCGTCTGTGTACAAATACCTCACCATAGGATGAAATCTTTACATTACGGAACGTCTTGTCAGTGAGTAGTATACTTAAGGACTTGCAAATCTTCTGTAGAAGTATGTTAGTTTTTTAAAATTAATTTCTTGTGTATATTATAGGTTATAACTATTGTACTACCACGTTTATTTTTGTATACTCTATATAACTCCGGCTTGCGCAGTCTAATGCAAATATTTTCTATTCTTCTATGTGACTTAACAGGAGATCTATATTAGCAATAAAGTTGCATTTTATTAAGAAACGTTTAGTACCATTGGTTTCTTATCGAACACCGTTTCTGAACATGTTTATTGCTTTGTAACACAGCAGTGATGCGTAAAGCAATATGCTAATTTCGAAACCAAATGATTCCCTACGGGCGACACCAAACACGGTTCTGACAATGAGTTCAATTTTGGCAGTTTTCTAGCTATCAAAAAATTCTAGCGGACATAAGTAATTGTTACGTAGTCTACATTCAATCATTGTTGATGCAAAATACTAGAATATCAAATTTAGTTGCTGATGATGTTACGGTGTCATTCATAAATATGCCAATATTAGATGCAAATAGACGTCAATAGTAGACTTCAATAGTTGATGTCAATAGTAGACGTTAATGGCTGTTGACAATAGTAGTTGTAAATAGGTATGTCAATCGATGTAAATAGTTTTCTCAATAATAGATCAAAATATTTCATGGCAATAGTAGATGTAAATATTTGTTGTCAATAATAGATGTAAATTGGTACATTAATAGCAAATGTAAAGAGTTGTTGTCAATAGTAGATGTAATTAGGTAGGTCAATATTAGATATAAATAGTTGATGTAAATAGTTATCAATAGTTTATGCAAATAGTTGTTGTCAATAGTAGATGTAAATAGTTGTTGTCTATAGTATATGTAAATTGTTGTTGTTAATAGTAGATTTAAAAAGTAATCGTCGTCATTTTCATTATCATATTACTCCCAGAGAAAGGGAAACATCGTATTTTAACTGTATGAATAAACCTGAAATATAAATAAATACTTTCTTTTAAAAATTATCAAAACTAAAATACCAGCAGACGTTTAGTATCTGTGTTAAATGGTGTCAAGAGAGTATGTCAAATACGGCCCAATCATAAAGAGAGGAGGTGTGATTGATAATACGTCAATGAACCGAAATTCACGACAACAGAAACATTCGTCCTCCCACGTAACATTCTGATATTAGCTAATAAAATATCTTTCGTGTGACACAATAAATCTTTTCTGGGCAAGATTTATTTTAACTTTAAAACAGTTACAATTTTTTAGTTTAGCTCCATTTGTGATTTTGACAATAGTTTACGAGATTTTTAAGCCATCCGTATCTCTCGTCCAGCATCTATCAGCCGTTATTTAGCTATTTTGTGCAATACCTTGTTAACCATATTGTTGGATAGTTACCATGTAAGGTAACACCCACCCTCGTCTTGTAGGCGGCTTGGTTCTTTGGGTATCTGCGTTATAAAGTAACACCCACAAACGTTATGTAGTCAGGTTAGCTCTGACTGAAAATATTGGTTGTGTATCGTTCGTTTTAATTCATGATCTTGTTACAACCGCACGAAGTTGTGATATTGCCTACAGTCGTAATACCCATCTTCAAAGCTTATAATTTATACCGGCAATTTTGAAGGACCCAGATAAAAGTGGACTGTAATCCAGTTAAATCACTGATAAGAGGTCTGACAGCTATTGCTCCTCGGGAGCGCACCTTTACTTGGTCCACGGGTCTGAGGCTCCAGAAAGGACATTAGGGTGTTAAGTATGGATAACATAATATTTCATTTTTAATATGAAAGATTTTACATCCAGGTACTTTGAGGTAAACTCATTCGGTTGAGGTGAAAACTTTCTCCTGATAAAATCATCATGAATGGATCCTTATTTCAAAGTACGGATAATATGATGTGCTTTAGTAATGTTCAAAAGTTAGAAAAAATGGTTTCTCTTGAAATAATTCAATATAATTTTATGGGGATTATTTAAGTATAATGATTTAAATTCATTTACAAAGTGTGGTACGCCTAACGGAAAAGACAGAATGGTCCATTGCGTCGATTGTGGTGTTCATTGTATCAACGATAGCATGTTACGTTGGAGAAGCAACGAAATTTGAACGATAAAGGTGATAATCATACAATTACACTAGAGTATGTCACAGAGAGTAATTATTTTACACCTGAAAAAATTTAGTTTATATTTATTTTTCTCTCTCAATTTTGGGTAAACAAAACGAATTTTGGTAGCTGGAATTGACAAAAGATTCGCGTTGGGGAATATTTGTAACATTTGTTAACAGTTTTTTTTCCAGTCTTTAAACAAACTGAACATGTAATGGCAACTAAACGCATGACTAAGCAACAGCAGCTACAATAGAATCAACTAAAATATAACAGTATTTACGTTCAATAACTGAAATATTGAATAATAAGAATAATGTACAAAAATCGGAAATAGTTTTAATTGACAAAATCATAATAATGTAAAAACATGACATTGGCTTTTCGTCCTGATCAACGAAGTCATGTTTTGTTAAAGTCTTTAAGGTGAGATGAATTGGCATCGAAACGCCATTAATTACTATCTATACAACAAGATAATTTGCATTTGAATAATTAGTCGATATTTTATATAACTTTCGTGTATTTCACTTACATGTATGGAATATTTGCAACAAAGATGAATGTCGAACCAGAAAAGTCAAACAAACACACACACACACACACACACACACACACACACACATATATATATATATATATATCTATATATATATATATAGATATATATCTATATATATCTATATATATATATATATATATATATATATATATATATATATATATATATATATATATATATATATATATATTGGACTTTCACATTGCTAGTAATGACTATTTAGAAAAGTCGTCCAAATAAGATGCTAAGATGCTGAATGTTTCTGAATGTGGCCGAATACTTGAGTTATTAGTGAATCCGCATTAGGACTAGCGATTCTGAAGAGCAATGGTGAAATCCAAATTGACAGATAGTTTTGGCGACTTAGTCATGCGAAAATTGCTCATTAATGTAAACTTCTTTGTTTGATATTCAAAATCTAATCAAGCAGACAAAAAAAGACGAGGAAACGTTCAAGTGCTAAACAATGGCTGAGACCCACTGCAGCCCGGTAAGCAGAACAAAATATAAAAGCACGGTCATTTATGTTTTAGGCCTAGATTATTGATACCATCAGCAGCACCACCAGTAGAAACAAATACACCCAACATTATTATTGTTAGCTTGTAACGCGTACCTCAACCTATATAGTTTCACCTGAAGCAAAAGCACATAACCACATTAAGAAAGAATTTTGTGTCTCTTTTTGGGTATGATATATGTCATCCGACTTTAAAGGATCGATATAGCTTTAATGTAATAAAAAAGGAAGGTCATCATACTCATCTAGCAGTCACCTGATAAGCACGTTGCCGCTATCGCTCTACCGATGGTATCCACCGTATCACAGCATGCACCCCCTACATCGCAACAATTGACATAATATGACGATTTTTGCAACAATCAGAAAGAGAAGCTAGACACATTTAAACAACGTCAAAAAGCAAAGACTTTTGTGTAAAAAAAACTGAGGGGAAAAAGAGAAGAAAAAACCTGACAGCAACGAAAAGATCGAACCTAGTACACGAGGGATAATTTGAGAAATAATGAGTCTGTTACATGAGATTTTGACAGGACTCATTCATAATTGCGTAGATTAACACTAATATAAGAATACCCACCTTGCAGAACAAATCTAAACCATCCATGGAAGCATTAGCGAGAAGTGGGCTTTGACAAGGGAAAAGATCAACAGCTCCAATAATTGATGGACAGTCAATAACTGGGTTGATCCTATTTCAACAAACGATTCGTTTTATTGTCACATATGTTCTCGAAGCAAAACGCTAATCACTAGTGCCAAAAACATATTTTATGTTTCTGTTTGTATGTGTATGCTTTTCAGAAAAACTTCAACTTAATATCCCTTACCCTCTCGCTGTGATTCGGTATATATGATAATATATAGGTGTGAATTTGTGATTGCATGTATGTATGTATGTATGTATGTATGTATGTATGTATGTATGTATGTATGTATGTATGTATGTATGTATGTATGTATGTATGTATGTATGTATGTATGTATGTATGTATGTATGTATGTATGTATGTATGTATGTATGTATGTAGGTAGGTAGGTAGGTAGGTAGGTAGGTAGGTAGGTAGGTAGGTAGGTAGGTAGGTAGGTAGGTAGGTAGGCTGGCAGGCAGGCAGGTAGGTAGGTAGGTAGGTAGGTATTTATGCACGTATGCATGTATGTATGTATGCATACACACACGTATGTATTTATGTACTTTCTTACGCATGCATACAAAATTAATCCTCAACCCCAAGTTTGCATGTAATAATGCCTATTTATCTGTTTCTTTATTTGAACTTTGTTAATAAAGATAAAGACGTGTGTTTCTTATTTGTTAATAAGAATGTTTTTTGTCCATACGCAGGTGGGAGTGTATCTCACCTGTCACCTTTCCCAATTTTGTCATATGTGTAGGTGTAGTGCCTATCAGCAGTATCTTGTCATGATGCATGCGTGTGTACCTGTCGACTAAATTAACCCAGGTTTTATAGTGGTCTACATGAAAAAATTCTTGTCTGGATTGTACTAATCTAGTTGATGTGGTAGACTGAACTAATTATTTAGAAGACAACATTATTAAAAATGAAGCAAAACATTTACAAGTTTGAGAAAGATTTTTTTAAATTGTATTGCAAAATTGCAACGGTCTGTTGAATCATCCGAGTATGTAGGTAGGTAGGTCTTGTGTATGTATGCATAATTAAAGTATATGAAAATTATGGCAATTTGAATTACGAAGAAAAGTGGATAAAATCCCCAAAACATTCCAAATCGAAAAACAAATTGCTACGTTTGATATCAATAACTTTCAATCTGAAGCAAGCAAATATCTAAAAGGCTGATATAGCATTTGTACAAATAAATCACGAAATGACTTACAGTATTCTAATGCAGATGGTCTCAACACAGTTTAAATTGGGGCTCAATTGTCATTGAATAGATTGCATTATTATGGTATTGCCATCCAAGAATTTGTTCTTTTTTATTTCAATAGTTTGAAAAGACAACGAAGTAAAGACATGCAAAGGTAACAAACTCTGGGACGCAGCTGTTGAAAAAGCAGCAGGAGAAAACTAGAATCACATCGAACACAAAAGGTCGTCTGGGAGACTCTGAAACGGAGGTCATGAAACGGAGGTCAGACAGCACTAAAAAAGAAGACCAGAGAACTACTTGTCAAAAAGCAATGCAAGAAAGCCAGTCACCCTTCCAGGAAATCTCAGATGAATAAATTCATGGGCATGATCGGTGCAACATGTACAAACTTGTGTGACTTCTTTTATACACATATACCTTAATAACTGACGATGAAATGTCTGTGCAGGTCATGGTCAGTAGATTGACGTTAGACTTTTAATGTTTAGCCTAACTATCAGCAGATATGGGATCATGACTAAACACTTCGAGAATGCTGCTGATATATTGTCGCATGCGACAACACGCTTTTTGTACTGAAACGTCCCTATAATGTATCATAATAGAGGATTCCATAATCCTCGGTCTTATAAGAAAGTGGGGGATCTGGGGATCTAACTTGAAATCCCAATTACAAAATATACCTATCAGTAGTATTAGAAAACCAGGTTTTCAACTCACTTTTTTTTTTTACCCTCCAAACAAGTATAAATTATAGTCCTAAATTATCCCCCACCCCACCCCCTTTTTTTCCAAAATAAAACAGGGTTTTGACTCACCCTCCCCCACCTCTTTTTTTCCCCCTACTACTACCTGTAAACAGGTATTTTGTAACCAAACAAAACAACAGGTGTTGGAATGCGATAAGCTCTTTACACAGAGGTGACTAATTTGTTAGAACAGCGCATGTGTGGAATACAATTATTCTAAAGACGGCAAACGGGTTTTTACCACAAGATAACAGGATGAAAATTAAACTGTGCATTAGAATGTTTCAGTTAACAAGGTGGAAATTAAACTAGCATTAGAATGAAAATGATATTATTTTATATCTCGTTACCAATGATTAATGTTTCAACTGTTGATATTAAAAATATTTCACTATCACGACTATAGATACTAAATTTTACTTTACCACTCACACAGCGACGGGACTCAAACAGATCTTTCATTTCTGGTTTGTTCAGAGGATATTTTTTGTTGATAAAATATACCTTTGACCGATCGAGATCAATTGTGAGTTTAGTATAGTTTTGTTGGCTAATGGGGCTGTGAAAGTTTTTAAATTCCGCTAGCAACTTTTGATACAATTGTTCGAGATAATTGAAATACATGCTGTTATCAGATCTGATGAGCGAAAGTTTTAACTTGTCACATGTTCCATTAAAACATATACCTGATGTTTCATTATTAAATTCAACTGTCAATTGTTTACCGTCCATCATTAGATATTTGATGTTACTATTGTAGCTATTTGTCATTGTCAAATTTTCAAACATTATTTTATAAGTTTAGATAAAATTTCAGTTGGAAAAGATAATGTCGAGTATAGATCTATCATCATAACAATACCCAAGGGCAAATGTATCTACCCCATTTTCACAATAGCGTTTGTCATCAAAATTATACAATCCACGTTTGATAATGACATCTGTTTCGAGTTTATGATGATTAGTTCGAATTGCCATAGCTCTCATAAAACTAACACCACCATCAAGCGCGTACTTGTAGTCATCAAATTTCATAAACTTTTTAACAAAATTACGAGGCAGACCTTTGGCTTTTTTCGTTATTTTATTATTATCTAACAATACGGCATACATTTTACTACGTAATCCGATAAAGTATTTGATAGCGCTCGAGTTCATTTCATCTTTAAACTTACCAATAACCTTTTTATTTATGTCGTCATGAAATTTACTGTCACGTGGATAATCGGAAAGATCAAACAGATGTCGATTATCGTACATGTCCTGATAGATGTCCTCACATTCAATTTCATACACGAGTGAATCAGTATCAGTAAACAATAATCTACTAGCCGGCCACTGATTTTTAACAAAAGTGTAATGAAAATCGTACATCATCCACTTTGATAAATCTAACACTGCAGCTCCAACATAGATCGGCTTGTTTAGTTTTAGATTTGTTTTTCTTCTTTGTATCGCAACAAGATTTTCATTAAATATTTTCATGCTCACAAAATCATCGTCTGACACAAGTTTGTTTCTGCGATTGACATCATTAACTATTTCAATATTTACACGTTTCCTAATATTCTCCATCGTCTTACCAAAAACGGAATTGTTCATCAGTTTAAAGAAGTTTTTCTCAAACTCTGTTTTTGCTGCAGCTCTTCTTGAAGTGTTGGAGTTAATATAACCTCTCATCCACGGCGACTGATTAAATTTTAGTACACGATGAACTTTTCTCAACACAAGACCAGCATCGACTGCTTGTTTGAAAACTTTGTAATGCAAAACATAATTTTTCTTATCAAGTAAATTTGGTACTAGTTTCTTGACCATGGAATGTTGCCTTGGTGATGCTAACGCTTGTTGTTCTTTTGATAACAAACTATAATCTATAACCATCGATTCCGCACAGAAAGGGTAATCGTTATGTAATTTGTGTAGCGAATTTGGATAATCAAGATCAACTTCAACGAAATAGGAAACATCGTCAGGTATCTTTTTTTCTGTCTCTGATAGAAATCGATCAACCGTGATCCAATGAAATCCGCTAAAAGGCATTGGTTCTGCCATCGAACCACCGTAAAGATTATTACAATCTAGATAAATTATATACTTCGAAGGAAGGTCAGGGTTATACTGTTTCAGGTATTTGTTGTTTGCTTCAGCATATTTTTTTGTTATCACGCTAATACCACCTCGGATACCTTTTTCAATAAAATTGAACATATCAACATCAGTCAGTAATTCTAACCTTACCTTACTAAACTTTAGCAAAGCATCCCATGACAACCCAGGGGCAGAATAATACCAGCAAGGATCTAGTCCATAATTATTATAACTCACTTCACGAAAACTTTCAAAAACATCTGCTAATAATAACACGTCAGTTTTCAGGTATAAATCATGATAATCACCAAAAGTCTCACAATCAAACTCTTTCCAGATATCTTGTGCATACCTGTACTCGTCATCAGTTATATTTTCATTTTTAAGTTGTGAGTAAAATTTGTCTTTGTCAGGTAAAGATATTTCATCAAATTTACTCCAATCATCGAGGTATTCGTATGGAAAAACTCCTTTTTTAGCTAGTAGATTAAATTTATCTCCAAAACAGTCTCTTAGGTTATCAAATTTACTACAACCTTTCACTAACTCATCTAACGAGGCTGCCATAAACTGCAGGCTGTCAATAAAACGTAATTTACCTAGCGTAACTGACATGTACTTTTCAAAATTATTTGGGATGCATTTGATGACGTTATCGAGTTTTAGATGAGCTTTTATCTCAAGATCACCAAAAGCTTCTACTATAATATGGCTATCATATCCTCGAAAATTGTGAAGAATAACCGGAATAAAATCTGGAGCATGAAATTTTAAATTACACTGATTATGAGCCGCTCCACGATACTGTCCAGTCAAATGACAATGGTCATGTACTTTTTTATCATCGTCAAAAGCTTTTTCACAAATATGACAAATTTCTGCTTGCTCGTGATTGGATTCTTGTTGAGGTGTTAATTTTAACATTGGCGTTACTTTTTTCAAATGAGTAAATATATTATCAACTTCATTAATCAACTGCTTGAGAAGCCAAACAGCTGGATTTTTACCACGATATAATTTGATTGATTTAGATAATCTAGAATCAGTACAACAAACTACCTTATACGCTACTCCACACGGAACATGATTTTGAACTTTTCTTGTACTCGATTGATTAGGATTATTTTCTACACCAAGTACAGGTTGAAGTAGGCATTCGAAATCAGCGTATATGACGAAAGGAATTTTTAGTTTGTGATTATGATGGACAAACTGTAACACACTATCTTTTTTAGATGGCATTGTTATTCTTTGAACATCACTACAGTACTGCAAATGCTTTTGTAATGTTTCATTGCTTGTACAGCCATGCAAGCAGCGGTAACAAAAGAACTTTTTGTTCTTATCCTTATTGTACTGTCTACCAACTAGTCCGTTAAAGTTTTTAATCCAAACATAATGATTTTTGTAGTACAGTAAATTTATAGTTGATTGTGAAGCTTTTTCTGAAATATATCTCGGATATACGTCCTCCTTTTCATCTAGTCCGAAAACGTTAATTGAAACATTATTCTGCTTTTCAAATTTTGGTATTTGATTTTCTGCCACTGGAAAGTTAATATCTTTAAAATTTAATCTAGACACATGACTGATATACCTTTCAACACGAGTAGCGTTTTTTTCTGCTGGAAATAGTGCGGAAAGAACAGCCCATTGGAAACATTTGTTATCTACGTTTTTGATGTTTATACAACATCTTTTACTTTTTATTTTTGGTGGCAGGTCGACGTATGAACTACCTCGTAATACATTATATTTCATCGTGTGAAACAATATTCCTTTGATCATTTCAAACTTCCAACCCGAACCTAATTGACTAAATTCCTCTATTTTTTTTCCAATTTCTTGGTGTATTTCATCAGATAGTGATAATAGATCAGTCCCAAGCAAAACACGTCTCGATTTTGCGTTAATATAAGGTTCTGCAATTTCCTTGTTAGTTAATTCTTCCATTATAACTAACTTTGAAAATATAACATGATATTGCACAAATAATCTAATACTTTTGTGTTTTTCGAGCTCACGTTTTACAATTGTCTGTAATAGGTGGTAAAGATTAGTTGCATTAAAATTTACTAAAACAATTTGATTATCAAACTGATAACTATTATCAAAACCTGCAAAAGCAGTCGCTATTTTATTAGGTTCTCCCATAAAGCTTCTCTTAGCTATATCACGCAATTTTAACATTATTATACTATAATGTAATATCTAATTGATAATTTTTTCACACTGCGCATGCGCTAAAAATCAATTAGAGATAAAAAATATCTCCTATAATATAATGACAGCAAATCTAACAAACACATGTGAGCAAGAAGCATATCAAGTTCACCCAAAACATAACTTTACCTCACACTGCGCATGCGCTAAAAATCAATTAGAGATAAAAAATATTACCTATAATATAATGACAGTAAATCTGACAAGCGCACGTGAGCAAGAGATTTATCAAATTCACCCAAAGTATAACTTATACGCTGGAAATGTAATTGGTTCGGTTATTAACATTAAAACTAGAATACCTGTTGGCAAATTAACGTCAGCGGGTTATAATATTAGTGTAAAGGGAGATAATGCCGAGAGGATTGCAATATTTAGAAAAGATTTTATTTACACGTTGTTCTGCGATGATATTCCAGAGGGACAGCGTGTATATCATTATAATGGTAAAGTCACTGATGATAATATTGAAAATTTATCCTTACAAGATGAGTTTCAGCCGCACCCAGTATTTGATTTATACGAGGCTAACGATCGCGGTATTATTAGAAATAGAAAAACTAAAAAAGTTCTTAGTAATATTAGCAATATGGGATATATCAGGGTAACTGTTAGAGGAACATCAACAAATCAAGTTCGTTATCTTGGTCATAGGTTTGTTTATGAGGTGTTCAATGGATCTATACCCAATGGTCTTGTTATTAATCACATCAATAATATACAAACTGATAATCGATTGGAAAATCTGGAGATAGTAACGCAACAGGAAAATGTGAGAAAAGGAAAAAATAGTAATGGTATTAATTTTAGATGCCCAATAAAACCTGTTATTTCAAAAAACCTCGAAACGGATGAGGAGATCGAATTCAAATCGATTTCAGCTGCGGCGAAATATTATAAGATAAATCCCGCAGTCGTAAAAATTATAGCTGATGGAGCAACAAAATCAACTTTTTCAAGAGAATACGATGCTAGGATTGGTTTTAGATATGATGATCAATAATATTTTGTAATTCGGTTTTAGTCAAGCAATGATGAGCAAATGCTATGATATCATCGTGATTAAATTTTAACGTTGTTACTGCATTTTCATTAATTTTATCTTTTTCTGCTTCTGTTAGTAATATTTTATGAGAATCACCTTGCATTACAATAACATCAACACTATAACCCAACAAACATTTTCTTACCGCTTCAGCTAGTTCGTTATAATTTACTATATTAACTTTTTGGTGATATTTTATCTCATCAGTCATCTTATAATAATAAATTAGATAAAAATATATTATAATAATGGACTTGATGAAACGACTCGCTGAACTCTACGAAGAAGATACTAGTGATAAGGTCGTCAGTGATAAGGTCGTCAGTGATGATGTCATACATAGTATTACATTTTCCAAAGATTTTATAGACAAATCTGTTGGTTATAGCGAAGATGATATTTTATATAACAATGAATCTGATGATGATGGTGAAATAGTCACTGTTGCTGACAGATCTAATTACAGCAGATCAACAACTAAACGGTATAATGTTAAGTATCACATTACTAAGCAGCTAATTAAATTTAATTTTACCGTTGCCGAACAACAACTGTTCTGGCAGTTAATCAAACCTTTTTTAAATATCAAGATCCCAGGCCGACAGAAAAATATCAAATTTGATTTCATATTTGTCAAGATTTTTAATCTAATGACGATCTCTAACGATCGTAAGCAGTATCTAATATCATTATGTAAACCAGTAAAATGTAAATCTGTCAAACAAAAGTATGAGTTAATTTATAATAGCATTATATCATAATCTGCTTGGTTGGGATCCAACTGTTAAATTTATCACTATACCCACGCCATTTGACTAAACTTTTATCCCCTTTTTTTCTAATCACTTTCTCGATAACAAAAACATCCTGATCAGTTTTCTGTAGTTCTTGTTCATAAAAACTACCTACAATCGGTTCCCCTGCCAGATCTTTTAAAACGTACGTTACAGGTACTGTTAAAAGTACCTTATCAATTACAAAAACTTCTTCGCTCCAGTTCGGAGTAAATCCTTTTGCAAATACCTTTTTCATCAAAGAAATTCTAACTTTATCACCAACCTTAAATTTATGTCTGCGGTACATGTTTTCATTTGCTAATATTGGATTTTTAACAGCTTTTTTAGGTGTCATTTTGATGGTTCGATGTTTCGTGTTATTATATTCGCTTACGATTTGAGAAAGGTCATCGATGTACCTGTTGGTGTTTTTAGCTGTCATATGTTTGTGTATTTTCTCGTTTAGCGTGCGATTAAATCTCTCAACAACAACGCTTTTACCCTCATTTCCTGTAACATACCTTTTTATATTATTTTGTTCTAGAAACTGTTCAAACTTTTTGTTAAAAAACTCAGATCCATGATCAGTCCAGATTTTGTTTGGTTTTCTTTCTGTGCTTGTTATTATCTGCTTTAGCGCATCGGTCATTGAAGTTCCTGTCTTATCTGAAACAGGTATACTGAAAGCGTATTTGCTAAAAACATCTATAACATTAAACAAATACCTTTTTGGAGCGCCATCAGCGCCAACGTTAAACTGAGCTAGATTGGATACATCCACCAAATCTATTGCCCAGATATCATCTACACCATTAGCGACAACTTTACGTCGTTGGAACTTTTTTTTTTAGGTCTGTGTAGTTCGACTGCAAGATCATCATATACTTTATTTCCCCGATCGTGAGGTGATTGACGAGACTCTCCGAGTCCAAGTTTATATTTTGCTCCAATTATTCCCTGAACAAATTTTCTATCAAAACGTTCTCGTAGATTTGTTGGCTCCATATCACGTAATTCGTCTAACATTACTTTATCACAATCTAATTTTGAGTTTTCATGATCACGATAACAGATATCATGACGCATTGCTATTGCATCCACTTGATTGTAAGGCTCTTGGCCTGGCAATGGATTGTCGTTTTCATCTAGTTGTTGATGTAGCGGATTCCATGGACCAGTATACCGATGCCCTGGCAATGTCCAACCGCCTTTTGGTTTTGGTAATTTTCCAATTAGTTTATGTATATCTATACCTGACCCTATTATTTCTCTGTTGTTACAACATTGACAGTATGCGACAATTTTATTTTGCTCAATACACAAATCTCTGTCAGAATCACAGTTGCATATCATTCTATATTTTTAGTCGTCGACTAAAATAATATTAGGATAACCAGATCCTAGCGACGTCGCTGGAGATACTATCGCTGGGGACGTTTTCTTTAAAAATGTATTTTTTCTTTTTCCACAGATTGCACAAATACTTTTTAATATTATCCTGTTGTTTTTTGTTTTTTCTGTTGTTTCATTAATACCTTCTGTTTTAGTTTTACACTTGAGACAGTATGTTGACATTATTATACTTATAAGTTTAGATAAAATTAATTGCGATCTCATCATTAGCGTGAGAAGGTTGCTTATCAAACTGTAAAATAAATTTTAAAAAATTAAGATTTCTGCTCATCTGTCGGATAAACATAATACAATAATATCCGCAAGCAGACGTTCCAACAGGTTGGAGTTGATTTGACGAATAATATACTTTTGTAAATTTTTTTTTCATATACTTTTTTATTACATCGCTTGGAGGAAGTCCAAACGAGTCAAAATAATTATTATTATAAACTGCTACCCAATGCGTACCAGATCCGTCATTAAAATCTTGTATATTAATAACACATGAACTTACAGCAGATGGTGATTTTATTGCTGAGAGCTCATCTTTAGAATAAACTCCGTGAAATCCAGGAACCGCTTTTAACTTATCAATGATATCAAAATTACTCAACGGGGTCGACGAGTTCCTGGTAATGTTAGACCACGTCCGATTCCTAAAAGATTTGGCAGCAGACTTCCCGCTAGTCCCGCCAAAAGTGGAGCGAACGGAATAATTCCTCCTTGTTTTGTTTGATTGCATATGCATTTGCACTTTGGTGTTGGTGATTTTGTTTTTATTACTTTCTTTTTTTTGTTGTTGGTGATTTCTTTTTCTTTTGTGGCATTATAATATATTATTTACATAAAATTTACAATTTTTTTATTCCACTTCCACGAATGATACCATTACCTTCGACTGCTTTCTTCGTTGCGCCAGATATTGCTCCAGACGCTGTTGCTAGTCCTAATGTTCCCAACACCGGCAAAAGTTTAGGTATTATTGTACTAGTTAATACTGATAATGCCGGACCAAGAAAACCACCTTCTTTTGCCATCGCTGTCATTTGTGCAGCACTCAAATTTAAAACAAAAGTTTTTTTACGATCATACTTTTTTACTTGATTTTTTGTTAGCATTAATTTTGTTAAAACACCATCAGAAATATTAGGATTGATTTTTAATGATACCTGTTCTCGCTTTGCAGTAGCAGCTACTAATTTTTTAACTTGACCATCAGTCAAATACACTTCTTTTACAATATACTTTGCCATTTTATATAACAACTGTAGATTAAACTTGAACTGTCATTTTACCTCCAATAGAATCTACCGTGATAAATCTATCACTAATCACTAATGCGTATACGTATAACGGCGCTACTGGAACCGCCCCAAGTGTCCAGGTAATTTCAATATCCGCTGTGCTGTCTACAGCTCGCTCGTTATGTTTACTAACATCAAAATGAAATATAGGATAAAGCGTACGAAATTCTTCTACTGATATTTGAGTTCCATCTTCAACATCTTGATATTTTTGTATTGCGTCAAGCAGGTACATGTACGGTCGAGAAATATTTTTATTAACATCATCAGCAAAATTACACTCGATAGCTCGTTCTGGATATTGCTTTGAATTTAATCTAGCGTATATTCGTCTGACATCAGAGTGATCAAATACTGCATTATTTTGTTGTTGGTTACCTCGTCGAGCTTGTTGTTGAAATACGACAAAGATATTTCTCGGCAGTTGTTCGCTTGATGTTGTTGTGACCCTCCACGTGTAGTCAGTAGTATTTGGAACCGCTGTCTGATATACCTTATGCTGCTTAAAGTAAATTCTGTTTGTATGCTTATCAAGCGTGTTATTTAGTTCTGACATTTTAGTGATTGATGGTGTTATACGTAGCATCCACAAAGAAAGTTTGTTTATGATAAACTGTACATCAACCCCTCCAGATCTAAACAAGCAATCGTTTTGGTCTGCTCGATCTAAAATAAGCGTATGTTTTACTCCGCGAAATACTTTATCATAATCGCGACAAAAGCCGAAAATCATACTTAGCGGAAGCATCATTGTAATTTGACGTGATCCTGCTGCAAGTTTTCTTCGCCTAGCAAAGCCTTCGTTATAGCGTGGATTTCTCACATCAAGTGTGTTAAGAAGTAAATTTAACATCGCAGTACCGTCTGCAGCTACAGCTGGTGGTGTTATATTTAGATTATTAAAAGCTGCTGTAAGAGAAACTCTTGTAGCGTTTGCATTAGCATCTGCAGCAGGTGCGACAATATCTAGTGCAGCAGCATTAGCAATGAGAAAATTTCTCACAATTACAGTATTTTCATCAGCATTAGCTCCATGTACTATAGCGCCTCTCTTTAAAAATTCTGTTGATTCAGCTATACCCCGTCCAGTATCTTTAAACCACATCATATTAGTTGCAGTTGATCTCGAGTAATCGTCGGAAAACGAAATAATATTTAAAATTGTACTTGCAACTTGTAGGTGACTCGAAATATCTTCTACAGTTTGATTAGCCAGTTGATATCTAGCACTTTTGAATAAACTCCAACCGTTATTTATAAGAGCTACTTCTGCTCCAACTGCAAATGCAGCAGGTGGATTGGCTACTGTCATAATCTGACCACGAACTTCTAACATAGCCTTATGTGGCAGTAGAAATACATCTTCGTCTCTGGTGTTAAAGGTTCTAATACCAGTTTTATTTGGTTCGTTAGAATTTTCATCAAGGTACTCAACAAACTCGAATTCTGTCACATCGTTGTCGATGTCATAAGTTTCTGTTAACTCGAGATAATTTTTAGTAGACATTTTATTTTATTAGATTATATAAAATTTTATTGCGGCATTGTTACTTTAGATATTAATTTTTGTATGATCTGCTCGCCCTTTGGTGATAATAATTTTTTTGTTGTTGTTATCATAGCTTTTTGAGTTTCTTTTGTTGGAGCGATTTCTGAGATAGCTTGTTTTATTTCAGATGCAGTCGGTGGATCTCCTTTTATTTTATTAGCTATTTTTTGTCCCACCGCAGTCCCAGCGGCAGATGCAGCCCCAGTTGCAAAAGCTTTACCCGCGTCAATAGCAATTGGTGCAACTTTACGCGCTAGTCCTGGAATATTTTTAATAACTTTAGTGAATATATTTCCAAAAAATCCTCCTACTATTTTTCTTCGATAAACTTTTTTTCTTTGTTTCATTATATTTGATGTTGCATAATTTTTACTTTTGCTCGCGTAGATGTAAATAATAAGTTACAACTTCATTACTAACATGTAACTGTTTTCCTGATTGATCTGTCAACTGCATCCTTATACTTGATATTTGATCTTCAACGTTTAAAGGATAATATATAATATGTCGTGGAGTTATTTGCATGAGAGAACCTGGCGGGACTTCGGGTGAGAAACTGTAAATCGTTTGACCTTTGCTACCTTTTGATGTATAAGAGCCAGAAGCAGTAGAGCAATTTACTAATATTGTATTTACTTCTGTTATATTTGATGGCAGTTCACTGTCATATGTAATAGGCTGATCAAGTGCAGTGTAAGTTTTTTCAGTAAATCCTAACAGTTGTGCAATACTTCTTTCTCTTGGTTCAAGATTGATTGCTATATTTTTCAAAGTTATCCTAGTTCGCAATGTGTTATAATTTGCTGCTAATTCAAAATTATCAGCCACACCGTCAGCTTTTGTTATGAGCTCTTTGATCGTCTTGTTTAGATCTTCAATATTATAAGCTCCTTGCGGAATTTTTATTTTTTTTGTTGTAGATATTGTAGGTGTTGTAATCATAGTAAAATACATTTCATCGTTAACATCATTTTTCACGTTAGGTATAGCATTCCAGCAAGTACAAGAAATTAATCCAATTTCATATTGTTTTGTAGGATCTAGTTCTATAGGTGGAATATAATTTACTGAAAAATTTGCGCTATCTTCTGTAGACTCGCTAGAGTTTAGTAATAATGTTGTTTGCATTCCTTTAATATTATATCATTTTACAAAATTAAGTCGCCGCGATTAAGTCGCGGTGTAAAGTTTCATATTCGTCAGATGTTAATAATTCACTCGATCTTAGATGATCAAGTATATCAATGATTTCATTATCAAGTTCAACACTAACATTCCCAGCTTCCTTTGATGATATTAATAACATTAATCTACCTATCATTTCAGTAGTTGAAGTAAATACTTTTACACCAGTTCCTGTTTTTTCTTTTCTATATTTTTCTACACGAGATTTATCGAGTTTATCAAATTTTCTTTTAAAACTCCACCCTTTACCAAAAGGTTTTGCTCTGCTATTTTCTGCTGTTTTTTTAAACGTGAGAGCAATGACACCCTTTCTCATTCTTTCATAAAGTGGAATCATATTATTAATCTCTGTAACCGTGTTTAATTCATCTTTAGCAGCAGCTCCGTCATTAAATATTACATCAAATTTATCGATTAATGCTTGATATTCTGCATCAGTCCACTTGCTTATATCATCAATACCCCTTATATTTTCTTTGTTTAAAAAATCATTATATTCAGTAACTTTTATCTCATCATTTGCTCTTTTTGTAAAATAAAATCTTTGATCTCCAACTTCCATAAACTTTACAGTAAGATCACCGACTCTTTGTTGCTCCTCTCTGATATCTTTTATGTCTCCTGATAAATTTGTTATAATATTTGTTATTCCTTGCGTTGTTAACTCTGCTAATCTTCGCTCAAGTTCCAGCGGATTGTTTATCAATCGATCTGTTTCTGCTTGTCTAGCCGCAGGATCAGCTATATTTGCTGTAAGTGCCTCAATCAGTTTTCTCTTTTCTTCATCAGATCTAGTAACAAGTTTTGCAGCAGCTGCTTCCTGTTGTTCTCTAACAATTCCAACCAAACCTTTTTCCTGTAGTTGCTTAAGTTCTTCTTCTGACAGTGGTTTAGTTTCAAGTTGTTTACCTAATAATGCTTCAGTAACCGGCTTGAAAATTGTAGCTGTTGTTTCTGTAGCAGTTACTTGCCCACGTCGCGCTTCTTGTACTTTTTGCTTAAGTGATGCCTGAGATTGAGCAAGTTTTTTTAGATCTTCTATGTGTTGTCTGTATCTTGCTCGTTTGTCCATTATTATAATTATAAATTTTATAAAATTGAAACGCTTTATTGTAAGTAAGTGTTAATACAACAGCGAAACATTTTAGTTGGATCATTTGTAAGTTTATCAAATAAGAAAAAGTTAAATTTATCTTTTGTAGCATTACGGTAAAGTTCAATAAACTTATCTTTTGTCACGCCACCGCATTGCTCGCTTGCAATATTTCTAACGTCAACATTATCCAGTCCTGGAAATAAAATAAAACAACCCGTATTTCGCCTAATAAACCTATCAACATTATAAAATCCTTGAGCGAGATAAACAGAATTACACTGTTTGTTACGGGATAGTGAAAAATATGATCTTATTTTATTCATCTCCATGTTATTTAGCGGAATATCGTCAAAAACTACTATCTTATGTTCATCTGCATCAAGTTGATTAACTGGAATAAGATCTTCTGGCTGCCTAATTATAAAAAAATCTTCGCCAGCTTTAAGATCATCACGAAGTTTTTCATTATACTCACTTAATAACTCATATTTATCTTGCTGTGGATTGATTGTGTAAATATAAACTCTATCGTAGTTAAAATTATCACCAAGAAGCAAGTTCATAAGCAAATTTGTTTTCCCCGATCCAGTTCGCCCAACAATAAGATAATGACAATCAGGAAGTTCATTGTTATGTTTATGCTTCACTAGTCTCTCTGTATCAAAGTTTAGTATCGACGATTTTGCCATTTTGTATAATATTAAACTAGTGTTGATAATTTTATCTAGGATAGTAAATAATGAGCTACTATACAAAATTTGGAACACTATTAGAAGATTTATCCACAAAACGTTTTAAAGGTGACTTATCCAAATATGCAACTCTTGATCGGCTCAAAAATGAAATCAATAATTTACTAAATCTTACCAGCGTAGATCCAGATGAAGTTGTCATTTTCCAAGACAAAGAAGGACGATTAAAGACGAGTAATGTAAAACTGTCAGATGTAGTTGTACGAAATACTGCTGCGATTGCTAATAATATCGTTACTTTTAACAATCTAGGTAATATACAAGATTCTGGTAGGTCAGTTAATGATTTTGTTAAAAAAGATGGTGATGTATTTAGTGGGAATATTGTTATGAAACAAAATAAGATTACAGATCTTGGAAACCCAACTGAGGATGGGGATGCTGTCACTAAAAAATATGTCAATGATTGGGACGCTTTAATTACTAATGAAATCACAGCACTCAAAAATAATTTTACCAGTCACGTGAACACATTTTTAAGTTTTCGCAGAAGCATAAACAAAATTAGAGATGAATTTTTTGGAAATCCATCAAATGTTGACATTACACTCGCTAATATTAACACAAAACTCAATGATATTATTAGTGGAATTCCTAATATTGTTGAGAAAACAAATATGATTAAAATACCTCACAAACAGATTAAAAATATTGTGTATACTGTTGCATCTGGGTCTAGTACATGGACGAGGCAAAATAATTCTATCAAATACACTGCAGAAGTTACTGGTATGTATAGATTGTCAGTGCTTAGCAGTGCAAAGTTTAGAATATCTACCAAATATCTATCTCGTCATCTAAATGATGACTCATCTGGAGTATTATCTGTAATAATAAACCAAAATTCTGAAGAAGAATTTGTACTTGAACCAGTTGATAAAACTTTAAAATTAATAATTTTTCTCTGGTGTTTGGAATTTATAGCTGAACAACCAGCTCTTATTATGAATTAACCAAACATAGGACTATGTGAACTAATATTATAATGAAAAGAAGTATAGTTGATTTCAATCATATTTCAAAAGATATTCCAAAACAAGATGTGGACGCACTAATACAATACTACAAATATTATCACAAAAAACATTGGTGCGTTAAAAAATGTTATAAATACTACAACAAGATCCTTCGAGTAATATCATATCTACCATTGTTAATGACCAGTTCTGGTATAATTTCAAGTGGGATATCGTTAAATCCCTTTTTGTTAATTATATCTGGTATTGGTGTTTCACTTACAGCAGCGTGTAAAAAAGTAGAACCAAGACTTTTGATAAAGAAGCATGGTTGTTTAACATCAATTAAAACTTATAAGAAACTACTTGATCACATCCGGTCTTACCTACGAGGAGTTAAATATAATATGGATGATTTATTACGTGAATTTCGTATTATTGACAATATGTTAACAGACATTCTACCAATGAGGGTTAGCAAGTATGAAAAAAAATATCATAAAAAATATGAGTAACGTAAAATTTTATCTAAACTTAAGATATAATATAACTAAAATAATATCATTTTCATTCTAATGCTAGTTTAATTTCCACCTTGTTAACTGAAACATTCTAATGCACAGTTTAATTTTCATCCTGTTATCTTGTGGTAAAACCCGTTTGCCGTCTTTAGAATAATTGTATTCCACACATGCGCTGTTCTAACAAATTAGTCACCTCTGTGTAAAGAGCTTATCGCATTCCAACACCTGTTGTTTTGTTTGGTTACAAAATACCTGTTTACAGGTAGTAGTAGGGGGAAAAAAAGAGGTGGGGGAGGGTGAGTCAAAACCCTGTTTTATTTTGGAAAAAAAGGGGGTGGGGTGGGGGATAATTTAGGACTATAATTTATACTTGTTTGGAGGGTAAAAAAAAAAAGTGAGTTGAAAACCTGGTTTTCTAATACTACTCTATCTCGAAGCAGAATCAGATGACATATTTAAATAAAGTCTTATTCTATAAATTATGGATAAAATATGGTACACCAGGCGAGGCTCGTAGCCTAGAGACATTTACTATCATATACAAATAAGTTGAAAACCTGTACGCTTTTAACTTGTACTATGCCATCGGTTCAGTTTTTATTTAAACCAATTACAGCTGAGCGGGTCGACATCTGCGTTGCGTACATAATCACTTCAAGCGAAAGAGAAGACATTTTCCCATTTCTTAAAAATTATTTTATTATTTAGCATTCACTCTCCATTACCAAGACAACATGGTTGATGTAACTACTTCCAGACGACGAAAACATCTATCTATCTATCTATCTATCTATCTATCTATCTATCTATCTATCTATCTATCTATCTATCTGTCTGTCTGTTTGTCTGCTTTCTGTCTTTCAGTCCATCCGTATATATATATATATATATATATATATATATATATATATATATATATCAATGGATGGATGAATGGATGGATATTTTCAACTTGTATCAATCGATAGCCTTTTAGTAATGAGACACCAACACATCTTGTACCCTCATTAAAAAAATCACTTTATATTTGTTAACAAATTGGAGTAGTGATAGCTTTTCCATCACCCTGTGTTGGAGTTGTTCAATATTCCATGGATCAATTTATTTTCTGCCTTCGTTAATTTAGTTTATTATTCAATGGAAACTTATCGGAACACACCGTCCACACTATAAAATATGTCATACATTTTCCCGAGTGAAATGATGTATTTATTTGAAGATATATATATATATATATATATATATATATATATATATATATATATATATATATATATATATATATATATATATATAATTTAACTTGGGGAGTTTCGGGGTCATAAGCATGTAATTTACACCATTTGAAAACAACATTGATATCACTGCCAAGCCGACTCCGATCTCACATCGCTTCTCACTTTTTCCTCCTCTCCAAAAACAACTGTGTCGCCAAAGTCCCTTTCATAAAATTCACCCTATCCTGCAAGCCGGGTTTCACTCAAGGTTGCAATATCGATATTATATCTGGCCAACTCTCTGCCAATCAGAGCAGTACTTTTAGGAGATAGGTCATAATCGTTACTGCCCAAAAGTGTCCGCACGTTCTAACAGCCCAGAGTGAGAGGAACGATCTTCATCTTGTCTTTGTTGTGTTTCGGGTCCCCGCCAGCCGTGGTTAGCTAGCTAGAGGTATATAATTTTTAGAGCACATTTTCTAGCTCCTTTCCCAATACCATGGAGATGAGCAGTGCGAGCCCTGAACAGGGTTGCTCTGTCGCTTAACTGACATGTTGTTTTGTGACAGGAATTCCGCCAAACTTGTTATTTGACGGTTTGTTTCTTTATGACAGTAACTCTACCAAATAAATTATGTAGTGTTATGTTTCTATATGACATTATCTCTACCAGACATGCTATGAGGCTGGGTTTTGATTTATATCACTAACTCAACCAAATTTTATCCGTGTCTTAAGACGACGCAATCGACATAGACTTGTTTAAAGGTCGTAGAAAATATGGTGATCTGCAGGTGTGTATTCTTGGGAATGGACGGCACACACACACACACACACACACACACACACACACACACACACACACACACACACACACACACACACACACAAAGAAAATGAAAATTCATTCTGCAAGGTTTTTTTTCATAATCTGATCTTGGTCGTAGAAAATATGGTAATCTGCAGGTGTGTGGTCTTGGGGATGGACGGCACACACACACACACACACACACACACACACACACACACACACACACATAAATGAAAATTCATTCTGCAAGGTTTTTTCATAATCTGATCTCGATATCTTAGCTAGCGTATAAAGCATAATAAATTAATTCAGTGTACAAAACATTTGTCATTACGTTGTAAGTTTGAAGTTATCCTCCTAAGTCCTCTTTAAGCCTACAAGAGAGATAGTGGAACAAAGTTATTAATATTAGGGTACAATATCGCCCACGAAATAACATATTTATCAATCTATAGTATGGAAGAGCATGGTCATTCAGGTCAAAAAAGGCTATCCCTGCTTCTAACGTAAACAATGTTATCATTGTCGCCATGGAGATATCCATTCCCGGTGAAATCAGAGTTGTCCTTATTCTGTACAACCTGTAACGATAAGTCAGTAGGGTTGTTTGGCAGCTCACAAGGACAGAGGCGAATTCCATTTACTGAAAATGTCTCATCACATGGTAAGTTGCCTGTTCTTTTGGTTTTTTTTTTTTTAAATTTCAGCACTTTCAGAGAGTACATTTATCTGTGTAGTTACGCGTGTGTGCGTGTACGTATCTAAATCATATTTCATGTTTTGCATGTTATCTATCGAATAAAATTCTACTTAGAAGAAATGTTATCGCTGAGCACGAATTAAATAGTAATTTTTAATAACGAAGGCTGAAGCAGTATCATTCAAGGCAACGAGGAGTAATCATTTTTTCTTCTACAACACATCTTTTGGATTGACCTATCTTCAAAAACGAACTGGTTGATCTGAGGTGAAAGTTTCTTTGCAACACTAAAAATAACTGTTTACTACCTTTACAGGCTAAAGACAACATTTTGTAACGAAAGTAATCTCTTTTACAGATTAAAGGCAACATTTTGTCACGAAAGTCCTCTCTCTCTCTCTCTCTCTCTCTCTCTCTCTCTCTCTCTCTCTCTCTCTCTCTCTCTCTCTCTCTCTCTCTCTCAAACTCGCGACTTATGCATGACGCGTTGTGTTCTGGCAGTTGAGTGATTAATTTTCCCGTCTAACCTGTCGTTCTTGACACGTATTTGAGGTTTGTGATCCCATTTAGTCCTTGCACCATGTATTTATTTGATCATTAAACCGTGTATTTATTTTATCCCTACACCATATGTTTAGTTGGTCATACGACCTCCTAGCAGAAGCTATACACTGATTAATTCTAACTGCTCGATTACATTACGATAATTTATAACAAGTAAAAACGCATAATCAACTGTCAATAGAACAAACAATAATTATTTTTTCAAACTTCATCCAAAAATTATATATATATATATATATATATATATATATATATATATATATATATATATATATATATATATATATATATATATATATATATATATATATGTATATTCATGTGGGTTTTTTTTTTGTTGGTATTCGTGGCTTAATTGTGCTGAGGAAATGGGATCTAACAGCCTTTCCAAAGGAGACACAGACAACCTATTAGGGTTGGCCCGGACTGGACAATGCGCGCGCGCGGGGATGTGTGTGCGTGTGTGTGTTTCATTTCAATAAATATCTCGTTTGAATAAGGCAAAGGTACTATAAATATTGTGGGTTGGGGTCATAAACCAGATGGTTAAATGTGTGTGTGTGTGTGTGTGTGTGTGTGAGAGAGAGAGAGAGAGAGAGAGAGAGAGAGAGAGAGAGAGAGAGAGAGAGAGAGAGAGAGAGAGAGAGAGAGAGAGAGTAGTTGATGAAATGAATAAAGGATATATAGATAGAAACATGAAAAGACCCGCCACATTCTTTCACAGAGAGATTTTGGAAAGACCGGTCAATAGTTAGTTGCCGCATATTTAGATACCTCCATTTTCCCCACACTTTCTCAGACAGTTGCGAACGGGGCGGTGCCTCGGACACCAAATGGTTTTGGGGCACCAAAACCACGGGAATTGTAGGTTTTGTGTGCCAATAAGTTTTGGAACACCACTGTCGCCCCAGGTGCCATTTATCCTTAGTACGCCACTGCTCTCAGATCTTTAATTCATTTTCAAAATTCATCATCCTAGTATTAAATAGTACAGATGTGGGCAACGTCTCCAATCGGCGGGGCCGGATATGGGAAAATGAAGTCCTTGGCGGGCCGGATTACTGAATCGATACCTTAATCGCGTATTTATCCACCTATGAAAGGAATATATCGTATTTAATGTAAACTTCAAACTTGTAAACTTTAAGTTTATAGCATAGAGACCAAAAACAGTATTTAATTTAACGTAATGTACTTCAATAGCGGCTGAAGTCAATGAGACATTTGTGGTCGATCAAAGTTGTCAACAAGTTGTTTGAACTCTGGCTGCATGTCGGACATAGAAATCCTCAGTAAAGACTACACGTGAACATCAGTTAGATTGGAACGCAGCTTTGTCTTGTTAATGTTCATGGTCGAAAATGTTTGCTCGCAAATGTATGTAGACCTCAACAGAACAAGTAGTTTCATGGCCATCTTTCTCAGGTTGGCAAACTTGGACTCATTCAGTGACGCATAAAATTTGTCAATGCTTTCAGATTGGAATTTCTCTTTTAGGGTAGAGTCACACTGCAGATCAATCAATTCCAGCTGTAGAGCATCTGGCACCTTTTCAAAGTCAGTTGCAAACGGTGATGACAAGATATCAAACTCAGCAGCAAGTTTCTGTAAGTCCGCAAAATCACGAGCAAATTCATTGTCTAGTGCAGATATCATATTGGTGTACTTCCAAGTTGACATCATCTGGGGTGTCATAGTTTCGAGTTTGGAAAGTGTGTTGTGATATTCTGACTGAGCTGGCAAGAAAACAGTTTTAGCTTCACCCTGAATGCCTTCACTGTTGAGTACATTTCGTGAGCAAAAGTGCCCCTCCCTTGAAGTTTGGCGTTCAATTCATTCATATGTTCAAAGAGATCAACTGCAAACGCCAGATCTGACAGCCATTCACATTTTCTGAGTTGAGGATATTCGGTATCTTTCCCTTTCATCTCCAAAAACAGTAAGATTTCCGTTTTCAGGCCCCAGACACGTCTCAGAACTTTCCCCAAACTCAACCAGTGTACAGCGGTATGATACAAAACATCACTGTGATCCGAGCCGCAATCTTCCAGAAGTGTGATAAATTGTCTGTGACTTAGACCTCTTGCCCTGATGAAATTAACAATTTGCTCAACTGGATCCACATGTTTCATGTCAAGTACACTTTTTCATAGCACTTCCTGGTGTATTATGCAATGTAAAACTATCATTTCCCTGGTGCAATCGACTTCTGCAACATGGTCACCCAGTCTCTTCAGTAGACCAACTTTCTTTCTTGTCAAAGATGGACAACCATCCGTAGTAACACTGGCCATTTTCTGTCATGGTAATTGCATTGTATGCATGGCATTTTCCACACATTCAAAAATATCTTCCCTGTTAGTAGTGTCTTTCATTGATTACATTGACAGCAATTCTTCTGTGATTTCAAAGTTTTTTGAAATGCCTCGTACAAAGATGGGCAACTGTGCAATGTCATCGATGTCAGTGCTTTCATCCAATGCAAAGGAAAACAGCTGAAATGAAGGTACACGCCCTTTCAGTTGTGATGTAAGGTCTTCACCACTTGCTTCAATGCGGCGAGCCACACTTCTCGATAAACTGACTTTTTCAAACTTCTTTCTTTGTTCTGGACAGACTTGATCAGCTACATCGAGCATGCACTTTTTGACAAATTCACCATCACTAAACGATTTGCTGTGCTTAGCAATGTTGTATGCGACCACAAAGCAGGCATGAGTAGCAGCCTTCTGGGCTACTTTGTTTTTTCCGAATACATTCTGCTGCTTTACACGTTTTCTGTCCAGTTCTGTTGCTCTTGTTTGCCGTTCTGCTGCTGATAAAGTTCTGCCATAGCCTGCATGTTTCGTCGCATAATGGTGGCTAATGTTGTACTCTTTCAACACGGCAACACTTTCACTGCACAGCAAGCATACTGCTTTCTTGCCGACTTCTGTGAAAAAGTACTTAGGCATCCAATCTTTGTTAAATGCGCGACACTCGCCGTCAACTTTACATTTCTTGGCAAAATCCATGATAAAATTTTTATTGTAAATTCTAAATCTAATTCTAACTGAATTCTAACCGCGGGCCACATTATCATGTACGACCAGAAACAGTCTGCGGGTCAGTCCAAATCCCGTCGCGGGCCGGGTTTGGCCCGCTGGCCGTATGTTGCCCGTCCCTGATATAGTACCTCTGACACCGCTGGTGAAGGGCTGTACCACCTTTTGTTTATAATATCTCTAGCAACTTATGAGAATTTAGCCTATTTCAATGAAAAGTATGTGTTAAACATATATCTCGACAATTCCCCACTCCGCATCCATCCACGAGTATAAAACACAAGGCTATATCCCTCAGGTCAGTGTCAGCGGCACTTGTGATCTGTCTTTTCATGTATAACAACTATGCACTAAACTGTTGGGTATCTCAGTAGTTCCTAGCCTATGAGCTACGACAACATCTCCACCCCAACAGTGCCACTCAATCTAATAACACTGGAACATCATATAAGAAATTAATCTTGATGCTTAATAATGACACACGTTGATAGGGTCGATAAGAAGGGTGGGGAGGACAGGGCCAGATAACACTTTTTAATTTTATAAAAGAAAAATTTTGTTTAAGTAGGAACTATGAGATGCTCGGTTGTTTCTTACCCAAAGGCCCGTAATTGCTCCCTATTGCCCTGCATGTAGTTGTTATATTAAATGGTCTTTTCTGGAATTGATATTTAACCTTTATTATATTACGACCCTATAGTTAAATTACATTGATATTTTTTTCTACAAATTTATTTTATTTTTATTTCATGTTATATTGTTAAATTTTGTTAGAAACAGCGTGTTTATTTAAAACGTAAATGTAACTCGCGTAAGCACGATTTTTGTATGACGAATTTGTCGTATTAAACAGTCAGAAATAGCTATGTAAATGATTGGCTATGACCACGGTCATTTCTAATAATACTTGTTGACATTCTATGCTGCGGTGCGATATTTCGAAATCGCATGAATTCTTCTTGTGCGTACATGAAATGACGTATTAGTTTGCTTTAAATATCCAGGTACCTGTGAAATAGTCATAGTCGAGAGTAATATTTTACCATCTTAGAGAGTCACATCATAACATATTCTATTCATGTGCTGCGAAGAGTTGTTCGTTCGTACGTTTGTAGGACAACATCATGTGTTTTGCTATTGATGATAGCTGTACTTCATCTACCTTAAAAAGAATAATTATTTTCTTTGGAGAACTACACAACTGACTTTGGGTAAAGACATTTGCTGAAATTATTTCTAAATTGGAACAGGACAGTACAAATTGTGATTCACTGAAAATTCTGGATGTTTGTGTTAACCTTCTTCTGACGTCATCGTCCGACATATTGGAACGAAATTGAGATTCAGCTACGTTAATTTAGAATCTGTTTAGTCACAGAACTTACGTGTTTTCACAATTTTAGGACAAATTTTTGGATCTTTTTCATAAATCGAAAGTCTTGTTTTATATTTTTACCGTTTCATCGTGTTTTCGATGGAAATAAATTATTTTTTTTTAAATTTATAAAGCTTGTTGTCTTCGCTCTTTTCTTTTTGTTACTTTAAACGAGCTGATACGTAACAATTATATGTAAATAAATGTGTAATAAATTGGATTTTCCCCCCTCAATCGCTGATATTTACCTTCAAAATAAACCAATGTATTTAATGCTATTTCATTCCGTAGACTTATAGATCATAGATCATTTCGTGTCCATTGTTTCTTTAAATGATGAAAACAGAAGAGAGATCGCTAATACACACGAAACATGGAGTTCTTTAATGCTACAGGACATCCTTCTTTCAACACACCAAATATTTCAAAATCGAAGAATATTGTTCGACCTATATATCACATCTATTGTGTTTTACCTGGAAAGAATTCCAAACGTTGAGATTAGGCGTCGTTATTTCTCGTCTAGTGAAATAGCAGCTGATCAATGTCCCTGAAAGGCTCTAGATACGTAAAAATACCACAGTTCCCATGCATAACATAAACTTGTTTAGTGAGTAATATCCGCTGTATATCAATCAGTCAATATAGCTAAATTTAATAGAAGATTAATATTATTATAGAGATATTTTACAGATAGAAAATGACAAGGACATTTCGCACCATTACATATATAAATCAGAAACGCATGCATGCATAATTAAGAATACAACTTTTTATGTTTTATTGGCATGATCCCCAGCACCATAGCAGCGTCACCCGATGAAGAATGGTCCCTGTCATTCGGTGTCCTCTACAGTCTTCCTCCGTAGGGAGAAAAGCGATATGGTAATTCCCTACTGGGTAATTCGTCCTGCTGAATACATATCAATGGATGCAAATAATTCAGAAGACAAACAGTTCGCAATTTAATGCCCCAATGCAGCCGTTACGTGCAAAAAGTCGTATATGCCAAATCATCTGAACGGTACTGCATCTTGAATGATATTGATCTTATACATCGTTGGGTTCCATTAAAACCAGACGTATCATCACATTATGAGCCATTTGATTTTTTTCCCAGAACTCAGAAGCACGGCTATGAATTAATTGTGTACGAAATAATCCGATGTTGATCGGTGACATTCGTGGTTGATCCGATTTCAGTCCAAAGATGTATCACAAGAGTTGACAATGTCACCGTTGTGAACATCAGAAGATAATATCACTCTATGTCGGATTGTCAAGACTCTAAGTTCGCGCTCCTTTTTCTATTTTCCTGCACCGCAGCTAGTCGTCTGTTCACCCAAGTCTTTTTTTATGTAATACATGTTTTTCTAATCAGAGCACCGCTCCGGTGACCTAGTCATCAGAACCTCCAACTAGGTCGCGGGTTCGAACCCCGGCCAAGTCACATAAAATACAAAAATGGTAATAACAGCTGCACCGCTTGGTGCTCAGCATTAAGAGGTTAGTGTTAGGACTGGCTGGCCTGGTATCAGGATAATGCGACTGGGTGGGACATGATGCTAAATGTATGCGGCATGATGCCCGATTGCTAGACATCACTATAAACTACCATTCTGGTTCCATTGTAGGAAAATAACTGAAAAGGTTTTTTGTTGCACTTGATTCAATGTGTGCGTAACGTGCGAAAGCAGTTGTTACTGGATTAGTCATTAATTAGTCACTGCTTTTTTGTGCACTCCGGAAGAAGATCAGAATTACTAGTGTCTTCTTTAAACAAATTATAGGTTGGTACCTCTTAATTCCAAACTGAATATTTGAACAACGTTCATACCTAACATCGTGATTATTTCAAAGAAGAGTTTATGTCAGATGGCTTTTTTTTTAACAAACAATTTCCTTCATTTCAAACATTTGTTAGAAACAAAGATTGAAGTTTATGATGAACGGCAGTATCGAGGCTTTAAGCCAGAAGTGGGTAATTCTGTGTAGCGACAAGCTGACACGTGTTATATCATCGTAATCTTGACGGCGTTATCTACAGACACCTCACTCATTTATTTATTCGCCAACTCATCCTAAAATGAGGCACAAAGTACGATTTTTAAAGGTTGACAACTAAGATAAATATTCCATCAAATGTTTGAACAGTTATAAAACGACATAGTCAATGCTGTGAAATTATCTACGAGGTAATCAGCGGGAACATTGAGATATTCATTTAATTATGATCTTATCTTTGGTTAACTTTTTGTGAATTAAAATAAAACCAAAATAGATATATTACATAAATGGAATATGAAAAGAAAACAAACAAAAATTCTGATTCGTTGCAATTTTCATGTAATACTCCTGCAGAATACAATGCAGCTTACTTCATATGTCTGTAATGTGACTATGGTATCATTTAGCCCTCCTGTATAGGGAAATTCCGTATCTAGCGAGGTCTGAACAAGATCTTCGTCCTATATATTATGAAGATACGCAATGAAAATGACTGTAATATGCATCCACAATGCATTGTTTAGTCGTTGATTCCTTTCTGAACACGAGACTCCATTTCTGATGTGTCTGTCTCACGAGCTATCAGTCTATTTATTTTTTGATCCATCCATCCATCCAATCGATCAATTACTCCACGGAATATTAATTCGTCGACCTGTCCACTCACTGTCTGTTGGCAACAGTTAATCTGCATTAGTTAATTATAATTCTTCCCGTATGCATCTGCCCATTTACCGACTGATTCACCAGCCTTTGCAGCCATTGTCACAGAAGTGTATATACATACATATATGGAAGAAATAGAGAAATGTGAGTAGTCTGGCAGACATATCAAGAAAACGGTTTTTGTATATGTTCATAAACCTATTTTGACACTGATGCTTTATAGAGATAAAATCATGAAAGTATTAACATATCATGCAGTCTAAATCGTGTGAAGTTGATTATATTTGCGTTTTTTTTCAAATATAATGTGAGCACTCATAATTAATAGTGAATCTTCGTCATAACCTGAGTACTTTGTACTCAGCGAATGAGAAAGGCGTATCCTATTTAGTATGCTATTTCACAAGGATTGGAATTGACAACAAAATTTCGGATCCTGGATACATCCTTATTGGGAGGGGGTTTCGGATGTTTATTGGTGAGGTGTATTTGGTATCATGTGTGCTGGTGACGGACGGGATCTCATTTCCATAGGCTATACGCAATAATCTTTGTGACCTAAAATTTCTTACTATTCGATTTAAAGAGGCTGAACTTGTTAAGCTGTAAATTTACTAGGTGTGGATGATACCAAAATCATTAGATTCATTATGCAGCCCTCGGATTAGATGGCGTTGGACTGAAATCGAGAATAACTTTTTCATGTCGTATGGAATCTGGCTCTATGGGTCATAACCGCCAAAAGATCCTCCAATGAGAGCTGACACGGTATGGCGTCTGATCATCTCACACAGACGTTATTTTAGTACTATTAAGTAAATAATAATAATAATAATAATAATAATAATAATAATAATAATAATAATAATAATAATAATAATAATAATAATAATAATAATAAAAATAATAATAATAATAATAATAATAATAATAATAATAATAATAACGAGGACTTTATAAGGCGCCCATCTTTAGAGGTTATAAGTGCTTTACAACATTTGACAACACTTAAAAGGAATAAAATATAATATATTTATAAAATATAATGATATGATTACAAAAATAAAAACAAACACCACAAAATTAGAAACAGAAAATCATGATGTAAATTATTAATGTAAGGATACGTTATAATGATACATTATTAGGTCTTTATGACAACACATGACAAAAGAATTATTTTGTGTTTTTTGTCACTTAGGCGGGTTGAATTTCCGCGAGAGTAGGGGTGTGCTGATATGATTAGGGTAAACAACGTGGGCAGACGTTTTAAAAAGAGATTTTGCGATTGTCTCCATCGAGAGTTATGTTTAGCATTGTATTCATTTGAACATACGATTTTATTAAACATGGGGTTCTCTTCATTATTTGTAATAATGCTCACACTAAATGTAACAAACAGTTCCAAATGCAAATAAACCTAGCGCTAATGTTTGCGAATGATGACAAATGTAAAGAGCCTGACGCTAAATATAACAAAAGACGACGCTCAGTGCAATAAAGCTAACGACGAATGTAGCAAATGGCGATAAAAGAAATAAATATAAGCTTAAATGTAATAAACCAATAACAATATTGTGTAAAGTCACAAACAACGCTAAATACAAAACAAACTCATTTATAAAATGTAAAAAGCTTTTATACTTTATACATAGACACGTAGATTGACACATTTTGTGTATATGTGCGTGGGTGTGTATTTGTGTGTGTGTGTGTGTGTGTGTGTGTGTGTGTGTGTTTGAGAGAGTCCTGTGATATCCATATTCATCTGTACAATTGTTACACACAAATGTTGTGGTAGTTTTTGTTGTTATAGGGTTTAAGTTTAAATTGTTATGTAGTTATAGGGTTTAAAGATATTTTTATCGCAAGATTGGCTATACACGGCGGCTAGCCTAAATGGCTAAACCCGTAAAAACTCCTGAATTGTTATGTACGTACCGTGTCGTGTGCAAGTTTAACATTATTAGGTACGTGGAATGAGCGCAGGTTTACCGTAATTAAGGACGGACATTTTCGTGGAATATGTACAGGTTTAACATCGTTATGTACGAAAAATGTCCTTGAATATGTACAGGTTTGCGACTGTTAAGCAAGTACCGTTCATGGAATGTGTGCAGTTTAAACATTGTTATATACGGACTTTGCCGTGGAATATGTACAAGTTTAACATGGTTGTGTACTTTTCATGTGATGGAATATGTGCAGGTTTAATATTATTATGCGAGTTATTGTGAATATGTGTATGGGTATCGTTGCGAGGCAGAGTTTATGGTTACTCGCCCTAAAACGAAACTTTTAATGAAATAATAAATAGACTAAACAAAATAAATAATGCAATTTCTGAGTGTTAAATCAGTCTCCTTTCACCATTCTAAAGCTATTAAAAAAACGTTAAAATTATGTTAACAATCAGGAGCTGGAATCGTCCAATCGGTGGAGGGAACTCAAATCAAAATATCAGACGAGGATAATTTTTCGCAGATGTGTGTGTGTGTGTGTGTGATTTAGATTTTTAACGCAGCTTCAACAATTTTTCAGTCATATCGCTACGATATCTGCAATGTGACAGTTTACAGTTATGTCTAGCACTGGGGCATCATGACGCAGGCATGTAGCATCATGACCCACCCAGTCATATTATCCTGACACCAGGTTGACCAGTCCTAACAATAACCTCTTAATGCTGAGTGCCTAGCAAGGCAGCTGTTAGTACCATTTTTTAAGTCTTTTATATGACTCATCCATGGTTCGAACATGTGATCTACTGTATCACCTTGGACGCTCTAACCATTAGGTCAACGGAGCGGTCGTGCAGATGCAACTTTTGACCTTTGACTTCGATTTCATTTGTTTAAGACGATGAATCATTTTCACGGTGGCATCTAGGAATAAATATCATAGATTTCTTTCATGCATGACAGGAACAATTAGTGTGTAGTATGTTTGTTGGATTAAACTCCACAAAATGTGAAAGCATCAGTCTGCAAGGAAGAACAATTTGCTGATATGTATTTACCAAATGGACGCAACCAGGATACGATCCATTAAAATGTAACACTATTTAATATCAATGCCTTCTATTCCAATCAGTCCAAAGCAAAGAAGTCTTTATTAATCCAATACCAATTAATAATAGCATTTTCTCCTATCAATGCAGAGAAACGCCATCGAAGGATCTGTACAATCGTTTTGTGTGATTAAGCATTTAACATAAATCTCCTTTAAGATACAGCAAGTACGTGCATTTGTGTGTCTGTCTGTCTGGCATTGTTTCTGACTCTGTGATATATATATATATATATATATATATATATATATATATATATATATATATATATATATATATATATATATATATATATATATATATATATATATATATATAGATGCAATAAACTGACGACGAACAGTACGAAACTAGTAACTAACTAGCCTAAGCGCTTTCGACTCTTAATGAGTCTTTTTCAAAGGCAAATACAAAACATATATACGACAAACAAATGAACACAAAAACGTTGTGTTTGTAAACCTCTACATGGCTGTCTCCACATGTGTTAAAACTATAAATACAACCAGCTTGTATAGACTAGTTGCGGAGACTGAAAACGGTGCATAATTCCCTAAAAGTCTACAAGACAAAGCGACATCTATTTTTACTTTTTGTACATTTATGTAACGCAGATTATATCCCAGATATTTGATTCTATACCGGTTATTCTTATAGTAAAAATTGAAGGATAATAAGAAGATTTAGAAAATGTTAAATTCTACTAGTGCATAGTTTTCATTTTCTAGTCTTCTTGGTTTAGACCGCTTGGTTTCAATGTTCTAAGGCGGCGTATCCAGTATGATTCCTTTTCCTTCCTGGTTTCGGAACTCCAGCTGTGGTTGTTAGCAATAGCGATAAGTATTATATCACTGAAAGTGTGGCCAGGGGAGGAGAAGTGTTCTGCGACCGGGCTTCTATACAGCTTTTTTGTCATCCAATCAGATCTATGGAGGTTTATCCTTTTGTGTAGCTTTTCAGTTTCTCCGACGTACTGAAGGCCACAGATCTTACATGTGATGAGATAAATCACATTCTCTGTTTTGCACCTTTTGTTTGGACCATGTATGTTTAGTTTTTCTTTAGTCACTGTGCTAGTGAATGTCTTGGTCTCTATCATATGTTGACAGGTTTTGCATCTTTTATCGCCACAGGGTCCAGATTGACTAGGTTGGTTTTGACTAGCGATTGGCGTTAGCTTTGCCCTGACTAGGATGTCCTTTAGGTTTTTTGGTCTCCGGTAAGCTACTACAGGTTTGTTCGAAAGTATTAGGTTTAGTATGTCTGACGATTGCACGGTTGGCCAGTGGTTTGCGATTATTTTGCCTACTTTGGGATTGTCTGGGTGATTGGTCAGAATAAATGGTATCCTATCAACCTTTTCTTTCTGTCCATATCTGAGTAGGTCATCACGGTTTGTTTGTTTGGCCCTTTGGATTGCCTCTGCAATCAGGTCTTTGTCGTAGCCTCGGTAAATTAAATGTTTAGCCAGCTGTTCAGACCTTTCTAGGAATCTTTCATTGTCGGAGCAAATTCTGCGTATCCTCAGTGCCTGGCTATATGGAATGTTCCTAATGCAGTGTTTTGGATGACAGCTGGTTGGGAGGAGATACTGGTGTTTGTCGGTTGGTTTCGAGTAGATGTCTGTGTGTAATTTGTTTTCCACCAGTCTGGTTGTTGTGTCTAGGAAAACATGGTTTGAGTTGGAAATTTCTGCCGTGAATTTTATTGAAGGATGGAAGTTGTTTGCCTTTGCTATGAAGTCATCCAGACTTTCTCTTCCATACTGCCATTTCATTTCTATATCATCGATAAAGCGTGTACGCTCAACCGATGCTAAGAGCTGACCCTCAAGTTTTCCCATGAAAATGTTAGCATACGAAGGGGCCATTTTAAGACCCATTGCAGTTCCATTGATTTGTAGGTAGTTTTCTAAGAGCCAAAGCGACATCTAATTTTACTTTTTACACATTTATGTAACGCAGATTATATCCCGGAAAACTGGCAATCCAAAGGGCCAAACAAACAAACCGTGATGACCTACTCAGATATGGACAAAAAGAAAAGGTTGATAGGATACCATTTATTCTGACCTATCACCCAGACAATCCCAAAGTAGGTAAAATAATCGCAAACCACTGGCCAACCGTGCAATCGTCAGACATACTAAACCTAATACTTCCGAACAAACCTGTAGTAGCTTACCGGAGACCAAAAAACCTAAAGAACATCCTAGTCAGGGCAAAGCTAACGCCAATCGCTAGTCAAAACCAACCTAGTCAATCTGGACCCTGTGGCGATAAAAGATGCAAAACCTGTCAACATATGATAGAGACCAAGACATTCACTAGCACAGTGACTAAAGAAAAACTAAACATACTTGGTCCAAACAAAACGTGCAAAACAGAGAATGTGATTTATCTCATCACATGTAAGATCTGTGGCCTTCAGTACGTCGGAGAAACTGAAAAGCTACACAAAAGGATAAACCTTCATAGATCTGATTGGATGACAAAAAAGCTGTATAGAAGCCCGGTCGCAGAACACTTCTCCTTCCCTGGCCACACTTTCAGTGATATAATACTTATCGCTATTGCTAACAACCACAGCTGGAGTTCCGAAACCAGGAAGGAAAAGGAATCATACTGGATACGCCGCCTTAGAACATTGAAACCAAGCGGTCTAAACCAAGAAGACTAGAAAATGAAAACTATGCACTAGTAGAATTTAACATTTCCTAAATCTTCTTATTATCCTTCAATTTTTACTATAAAAATAACCGGTATAGAATCAAATATCCGGGATATAATCTGCGTTACATAAATATACAAAAAGTAAAAATAGATGTCGCTTTGGTTTGTAGACTTTTAGGGAATTATACACAGTTTTCAGTCTCCGCAACTAGTCTATACAAGCTGGTTGTATTTATAGTTTTAACACATGTGGAGACAGCCATGTAGAGGTTTACAAACACAACGTTTTTGTGTTTATTTGTTTGTCGTATATATGTTTTGTATTTGCCTTTGAATAAGACTCATTAAGAGTCGAAAGCGCTTAGGCTAGTTAGTTACTAGTTTCGTACTGTTCGTCGTCAGTTTATTGCATCTATTTTAGTAAATCCCTGACACACGTGATCCCTTGGTGGATCCAGTACGCTTGAAAGGGTTGTTATTCGCCATATGATTTGTTTTCTTTATATATATATATATATATATATATATATATATATATATATATATATGTATATATATGTATATATATATATATATATATATATATATATATATATATATATATATATATATATATATATATATATATATATATATATATATATATATATATATATATATATATATATATATATATACCAAAAGCACACTCACAAAACAGGACTAAATACAACAAGCTTGAGGTACCGGAATTGTATAACTTGCAACCATGATCCTTGACTATACAAGACTAGGTGGACAGACAGATTACGTCCGTTGTGTATCAGTGTATGAGTTACTCTAATCGAATCCATGCGAAAGGCATTTTATTTCGTCATAACCTTATCATTTTGTCCTCCATGGAATATATATATATATATATATATATATATATATATATATATATATATATATATATATATATATATATATATATATATATATATATACAGCATATAACAATAAATCGACATTGCTCGACGTTGAATAACTTAAAAGGAAGTAAACTAATTCACTATATTCAAAGTTCAATAAATAAAATATAAACCAATCACGGTACTTAAATGAAAGTATTTACAGCTATATATTATGAAATAAAGGTTTTCATTTTTTTAAAAGTAGATTATTCAAAAGGAGTAAGTCTTGCTGGAATAAATTTGAAGGAACAAAGACGGCGGGTGATCCGCAATGGTGTCGCTGCGTTTGCAAGGTGAAATATATGTATAGTCTAACAGCGAGTAAAGGTGTCAATTAAACATTAAGTGAGATACTTAAATCGATCGTGCAATGTTGATATGCGTCGTTTTAGAGACATGCCTATTAATGTCGCAAACAGCGACCTATTATAAAAAAATTCATAAAAAAATGAAATACGCAAGTGAGATCAAAGTGGTCCATATCTTTGGATACCTATATTAAAACAAAGCATCAGAATATTACCCACTTGACCAGAAGAGTCAATGGCAGTTCATGGCAGAAGTTTACGCATCCCAGCCCTAAATTTATACCTGCCATTTTCATATCCGAAGGTCATGTATGACACCACGTGATGCTCACAGCGCAAACACAAGCCCTTTATTTCTAGATGACAATCCTGCAAAACAGTGTGTACTAAAACAGGCCAATTGAAAATAGTTGTCATCCAAGCCGGTTTTGGAGATATTCTATTTTTCCCAAACCCATGTATTTACTGCTGTGCCTGACATTAATTTCAAGAACAACACAAGCCCGAAACACATAGTTCACAAATATATCCATATCTTTAATTATTAAACAATAACAGCTGAAAAGTCATGCCATTGCCTTAAGTTAACAAATTTGCCAGGGGCCAAGTTACGAAACCGGATCCTGCCACCTTCCAGTACAAGACATAATGAATGGGATCGGTGAATGGTCATATTTTAAACCGCAAAAGTTAGTCACCATGTCTTGTTTGGGATAATGGGAGTGAATATTATTACTATAATTCATCACTTTTTTTTTTTTTACCAACGTGTGTAGGGTCAAAAAGTAGGAGGTAGGTCAGAATTGTTTGTCAGTGTGTCATGTATGGTGCAAACTTTCTGATGTCTGACGCACAGTTTCAGCTTGTCACGAGTTTAATGTTTTGAGTTCCATTGTCTTTCGTATGTATGTATGTATGTATGTATGTATGTATGTATGTATGTATGTATGTATGTATGTATGTATGTATGTATGTATGTATGTATGCACGCACGCACGCACACAAGTAGGTAGGTACAAATTTTCTGTACGCCTGTATTAGTATATATCGTTGATGTACAGTTACTCAGACCAAGTGTCTTAAAAAGAAAGATTCAATAATTTGTTGTTTCATTACATATCTGTCGCCCTGTCCATATATCCGTTACAATTTCTTTTAAGGGAGTTCCGTATGTCAAGCATGTATCTTTGAAGCACGATGGTAAAATCGTTATCAAGGGCAAAGCACTCGAGGGCGCCTCAAGGTAAGACTGCAGTTGTTACCCTTTGCACTTGTTACCTTTTGCACTCGGCGCATCATTGCATTGGAATCGAAGTCTGCTAACTTCATCAAATAGGAAATTTTAATAAATTCTTCAGCTTTTGTTTTATTCATGTATGGCTATCAGAATACCCATGTAAAATGAAGTGACAGGATTTTTCGACCACTTTTATATATAATATTCACTGGAAGTAAAATACAATTAAGAGTTCGAAACCTTGCAGTATATTAAGAAGAACTTTATATTTGTATTATAAAATATAATATTCGTCGAAATAAAATTTTATCGTATCAATGTATAATATCAACGAAACTAAGGTTTTGAAAGTTTTGCCAGTAATAAAAGTTGAAAATATGACAGCAAGTTCAGTTTCCTAAATCGTATACATCAATGTCAGTCTTCGGTCTGGTATGATATTTTATAATATTTTATATTTTATAAGCATGCGTAGATAGATTAGATTCGATCATAAATGCGTATACATCGAGCGGGAATAGGGAGTGGGGCAATATGAAGTCTTGTTTGCAACTTAACCTGAGTGTGCAACGATCGTGGTAGGCGCTGTTATTTGGCATGATGCGTGTCGACGCCGTGTAGTAACAACACAAATATTTTATCCTGGATGCAACATTAGGTGGTTGGAAAGGAAATGGGTAGGAGCCAACCAACGAAAGATAATGTTTGCAAATGGCTAAATATTTGCGATAACTTCTGGAACTTTGGCTGCATATTATAAATGTCCGTCAGATTCTTTATCGAATGGTGTGCAGTCAGTATTTGCTAGCATCAGTTTTGATTAATTCTTATGGTAAATTCAATAATTTTATGATGTACCAATTTTCGTCGGTTTTCGTTGATTCTACATTTACTACAAACAACGAATTCAATGAGTAGCAAGTAATGGTCCTTCTATAGAAATAATGGAACCACTTGCCAATTCCACGAGTTTACATACCGACTAAAATCCCTTTCTTCATTCGCTATTTTTCTTTGCATGTTCATGAAAATGTATACCCACCAAAATGAATGAATTCGCAGTGCTTAGTAAGCAGCTAATTGGTAGGGACAGTCTATCACTGAACCTATTTATCACGTTAAATTAGAATCAGAGCAATGTTCTTTAGTCTCTCTCAACCAGATTCTCGTGTGGTTGTGACAGCTTCGCCAAAAAATGTTTCATAGACGTCGCTTAGAATAAAATTTGTAGAAGTGAAACCGCGAATACATTTTTTAAATATATTCTTTAATCATTCAAGTCAAATAATACTGAAAACTTTAAAAAATAAAACGTAAAAACCACTACAGTTGCTGGTGGTGTGTCTCGATCATCCAATTAAAATGTCCACGTGTAGTGAAATACGTCATTTTAGTAGCATAATGACATTCGATTTCGAAACATCATCGTTTCTTCCTGAGGTAATAATACTGATACTTCTCGATTTGTTAAGATTTTGGCAGACAAGCATTCAGCAAGATGCACGAGGAATGGATTCCTTTGAAATGAGCTGTTGAAAAATAACATTTGACAACGTGTAAGCAATCAATAGCTTCCCATGGGTTGGTAGTTCTTCCCGGTGTCTTCCAGAGATCCTTCTTCAACAAATAAACTGGTCGCTTATGCAATGCTTATCATGTGCTGAAGAATGGCGTTAAACCCCACAAAACCAAACAAAAACACTTTGCAATTAGAAAAGGAAGAAAGTATTAGGTCTCAATAACCTGAAACTTGTTTAGTCTTGCTAGTGATAACACGTGATCTAGTAATTGTGACGTTATTTGGGTTGTGATTAAATATCAACCACATGTCTGAGGATTTCAAAATGACCATTATTGACATCTGAGGTTTACTTCTAGCATGAGACAGAAAAAGGCAGAGAATGTTTTATGTGTGACACGAGATATACCTTTATCTCATCAGCCAAATAAACCACTTTTCCTGCTTTGGAGGAGATTCTCGTACAAGAGTTATGAGAAAAAATTAGGTTCTTTTTGCCCGTGTGTACATGTATGTGAGGTGGTGGTGGTGGTGGACCAGACGATCGTCTTGCGACGATTTGTCGAACCTATGCGAGTCTGGTCGAATGAGATTAAAGATACCTAATTAACAATTGGGTCTACTCAATTTATCTATGTTCTGCTTCAAATAATAAAACTTAAAACTGACTTGTTTTAGAACGCATTAATGCTAACATATAGCGTTTTATTTTTGCGATGTCAGATTTCTCAGGTTTTCAGACATAGACATACTTATATGTAATATATTTGGCACTATCATTGTTGAAATCTGACAAAAGTAGAGTAATATTCTATGAGTTAAGTAGAATTTAGTTTAAGTCAGCATTGTCAGCCACTGTAGACAAAATTTAAGTCCAATATTTAAGTTTAATAATGGGAGATAAACCAGCGTCCAGGTCACTAGATTATACCTTGGGGAAAACAAGAAGTTGTTGCATTTTAGAAGTATAAAACAGTTCGTATTTTGTGGATAGTTAGGAACTGAGGATAGTATTTTTATTTAAATATTAAAATTTTGTAAGTGTTTGTAAGTGTCAGTAAAAGTTTTTGTCCTTATAACCTTTTTTTGTCTTGTTTCTGTAGGTTTGCTACTACTACTACTACTACTACTACTACTACTACTACTACTACTACTACTACTAGTGTTGCTACTACTACTTCTACTACTACTTATAATTATTATTATTATTATTATTATTATTATTATTATTATTATTATTATTATTATTATTATTATTATTATTATTATTATTATTATTATTATTATTATTATTATTCCAGATTCAACATTTGGTTACAGAAGGGAGATGGTTCCACACCGGAGAATGCTGCATTTGTATTTGATGCCCGTTTCAACTTTGAATCGGACACAAATACTATCGTCTGCAACAATCGACATGGCGGATCCTGGGGATCGGAGGAAAGGCACGCCCACTCTTTCCCGTTCGTTCAAGGAGAAAAGTTCAAGATCAAGATTAATGTCCATCACGACCATTATCGGGTACGTGAATGGCTCTTAATTTTATCAGTGTAGATAATGCTAGCTTCTGAATCTACCATTAATGAATTTTTTTAGCATAAAAAGCCAGAAAAAGTAAACTAGTTCATTTTTTTCAAATCTACCCCCGAAGTTCAGGAAGTAAAAATAGCGAAGCAAAGCAAGCAGTCTTGAGATATGCATATCTGAAGTAACGCCAAGTTTTGTACTCTTCAACAAAATTACACCCGTCAATCAAACACCAAAATAAAAGGGAATTAAAAAACTTTAATAATAGGTTATATCTGCATGGACATCTTACTTTAGAATGGTTTTTCTCCATGTTCAAAGCTATTTTGAAATCACACGGAAGTAAACTTAACAAATACAGTGAAGTCATCTTTAAGGCAATGACTTATTGTGAATTGCAGTGTTTTTCAGGACTCCTTCAGACAGTCACTTTTGTTGTGAGATTTACTCTTTCAGGAGCGGCCGTCCTACAGATTGATTACCCTTAGCAGTTGTATAAATAGGAAATATATATTGTGTTCAGTGTAGTTAGCTCCAATCTATGTCAATGCAATACTAACAACGTTAGGTAATACTGCATATTTCGTCGGACATATTCGTTGCAATGAAGTCTCCATTAGACGGTTTTAAGGAGAAAAAAGGCCCGACTCTTCTACTATTAAAGGCAGGGCTCTGTCATGTAATTATTCCGTCCACTAATTTAACTCGGGTAGTAATAATCGAAGACATGCAGATTTGTAGAATGAATTGTAACTTTTTGCATCCTGAAGTGAATTTTTAATATTACACTAAGACCTTCTGTAACATGATTATTTTCCCCTCTAGATTCAGGTCGGCAGTCATGATGTTGCGACATTTCATCACAAGATGCCCATAGATGAGGTGGATACCCTGAGAATTGATGGACACGTTGAGCTCCACGATGTTAAAGTGAAGGATTGAATGAACATTTAACATAAACATCAAATCAACTCGACTGTACATATTAAAAAAGGAGGACAATCAACTGCCATTTACCTATTACAGTTTTTATTGGCATTAAAGTCATTTTTGTTGCAGCAGGACAGACAAGATAGAAGAGGAATAGGATGTCATGGGCATTGTACACAGATAAATAAAATAGTATAGGTTGAAACTAAGTCCATCAATAAATGTATTCAGTGGAAAAAGTTGTAGAAATATATAATAGATGCATACTTTATTTGTTAATCTCTCTCTCTCTCTCTCTGTATATATATATATATATATATATATATATATATATATATATATATATATATATATATATATATATATATATATATAATGTATGTATGTATGTATGTATGTATGTATGTATGTATGTATGTATGTATGTATGTATGTATGTGTGTGCGTGCTTGCGTGCGTGTGTGTGCGCGTGCGTGTATCTACCCTATTTAAGAGTGCGAGTTCTCAAATTAAATAGTTTTACCCAGCCTAAGCTCTTTTGTGATCTACAGAATACACATCCCTTTGGAAGAAATAAATAATGTGAATGATAAAATATGTATTAAAAAAAACAAATGCATTAAAATCGATCGAAGTAATGGATGAAATGAGGGATGCAAGGAAAGAAAAGAAGCTGCTGTAGTTTCCTCCGGAACTAGACCTGAGTCCATTGAAGGTCACATTTAGTGTGCTTATGTCCCTAATAAAGACACCAAATGTAGTAAACCCTCCCAACCCCTAATCCCCCCCCAAACCCCAAAACCACTGTAGCTAGTTGGCCAAAATTTATTTTCATACAATTTGCTGTTGACTCTTTACAACTCTGTATTGATAGGCCAAACAATCAACAATGTCTAACATGAAAGCAACAAATTAAACACCACTAGTTCAACTGCAATTTAGTTTCATGCAGCCTAAAAAATGTGAATTTACAACTGTTCGATTGATAATGTTGCCATTGCTATTGAAGGCTTTGGATATCACATGCCTTTTTTCACTTTCCTCACAATTGTTGGTGTGGACCCTAGAAATATGTTGACCAATGTGCTAAGGAATATTTAGGTAATTTCTCACTGGAATCGTCTAACCTTACCTTCGACAGGCCAAAAAGTAGAGAGTAAACAATCTGGTGATTTTCTGGTGCCCCAACAGCAGAGGCTATACGTAAAACAATATAGCAAATGACCAGCAGTGCGATGCCAGGTGAATTGATTATAAACATAAATATAATAAATTAAGATATGAAAGCAATGAAAAGTAGCATAAATGGTAGGAAAGTGTTGGTACATTTGTAACAATTAACTTTTCAAACATTTTAACAAAATTATAGACCGCTCTAGTGGTTAGAGAGTCCGCCTTGAACCTCGCCCAAGTCACGCCAAAGACTTATAAAAATGTTACTTTCAGTTGCCTCTGAGGGAGCTCAGTATTAAGAGATTACTGTTAGGACTGGTTGGTCTGATTTCAGGATAACGTGGCTGTGTGGGACATAATTATACGTGTCAACGGCTTGTCCGATACATCAAACCCCTCAAATCGGCATTGATACTCATGGACGATATTCAGGCATGATGTTACCTGTACATTAAAATGTGCAACATCGCTGCATGCAAATCTTTCCGAAACATAACTGCGTACACTTTATACACATACCAGTAATTGGTAACATCCATATCTAGCGCGATGTACTATTCAACATGAATTTAGAAGTCACAAACAAAGGATTTGCTCCGGAAATATAATGTACATATTACCAAAAGAACCTTTCAGCCGACGTTAGCTTCATTTCCCCGAGATATATGGTAAAATGTACACCAATATGTGCAGCTAAAATTTGCTGCAGATATTTGCAGCTTTTAATGAATAATCGATAATTCTAGACCGAGAGTCAATATCATCACTAGGTAGGTGCTGATTTATCGGTTTAGTCTGCGGCACGATGCCAAGTGCTAGACACCACTATTAATTGTCACACTGCAGACATCGTAGCGATACGATTGATTTTTTAAAAAAAATTACGTTAAAAATCCAAATTTCACACAATTACACACACACACACACACACACACACACACACACACACACACAGTTTTTCTTTGCTGCTATAAATTATACTCGCTAAGGATAAGTAACTCTAAGTGGTGTTGTATTGAAGAGTTATTTCCCTTCTGAAATGGTTGTCCGCCCATGTCAAGTGTTGGGAGTTTGTTATATTGGGTTTGGAGGCATGCTGCAGTCCGACGAGACAAGTTATGGAGCTGTTTTACCTCGTCTACGGCTAGGAACTAAATGGTTTTGCACAGAGCAAGGTACATGTTTTGAATGTTTTGGCATTTTCTTCTAAATTAACAATAAACATTAGAAAACTATGCAACAATAAGTTGTAGATGCATATTTCTTTGTTTCAAAAATAAACAACGGAAAACAAACAAAGGAAAGCCAAAAACATTAACATCCACAACATAATCATCATAGCACGATATACTATTTTATATATATATCTTTCTTCCTTTTGCTATATATCATGACTGAATAATTATCGCTTTCATTATATTATTCCTATTATTTCGTCACCTTTGCAAGACGGGCCAGTAATAAAACATTTTCTATTTTTAAAGTGAAGTTATTTTATGTATACATTTTATAATATATAAGTTCCATGGACAGTAAATATTTTATTTTGTCATGATATGGTCTGACTCATTGGATGCGATAGCCATCGTTACATATTTCAAAAACAGTAAATTAAATTGATCTTGAGTCGGACTTTATTTCAGCAGCACAAATGAAAGCCTCTCCTGCCATCCAATAAGTGATTAATCTGTAAATTGATCTCTAGTTGGACGCCGTTTGTTGTGTGGTAACTATTAAGGAAAGTTAACTCATTCATAATTAAGCAGCATTCTTTGTTAAGATTTGTGGTTCGTGAATAGTTCCTACTTGGTATAGGGTCATAATTAATGTTACTACATATTCTCTACATTATTTCTCAGTAATGAACTTTCGATTGTGTCCAACTGATAACAAATCATATCTTATTCTAATGTACCTTCAAGGATGAATTCACAGTGTCATAGGCTACTAGACATTTATATCAGAGGCTGGACTATAGACAAAGAACCGTACAAGAGAGACACAGATTTCACTTAAGGATCATCAATGCCTCGTTACTCACCGATCACGCTTGCCGAAATACACATACTAAATATTAGACAAATGCCTTTCAATTAGCACTAAGAATGCTTATAATTCAATTCTTGTATCACCAACAAAAGGAGACAGGAAAAATTGTCCTAAAATAAAGTGTGACTACCTTCGTAAGTAATAATTGTGACCCAATTCCACCCATTGTATAATTAAAAAATGCAGTGGGTGCATAATTTGCGAGACTCGTAATCCAGTCTAGCTTGATATTTGTTTACATTACCTTACCCAGCCATGTTGGATGAATTCCGGTAAACCGATTATGTGTGAAAAAAGTAGTGCTACAGGTCAGCATTGCATTATGGTTATAACGGAAGTCAGCATGGTCCGATGTCCATGAAATAATTCTTTCCACCAACAAAGAATCTTTATAATCTGAAACTTAGTAATCAAAATTATACTTATTCACTTTTTCAAGAATGATCTTTATTGCTTTCTTTTCGAGATAACCGATTTTCTTTTTGTATCAATGATTTATATAGAACATTTATTGAAATAATAGTCTTCTACCATTCATCTCACGAAATATATGACTATTGTAAAGAAAGGTTGGAGAGACAACCGTTTTCATTATGTCACTAAACATTCAATATAGATCCTACTTGCTCAGAATATTTGTAGAGAAGATTGAACATAAATTCCATTAGAATATTAATCGTCATATAGAACCATGCTCAGTATGCAAATCCCTTTAAATAATTACAAATGCATATACTTATCATGCCATTTACTTATTAAAGTTCGTAAGCACCTCATGAAAGATGTATTATCTATCGCTATCAAAAGGCATTCTCATTTTTAAGATAAAATTACGTCGTTTTCTTACTGACAACTAAAACACGGATGTTCTTAATAAACATTGTTTATTGTTTAAAGAGAGAAAATTTAAATTTTTTTTGAGAATATCTAATTTTATTTGTATGCTTTCATTGTCTGGAAGGATGCAAACGTTTAATTATCACAATGTGCTTTGAGATTTTTCTGACGATCTACATTTCCTGAATTAATTTTAATTGGGTGCCATTATTGATTAAGGGATTCAAATGAGAAAAAAAGACTAATAAAAGTTTGTTTTTATTCCATGACGTTGCTCATAGTTGTAGATATACCAATATAGTTTAACAATATTGTTGAAGATGATAATACTTACTTCAAACAGTATCGTTAACCAGCGAAATCGACAATCATAAATCTTAAATTCAAGAGGCGCTCTGAATTGATGCTATTGCTAAAGATGTGCAACTTCAACCGGGTGGACAAGCCTGCAAGAGGTATTTCCCTTGATGCTACACCTGGATTTCCGCTTATGTATGTATGTATGTATGTATGTATGTATGTATGTATGTATGTATGTATGTATGTATGTATGTATGTATGTATGTATGTATGTATGTATGTGTGTGTGTGTGCGTGCGTACGTACGTATATATATATATATATATATATATATATATATATATATATATATATATATATATATATATATATATATATATAATCCATGCTTGATCATATTGGGGGTTAACCGGACAAGTTAACCTATATTAACAAAAAAAACCCACTCCTTTAAACTGATGTACAAGTTTGTAAAAAGCAAAACATACACATACATCACGAACAACAACGTAAGCCAGAAAAGAGCAAACAAAATAAAGTGATATAAAGAGAAACAAACTATTGCAAACAAGAATCCATCCGTCCGAAAATTGAATCGATGCATAATGCATCTAAAAAACGGTCTGGTGATCCGGGAGGGGAGGTCAGTAGTTTCAGTCGATGAAGTTTACCGTTTCTTCTGTCTGCGTGAGTTCGAGTCCAGACTCGGCTAACGTTGGTAAGTGAGAAAGCCTGCCAGGAAGTCGGTTTTTCTTCCTGGGGTTTTCCAGGGGTTTTCCTGCACCATTAATACTGGCCGCCATCTATAGCCTATCTTGTGCTGAACGATGGCGATAAACCCTAATACAACAACAACAAAGTTATAAATGGGCTACGTCTAATAGGAGGGAAGATCTTAAGTAAGTATTACAAGTTAGAATGAACGGCTTAAAACAGTGCTTGATTCGGCGAATGATGATACCAGAAAAACAGGTATAATTGCTACTATTTCTAAAAAAATGAAAGACAACTCTGAAATGCGCATATGCCATTGATAAAAGTATAGCAGTGAAGGCGTCAATTATGCATATCCGAATTAGTATTGTTTGCCCATCACTCATGATGATCTTATGTTCGACGTCCATTATGCATGACCTCTCACAAGAAAGTCAACTTTGTAGACCAATTGAGACATAACCCCTTCAGCGAGTCCTTCAGCGTTGGAATGATGCAAATTGCACGCGTCTGGGTTTTCAACATGCAAAATATTACAATTTTAAAAAACAAATAAAAATACACACTGACTATGAGAAGTCCCAGTTATATGGAACGTCAATTATATCCAGTTGATTTGAGAGTCGATATCACGTTTTATTTCTCTACCGTATGTCTTCGGTGTCTTTGCAAGTTTTCTGTGAAATATACATACTAGACAGTGGTCTATTTTAGTCTTTAGCTGTTTCAGATATCGAGTTCGGTTCACTCACTGCTGCAAGTGCAAAGTGTTTGCAGTTAGAAATAAAACATTACAAGTTCTCCGGCTGTGAATTTTCAAATACAGCCATGGTACTTAAAGAGTCATCTGTCGTTTTATCATAATAAGCGAATTTGCTAAGGAAGCTGTCTTCTTTACGTGAGAAATCGTCATCTGTACAGTTGTTTTTTTAGACATGGGCTTATATATTTATGTGGGGATTCGTTCAACCCATATGCTGCTGTCGATGGTTATATTGACTCGGAGGACGGGACGGTATTGATTTAATCGCAGTGAGGGACCAAAGCTTTTAGAACAATTTGCCTGTAGAGAATAAGGAGTCTTTCGTGGGTTCCTTCCACAGATTGGACGAAGCGGGTCATGAATTGTGGCTCCCTGACTATTGGATTAGAACTGTGAAACCGGAAATACATTGTGATTTATCAAGTGAACGCCACGAGATACATGTATTCCATTTTTGGATTTGAGTTGTTTCTATATGACTATGAACAATATTATTAATTCAATATGAGTGAAAATGAAAAATACATACAGTTTTTTTTGTGAATGAAACATACATTATTCATTTTTATGTACTTCTATAATTGGCACACCAATGATGGTACAATCAGATATTGTTCATTTATGCGGATAAATAAATCCTGCACTCTGATCTCCTTGGCGATAGAAGCATACATTGTTCATATGCGTGCACATTTCCTATGCATTGACCATACATGGAGATATATCCCTATATCAGTTATACTTATTTATAGGTTTAATGCTTTTATTCTGTCGAAGAATATTATTAAGCGCGATTTTTATTCCCGAGAATAATAATTTTGAATAGATGATTCCAGTCTAAATCAAACATTGAACACAGCTAATGATTCTGCTTTAAGATCCTACAGCACAAATAAATATTTTTCTAGCAATCAATATTATATTAAAGAAACTAAGACAGAAAAGAATAGCCCAAATTAGAACCAAAAATTAATTTCCAAAACAATCTAAGTTATAATTAGAAGGGTCTGTTACAAAAATCATACTAAAGAGCATATTGTCCTTGACTCAGACTAAGATATTATTCTCAATATTTAAAATATACTCTCATAGAAATACAAACTTTGCATTAATTGTTAGCAGAATTTAAAAATAGTTAGCGATCCTGCTCAAGTAGACAATGTGCTTTATTTTAGACAAGGTCATCTACAATATACAGTTTGGCATAACCCACAGCACAAAATGCATAAATAGTAAAACTACGAAACAATGCTATATATATATATATATATATATATATATATATATATATATATATATATATATATATATATATATATATATATATATATATATATATATATATATATAACAAATGGAGACAGGAAAAAGTGATCTATAAATAGACTGGGACCACATCTGGGACTACATTCGTGGGTACTGAACCGGATTTTATTAATTGTGTTCTGATGCCTACCGGAGACAAAACAAACCCTCAAGGACATCCTAGTCAGAGCGAAGCTGACACCAATCACTAGTCAAGACCAACCTAGAAAATATGGACCCTGTGGCGATAAAAGATCCAAAACCTATATGATAGAGACCAGGACATTCACTAGCACAGTGTCTAAAGACAAACTAAACATACAGGGTCCAAACAAAACGTGCAACACAGTGAATGTTATTTATCTCAATACATGTAAGATCTGTAGCTTCAGTACCTCGGAGAAACTGAACAGCTAAATAAAAAAATTAAACCTTCATAGATCTGATTGGATGACAAAGAAGCTGTACAGAAGACCGGTCGCAGAACATTTCTCCTCTCTGGCCACACTTTCAGTGATATAACACTTATCGCAATTGCTAACAACCACAGCTGGAGATTCGAAACCAAGCGGTCTAAACCAAGAAGACGCGAAAATAAAGCTATGCACTAGTAGAATTAATCTTTGCAGCCGACACAGTTGTTTTTTCTAAAACTTTCCTTTAATTATTACTATAAGAATAAAATATCCGGAATAGAATCTAATATCTGTGATATAATCTGCGTTACATAAATGTACACAAAGTAAAAGATGTCGCTTTGGCTTATAGACTTTATGGGAGTTAAACATTTTTCAGTATTCGCAACAAGTCTATACAGGCTGGTTGAGACAATGTATCTATAGGTCTAAATCATGTAGAGACAGCCATGTTGAGCTTTACAAACACAACGTTTTTTATGTTTATTTGTTTTGTATCTGTTTTGTATATGCCTTTGAAAAGGACTCATTAAGAGTCGAAAGCGCTCAGGCTAGATAGGATAGGTACTAGTTTCGCACTGTTCGCCGTCAGTTTACTGCATCTATCTTAATCAATCCCTGACACACATGATCCTTTGCTGGATGCAGTGCTCCTGAAAGGGCTGATATTCGCCATATATGTATTCTTTATATATATATATATATATATATATATATATATATATATATATATATATATATATATATATATATATATATATATATATATATATATATATATATATATATATATATATATATATATATATATAATATTGTAAATATTAATATTAATAATTAGCTGCGAGAGAAAAATGTTTACACCCGGAATTTTATAGGTAAACTGGTATAGTGTAGCAGGATTTTATATATATATATATATATATATATATATATATATATATATATATATATATATATATATATATATATATATATATATATATATATATATATATATTAGACAAATGGATATAATAAACCGTCTCTTTAGAGTTAGATACAATTTAAAGACATATTTGTACATAAATGAAATCTTTATGGGTGCGATTTTCCAGTGTCTTTAATAGTATTTCCTTGTATTATTTACTCTTGATTTAGATATTTTTAAGGAATTTATATAGGGTTCCAAGCAATTTTAGTTAGGGATAAAATCTGCATGGATACATAGTCAAGGAAAATAACATTTAGTACGATGTTTACGTTGTATTTCATATAAAATGTACAGTTTATATTAGGGATATGTTGTTGATTTCCGGCAGTTGATCAATGATTATTGTTTAATAGCTTTGTTTAATAGCCATGTTTAATAGCTTTGATAAGTATGCAGAAATGCTTAATTTTTACGGTGGTTGATATACGTTTTCACATAATTATATTATGAAAATATATCGATATATCCAAGCAATGTTACATTTACTGTAATATTTAATTCTGTTTTCACAAAATACAAAAGATAAATAATCATATACTATTAGAATTATCAAGCATCAAATCTATACAAAAGCGAATGACACAGTGATACGCTTTGAGTGGAAATTTGTTGTTTCATTTTTAAGGTCGACAATGATCTGCTTCGATAGTATAATTGAAAACACGTCGGCTTTTGATACCCACAACTTCACTTTAGATAATAGCAATCTGAAACAAACAGGATTACTCAGGATCTTGCTTCTATTCGGCAATGAGTGATCATCTTCTGTCACTCTAGTTATAATAGAGAGAATGAGAAGTAAAAATAGAGTAATTGAGATCAATACCTCTTGATTGATCAATACCAGGAACACAATTGATCTCATTAACCGACTGGCCAATATATGTCAGCTAAAGGAATAGTTTCCTGATCAACTGCATTCTGTTTTGACGTAGCTCTGGTAACTCTACAAGTGGGATATAAATCAGGGATTTAAATATCAACAAGATCTACGTTTTGATTCAAACAAGGCTTGTCAGTTACAAATGGTTAAATTACAACTTTATATTCAGTTAGGCCATTGACTAATAATAAATGAATATCTTCTATAAATAAAGAATTCACTGCTCAGAAAGGCAAAGGTCCTGAAAATAAATATGACGACAGATTGACGCAATGGAGAGCAACTTTAACAAGTCCCCTTTCTACTCTCTGAATAAAAACACTTTCCCCAGAAGAAGATTTCTCAAACAAAAGCAAAGTAACTGATAGTAAAGTCAAAATTTAAGAGGAAATCCCAAATGATCTTTAATGTTCTGTCAACAAGTTCAAAGTTATAGAATGTTCATAATGAATATCCAATAATTATACAGAACCAAAAATGTGAAGCAATGGGTGTTCCCATGGAAGCCACCTCCCTCAAACTACAAACTACCACCATGTGGTCCTGTCATTGGAAATAAAAATGTATCCCTGATAACGGACCAAGAGAGGAAGATAGTTTGGTTTTTAATGTAGTTGGTTGATTCCATGCTTTCACTAAATACATTTAACATGGTGCAGGTAAAATGATACAGGATACAAAGATTTGACACCCAGTCAGACAAACATTTCTGGTACAACCAGGCTTTGTTGTTGACTCTTCAACTTAGTGTCTTATCAGACCTAATTGAAAATGGTACAACCGGAGTAGTTTATAAATAAACCTGTTACATGTCGATCACAAACTATTACTTAAAACCGCACGGTAATCAATTTTCGATCATTTTAAGAAAGAGATTGATGGATTTAAAACACAAAGGTTAAAGCCTACAGCGTTTGAAAGTTGCTAGGTTGTAAGAAATTTCGGAATCAAAACTCTCGCGAAGAGATTAAAACGCACCAATGACTGAATCTACAATCCTGTGAAGATGAAAGGTTAACGCATATTTGTTTGAAATAATACATGCGAAAGTCTGTTTGAACAAATATGTGTCATCAACCGCAACATACGGTGAGAATTTCTTGATTATCGAATTCATCAAATTGGTTAAAACTTTGCATCGATTCAGGTGCAATTAAACATTTCAGAATGCGATGAGTATTCAGAGATTCACAGTGTGTTTAGCTGCCGATATAGCGCTAATTACAGGAAATGTAAATTATGCTCTTGATTTATCTTTTTATTCAGATGCAACATATGGTGTTTGATATAAATTAAAGGAATAGGTCGTTGGGAGGATTTCAGAACTGTTCATCATCAGAAGTATTGCCAAATGTGCATAAGAATCGACAGAGCAATTTACTAAAGCAAAGACGAACGGAGGAAAAATAAACAAAGAATATACAATGTCTTTTAACACTCGATGGACAATGCCGTGGACGACAAACTGTTAACGAGAATCATGCACATGTTATGTACATGTAATATTTAATTATAAATGAACATGAACTAGGTTTATTCAAGCTTTATGTATATTTTGTTTATTTGTCAATGTTCTGGTTACTTGCCCCACATGCTATTTGTAGCGAAGGTGTCAGTCTAATCGACGTTTTTATTTTGGTTCAAGGACAACAGTCTTCTCTTGTCATTCAAAATTAAATTTTAAAACGTCAAATTGATTTACATAATGATTTAACAATGGAAACCATATGTTGCCAATTGGAAGACAGATTGCATGTTGATTAAAAAAATAATTCAATTATACAAATATGTATCTATAGAAACCGCATGTTGCCCATTGCAATATTTTTTAAGCTTAAATATCACCAACGATAAATTGAATTGCATATATTCAAGTTGCTTATGGCTGATTATTTAGTTGTTGGAATATTCTGGTTATATATATATATATATATATATATATATATATATATATATATATAATGGCTATCTAGGTATATAGATATTCTGGCTAGCAGGTGGACATTCTGGTTGTTTAGGTATGTGAATATTCTAGTCATTTAGATATTTGAACATCTGTAGTCGTATAAACGAACATGCGTTAGGTTTAATATTTTAAAATAATTGGCTCACCTAAACTGTTTGCAAAAGAGACGTAGTATGCTTTGTATTACCTTAAATATCCACACTAAGACAAAACTGTATCTGACGCCAAACACAAAGTTTATTAATAAAGGGACGTCACTTTCAGGAGCCCAAAGGGAAATCAACAAAAGATCATTGATGTTCCTAAGGGTCAAATATGGGAAAGTATCAAATGTGAATATTTTTCGTACATTTTTTGAAGCAATATATGTGCAATACAATAATCTTTTCCACGTTATTATTTACTTCCATAAAATGCATATTATTTAGCGTCGAATTAATTTAGCGTCATACGTCCTAAATTACTGGTGGCATTACCTTCCTTGACCAGGTTTTCTTTTGTAGCTCGTCATTGCAGTACAAACTAGAGTGTATTAATGGAACACACACACAGACATACACACACATGCACACACAAAGACACACACAAACACACACAGACACATGCAAACTAATAACTTAAAGGAGCATGAAAATTACATGTATGTCGCATCGACCTACATTTATATTATGCTTTTCGTGATGTCAAATATAAACACACCAATCAAATTTCTTAACTCATACGAAAGTGTGATTGTGACCTACTTTGCATTATGTCAGTAGTACCATCCAATGAATACGTAATGCTTAGCAATAACTAAATAGGATTGGTCAGTGGTCACTTGGAATTTTGCACATGCGATACAATGAAGTCCGATGAATCCACACACCTAATAAGTCTGTGGCGAACTTTGTCAAAATAACTATGATGGCTACATAGTCTGGATACGGCTTAGGCTTAGCCTATAATTTTAGTTGTTAAGCACTCATAGTGAAAACTTCGATAAATCGGTCTTTAAGTGTCCATTCCCACCCCCGCCTATCAAACCTATAAGCTCCTGATGTCTCTGTTCATGCACTCTAAACTCTGACTTAAGAAAAATGACCTTAATTCAGGTTCAAGAGCTTAGCGGGATTTCATTAGCCTCCGCTGTACGATTAACACGTATGTACTCGTATTTAACATCCCATGACTACTTTACATTAAGTTATTTAATCTGTCTAGTGTTAAATTATATATGACTTAGCCCATCAAATCTAACTATTCTAAAATAGTTTACATGATTAATTAAATATCACGAACTAGTATATGAATATACACTCAATACATGCCATACTACACAGAGATTTAATTCATAAATCTACGAAACAATACACATCAGGTATTAGGGTCAATTCATGAAATTCCTACGCATTCCTATTAAACGAATATTCAATTACATGCAATCTTGTCAAATCATTCAATAAATTGATAATTAGAAATTCAAAGAATAAAATGTCGTGACTAACATTTCACTAAAAGCCTGAGAAATGAAATTATACATATATACATCATAACATCAATACATTTGCAAATAAATCAAAAAATGAAATAGTATATTAAAATCTGGAAACTTAGATTGAGTACCTTTGCCGTTTATTCGTTTTTCCCACAAACGTCCAATGTATAGTCTGTCTACTTTCTGAGACGACTAACTCGCCTTTCTCAGTCACGAAGGTACTTCTTACGTTCGCTTCTTCCGAGTCCCATCTAACTTCTTCTAAACATGATTGAAGACTGCAGCATTTTTTCAAAGTAAAGCCACTACTTTCTTACAAGGTTTACGCCCTTAAGTTTCCATTAGCCAATCAGAATCGACTGGTTTCTAAAATTCTCATACGTGGAATATTTGATTAACGAGAATAGGCTAATCATGCCGCAGTTAACTTTCCTTTGAACAATCAATTATTGACATGCTTTTTACCGGTGCGAGTATGAAGAAGGTTATGCCAAGACCCTTGTACCATAACAGATGACTCGGTCATATTTCATGAAGCGAAACCAAGTTTCCTTTGACGTTCAGAGATGAAATGAGAATAATCAGAGAACTGTCTCTAGCCCTTTCTACTATAATTAAATTAACTTTGGTACAATTCATTTAATCAATACTTCTAGGACTTTCAATATTCGACACATCACAAAAGGGTTGGAAATGCAGAGGGATGAGGAATCGTGTCTTCATTTGTATTATATTGTTACGGGTTAGGACCCAAACATCAGCCTCTCTGCATTGATCGATACTCTTAGTTTCATTATTGTGTCTTGGAGATTACAAATGACGAAAGATAGGTTCAGAACACCACAATTTAAACACTGCTTTCTTTCATTCTCCCTGTATTTTCTTGAATCCTCTGATTTCATCATATGTCTGAATGTTACCTATCAAGAGCTTTTAGACAAAAATTGCCTTCATGATTATTAATCAGTTAAGTTGCAAACGTTGATTTAGATTATCTTGCCTGGAACACATATTTGTATTATCTTCTTGGCAATAAGATATGTTCAAATTGCACATCAAGGCTTGGATACAGTTAGCATAGTTGACAATGTGGATAAATCACTCCTAAAAGTGAAGCCAATATATGACGATCACATCCGACCTCCATTTGCAACACTTCTCAAGACATTAAAATAATCCTTTCTGTACTGGGTAATTTCTAGAAGGCAGGGGTCTTTTTGTGGTAGATGAAAGTCTTTTAGTTTGTTTTATTAATTGATTTTCTTAATTATTTCTAACTCAAATGTAAATAAAACTAAGATGATTAACTGCAAATTATATTGTGGCCCTTGCTCAACATTTACCTATCATATGAAACATACCTTTCACACCTGAATCACGTGTAATTACGTTTTCCCTTATTACATAATGCTTCTGTTGCAGAAACGGTGAGGTTTTGTTAACATTAGGCAAACGTAGCAAAATTGTTGACATGCACTGAAAGTTGATGAAATCAAAATGAAACACATGCTTACAAATTATTGTTCATAAAATATTCAGATTAAAAGATCGTGTTTCAGTAACATATTGAACACGTGATATATACTTTTTCTTACTACCAAATTCGTTATATGATGCCGTATGTGAAGATATTATGAACGATCTCAACTGTAAGATGAAGCTGTTTTATAGAAAAACGATACACTTTTCAATAAATATACTAATAGGGTATCATATAAATAGCCAGGATTGATTTTCCCCTTCCCGAAACAGCATAATGACCACCATTGTAACAGTTTTAAAAAATGCACTGTATACAGAAATTAAACAACAGAATACGAACGTTTCAAACATTACTCACTTAGAAATAATAAAATGAGTGATATGCGAAGATATACGAAATCAAATTAAAACACAGTTCTATCAGTTGGCATTAAATGATTGCAAGTATATTATCGGTTTTGATTTTAGTTTTTTCTAACATTGCAGGATTGAAGTGAAGGTACAATTATAAATGTATAGTTAGCGGAGGGGGAGTATTTAATTCATCATTGAGTAACATATTATTCACACAGATGGGACAAGTCTATTGGTTCCGTACGGGATGGACTAATACGCTCCTGCCATCACGAATTACAAAATATGGATAAAATAATGTCATGACAGCACAGCATCCCTGGGTGGAAGTCTTCCTCGATGAAGTCTTTGGTCAGAGCGGAATGACTCCAAGATGAGCTCAATGATCGTGTGCTCATGGCCAGGGGGTGTCACCGAATCTTGCCCTTGACACATAACATGAAGAAAACTAACGATTCTTCATTACCTTAACGGTAGTAGCCTGGGTCAACAACAGATGTCCTTGAACTATGCGACAAAAGAAGAGAACTGAAAAGGGAAAAGGAGATCATAAAGGAGCTAGAAAATACAGAAAGATAAACAACATGATCAGGTAAAGCATGAAAAAAATCAAAGAAAACCTAGACAAAAAAGACAATGCAGCAAAATTGAAGACAGCATGAGTAGAACTGATAGAATGTCATATTAACTGGGAAGAGGTCTCACAACCAATAAACAAGGAAACACTACCACCATTTAAGACAAACAAGGAAAATACCTCACAGATGATCAAGAGACCGTCAAATGATGGACAGAATACTGCTCCGAATTGTACAACAATAAAACCCAAGGAGATCTAGCAGTACTAAATTGCCCTCAATCATAAGAAATTGAGGACAACCACATTCTTCGTGAAGAAGTTGAAATTGCAAATAGTAACTAAAACAAGGAAAGTCAGTTGGCGTTAATAGCATACCAGCAGAGATCATTCAAGCAGAAGGTGAATAGATAGAGTCCTAACAACAATCTGCAACAAGATATGAGACAGGAGAATAGCCCACCACATTGACTCAATCATTGTTCACTGTGCTCCCCAAGAAAGGAAACCTATAGCTATACCAAAACTACAGAACCATCAGTTTGATCAGTCACCCGAGCAAAATCATGCTGAAGATAATTCTCAACAGACAAAAGCCTCAAGCAGAGAACATTATTGATGAAGAGCAGGCAGGCTTCCGAGCAGGAATGAGCAACGCAGACCAAATCTTCAATCTCAGACTCTTTTACGAGAAATACGTTCAGCATAAGCAGGTTATATACCATGTATTTATAGATTTAAAAAAGCCTTTGATAGGGTATGGCTTGCGGCCTTACGGACAACTATAAGGAAGTACAACATCAGCTCACACCTGGTGTAGGTTGTTGAGCACCTCTATGACAAAGCCCAGTGCTGTCCTCATCAATGAAAACATAGGAGATTGGTTTCGAACAACAGTTAAAGTCAGACAGGGATATATACTGTCACCTCCAGGATCATGGAGGATGCCTTGCATGACCACAAGGGCACTGTCAGCATTGGATGAAGAACAATCGCCAACCTTCGCTTCGCAGATGATAATTATGGTTTATCAGGAGATAAAAAAGAACTGGTTGATTTTGTTGAGCGCCTTGTCACAATCTTCACAGCACACGTTTGTCTCATGTAATCATTTAATCCATCACCCAGTCTGTGTATCTATGTATGTATCGACGTATTTAATCTGCATCACGATTAAATACGTCGATACATACATATCACATTTTTATATAACGTCTCTTTTCTGCACCATTTTTACTTATTTTCTAGTCTAGTATTGTTTTCATATCTCAACAACGTGCCAGACACTGGAAAGAAAAAAAAAGAAAAAAAAAACGAAGTGACAAATGTGGGGATTATTTGTCCCGACGCAAGATGACTGGACGCAGTTAGCTTCTTTACGAAGTTATTTCCTTTTGTATTAACTTCACAATATGTTTAAAACCGTGATAAAGAAAAACGAATTGGTTACAAATCAGGCGACGTACATTTTGCAACATGTAAAATATGTACTTAGTTGCACACGATTTTTTAAAGCAAGGCGAAATTGTAAAAAGGGGTGTAGTAGTGTGCTGAAGATGAGTTTAATTTGTTAGAAATAAATTTGGTTTATAATAACAATAAAACTTATTTTCCGGATTCAATACATGATATATTTCATCTTATAATTAAAAATCTGTATCGCTTCTCTTTCAAAAATCACGTTTTTGGAACGTTCGTTTAAATAGTATCGGCATGTGAGAATAACATAGTAACATATCCGCAAGCTTTGTCAAAACGCCGTTTTTCAAATTTTTTTTGTTGTCAGTACAAAAATCTGTGCTGTTGGTATTCATTACTTTTTTATCTTCTATCGTCTGATATCCGGTGCACGTCAAAGCGTAGGGCGGTGTATATGTCGGAGACGTTTACGATGTATAAGGTTGTTTTCATTACATAACAGAGTAACAAAACATTAGTTGGTTTTAAATAGAGTAATGGATTACCTTTAATGACGTACTCATTCGAAAAAGAAGCAACGTTTAATATTAACCAATAGTTGCTTGTTTGTTGTTTTTAAAATTCTCATACTAGTTTTCAAATTCTAATCTCGTCTATTCCTTCTCTCCCGAAATAGCCAGAATAAATGGCACTATCTTGATAAAGAGTTGAAAGTAAACAGTGATCAAAGCAAGGTTTAATGATGAAGTATTCACACCTGTGCATAATTCAAGGTCGGTATCTGACCTCACTGATATTTTAAATATCAACCAGTCAAACCGGTTTTTGATGTTATGTTCCGTGTTTGTAACGAGCTTTCGTTATATTTGCCATGCATTACCCATCTTGCTATTTTTCCAGGATTCTTTTTCCGTTCACAGACATAGCATATCCCTGTTTATATGCTGGAAACTAAAAGTAACGTTCGACAAAATTTAAAAATGAAGAATCGCAATCGCTTTTTTATGGAATGTAAATCCTTTATATATGAGAGTCAACAACCTAATCAAAAAAAAGGGTAAGATGTAAAACTCCTGCAAAATGCATTTAAAGAAAATGAAAGAGGTAAACATATAATATAAAGGCAAAAAACATAATTTTTGTTGGTTTAGCACTGATGGAATCCGTGTGCGAGTTACTAAAGGACTGCTTCCTGTTGAGAATTGTTTTTTTTTGACATGAAGAGCCTAAGGTCTCACTGGATAGTTTCGTATTTTGACACCCCCTAATTTTTAAGGTAGAAGGCATGAGCCTAATTTTTACCACCCTATCATTTATAAATTCACACATAAGCTAAATCTGTAATGTGGTTTACATTTACTTTGAGTTAGGCTTGTAAATGGGTAGCCTTGTTGGTGATTGCCTGTCACAGATAGACTAGCATTGGAGGTCGAATGTGTGACTTGGGTTGCAAATGAGCAGCCAACTTGGCTTACGTATTTACATGTATCTGCTACAGAGGTAAATATCTAAAAATCTACATGGTTGAGGGTTGATGAAAAATATGTTAATTTGTTATAGTACTAGTGAACTTTCAAGATGAATAAGGTACGTACTGACTCTGTTAGCCTGCTTATCACAGGAACAGGTTGAATATATATATATATATATATATATATATATATATATATATATATATATATATATATATATATATATATATATATATATATATATATATATATATATATATATATATATATAACCTATCAGTCTTTCTTCAAACTTCACTGTTAACTCTGAATGCATGATGACTGTTTAGGCGCTTTAGTGACGAGGGCAAAAGCTAGTGCTCAGAGGAGCTGAATTTGTTTGAAACTATTAGTAATTTGTACAGATATCTAAGCCATACTTTGCATTATCATTCGTTAATCTCAATGGTTCACAAAAAAAACATGCTGAACAAACGTATTGGAATATCTTAGATTTTGCTTATGTGACCTATGTCCGTTAAGGCCGTAAAATCACATTGGATCTATAAATATATGTTTACCTATATGTTGACAATTATTATCAAAAAACGTAATAATAAGATTAAATGACAACTTCGGGTTCATTTCTTATTGGCTGATGGGGTTTGGACGGTTATAGAAGAACTAAGTAACTTCCAATGTGTGTATATGTGTGTGTGTGTGTGTGTGTGTGTGTGTGTGTGTGTGTGTGCACCCGCGCACAAAGTAGTATTATATAACATTCAAACGATACATGAATTTAATATAAATGATTTTATTGCTTTGATGCGCGATTACATATTTAGTTTGAAATTATGGCACGTTGTACTAATTTGCATACCATGTGGAATATATTGTAAGCAGAACATATTTGAGAAAAAAACAAATTATAAAATCTTTTCAGTTTAGTCGCAAAAGCATGGACTTCAACTCCGTGAGGAATTCAGAACTGATATTAAATGCCTTAAGGTTATTCTCCATTTCTGTACTGATTCATTAAGCAGTTTTCTTATTTCGAAGATCATATTCGATAATCTTTGGCTAGTTCAATATTGATTCAATTTTAACTTCGTCAAGCTCCACATTTCCATCAATTCTCAAAGTATCCACATCGTGCACGGGCATCCGATGGTGAAATTCTTTGACATCGTGTTCGCCGATCTGAATCTGAAACAAAAATTATCATTTTTTTATACAAAAGTAAGTTATAGGTGTTGGTGGACGACAGTTTCAAACCAGTATATTGATGAAACGGTTGATTTGATAATCTGTTTAATATTTTAACAGCTATTTGATAACAGTGATATCATCCGTGAAAAGAGATCAGTAGAAAACAACTCCATTGGAATCTGCCTCAATAGCGGTGTAGCCAAATGTATGTGAGCTTACCAATATTCCATCTCGTAGAACGAATTTGCGTTGGATGTACACTATTAGATAGGTCTTCAAGATTTACACTAAAACATGAAACATAGATGCCATTTAAAAATTTCGCTTTTACGTGCCTGTATGCTGAAGTCCTTAACCGAGTTTATACATTTGCTTAAAGTAATGAGTGTTTACAGCATTTGCCCCATCATGTTTTGATCTATAAATTACAAATTAGTTGCGAATAAATATAAACATAAACCAAGCTGCCTTTCAAGTACCTTATATTCGTCCTTGTGAAGCTGTATCTTCATCTTGAACTTTTCTCCATGAGCTAATGGGAAAGCCTTGGCGTTTCGTTCTTCAGATCCCCATTTACCTCCCTTTCGATCGTTGCAGACGATAATATTTTTGTCAGAGCCAAAGTTAAAACGGGCATCAAAAACCAGTGCCACATGCTCCGGATCGGACCCACTGCCTCTTTGTAACCAAACGTTGAATCTGCACATACAACAAAGAAACAACAACAACAATAATAATAATAATAATAATAATAATAATAATAATAATAATAATAATAATAATAATAATAATAATAATAATAATAAGAAGAAGAAGAAGAAGAAGAAGAAGAAGAAGAAGAAGAAGAAGAAGAAGAAGAAGAAAGAAAGAAAGAAAGAAAGCAAGAAAGAAAGAAAGAAAGAAAGAAAGAAAGAAAGAAAGAAAGAAAGAAAGAAAGAACTTATTCTCATTTTCTCTGCTGTAAATTTAAGACAGAATGTACATAACTATAATATTATAACTCCGTCGCTGTTTGATCTTGCACCACACGCTGCACAGAGCAAACAATATGCAGCCTTTAAATGTAGCTTTAATGACGGAAAATTCTAACGAATCAAACAATATTCATGCTTTGAAGATTTGAACATGGCCCAACGACCGAAAGTTCTAACAGAGCAAGCATATGCAGGCTTTGAATATAGTCCAATGACGGAACATTCCAACACAGCAATGTGCTATCAAGCTATGTATAGTGTATATGTAATTGCTTTCTATCTAAGCATTTAGTCACTCCAAGTACAATATTAACCGTTAAATTATAATGATTTTTTTTAAAAATGCTATCAATAAATTAACAAGGTTATTAAAATATTATTTAATGTTATCGATGATAAAATTTAAGAGATTAAGACAATGTGTTTCAGAATGTTTTAAACCCTTTTGTTTCTTAACGATATTTTTTAAGCGCTAATTAATCATATTCATGGTCGCCGTTAGAAAGGGACAAAGGGTTGAGGGGGGGGGCGTAAAACTTAATAGCTGACCACTGCATGTTTCTAAAGGTAAAGCTGTAGAATAGAATCTCACTTAATTTGATCCAAGTGTATTAAAAGCATGCTTGAAGAAAACGACATGAGTTCGAGCTAGATAAAAATATGAACCTCATCTGCAAACGGCTTCATATGTCGTCTACGTTCTTACCTTTGGGCTCCATGGGGTACCTTGCCCTTGATAACGATGTTGTCAATTCCCTTCAAAGATACACTCTTGTGAAACGGAACTGTCTGCATAAGAAAATATATCGATGCATGGCTAGACAAAGCATATTTAATTATAAGTAGATACACATTTTCTTACCTTTTTCCATAACCAAATATTTAAACAAGAGTATGTATGTATGTATGTATGTATGTATGTATGTATGTATGTATGTATGTATGTATGTATGTATGTATGTATGTATGTATGTATGTATGTATGTATGTATGTATGTATGTATGTATGTATGTATGTAGGTAGGTAGGTAGGTAGGTAGGTAGGTAGGTAGGTATGTATGTATGTTTGTCCGTACGTATGTGTGTGCTAGTGTGTGTGTGGATGGATGGATAGAATTTCGAGCTTTTATTAATTAGTAGCTTCATCCCAATGTGAGTAAAATCTGTTTACTACCATAGGGCAAGGGAATTTATCGTTCCTCATCACGACTCACATTAAATCAAACGTGAATGAGATCCGCTGTGATTTTTCATTAAGGGTCACATTTCAAACTGATGAATATCAATATCTGCTTTTTTAATGAGTTGATGTGATAAGTACATGTACGAGGTCGCAGTGTGTTTATCTTTTTATTTGCCATTCAAATTAAAACATTCAAGGTGCTCATAAGAAAAAACGAGTTTTAAAGCAATAATTTTTTTTTATCAAATAATAACTCGTTCCAACACTACATTCAAATCTTTAGCTGAAAGGCTGCCAAAACGAAGTAAACCAATTGCTGCTTAAACAGCCACTACGTACACTAGTAAATTTTCTCCCAATGGTAACTCAGCTTGGTCTTGCACCCTGTTTTAATGAGACAATCGAAGTTTCTCTTCAAAGCAGTCACTTATCAATCATCAAAACACCCACATTCATCGATGTGATGGCGACTCGTACATTGTATTGCTGATAACGTAGTTTTTGTTTATGCATACGCATGAAAATCGAGGAAATCTTGTCGCTGGCAACTACGTGTCCCACATCGAAAAGAATGCATTCTGATTGGATAGATATTTTGCCACAAGGAAGACATCAAGTTTAGCTAACCGGGTCAAAAGCTCTGTTCGAAAGACGGATTGCCCAAATTATCTCTCCGTTGAAACTTGCAAACCACTAAATAAAGTGTGCAACAGAAGTTGTTTGGCACGATTGTTCTTCACATAATCTAGACTAAAAAAACGCGTTTGTGCTCGTGTTTATTTAAATAAGGAATTGTGCACCTCCCTTTGGAGTTTACAGCTTTAAAAAATGTATTAAATAAAGACTTGAAGTCGATATTTAGTAGGATAAAATTTAGACCCGGCCACATAGATAGGAAATTTTTCCTGATTTGAAATCCACAGGATGTACACCATGGGAAATGTCTATATCAATTTAAGGACGTTAATTGGCTGATCTGCTAATAGTTTCGATATCTTAATTCTAGGTAGTCAATGCTTGTGACCTTGGTGGTATGCAGTTTCCTTTAATCTGCTTGAACTGTGGCCAACTTTGTATAGGTCAACCAAATTTAAATTTCACCACTGATTGCATATTTCGTCATATTAATACATACGGTTTAACAAGTATGACGTTGTTTTTTATCCGTACCTGCACTTTGTCAGAAATATAATGAGTTGTACTAATATGTCTAAAGTATTCGTAATAAGTCCCTTTATTTCAAGTTGCTGGGGTAGAAAGAACGTTACAATTGTGCAGAATTTTTTTAATACTTTCAAATAATTTTATGTTTAATTACTGTTATTGATTCTGAAAAAAAACTTTCTTATCGAGTAGTGAATCACACGCTGCAATGTTCTGATGTACATAAAATATAAACATGCATTTCTTTATCCATCTATACATCCATCCGTCCGTCTGTAGGTACGTTCCTACTTACCAATCTACCTTCATACATACACGCATACAGGCATACCTACATACCTACATGCATGCATACTTACCTACCTACCTACCTACCTACCTACCTACCTACCTACCTACCTACCTACCTACATACATACATACCTATCTACATACATACATACATACATACATACATACATACATACATACATACATACATACATACATACATACATACATACATACATACATACATACATACATACATACATACACACACACACACACACACACACACACACACACACATACACACATACATACATACATACATACATACATACATACATACATACATACATACATACATACATACATACATACATACATACATACATACATACATACATACATACATACATACATACATACATATCGGGCATGTAATCACCTGTAAAAACTAGCTTTTTTTCAAGTTGGCGCAGTTGTATATACCGAGGCATCACACCAACTTCTATCCACACATTTAAATTCTCACCCAGCCACATACACTCACCCACGTATACACACATTCATATTTAATCATCATCGTCATCAACAGCGCATTTAACTCAATGATCCACATTATCCTAAACAAAAACATTTGCTAAAACGTACAAAAACGTATGCGAGTAACGAGTAATATGACAGAAATGTGAAATAGTTGAAAAAACTATTTATGTAATCTTTTCATATTTTGTTGTTGTGGAATTATTGCCATTTTGCAGCACATGATAGGCTACACGTGGCGGCAAGCATAACTCGTAGAGGAACATTGGCCATGCAAGAGACTCAAGCCCACTCGGACAGAAAGATTACAGTCATCGGTAAAGCGAGCCCTTTACGCCACTAGGACATCCAGGGCTCCTATATTTATTTATTTTGAAAAGTTCTGATCTGAAAGACACGATTTCAGATGTTTATAAGGCTTTGTTGCAAAATTATACGATCGACTAGTTTAACATATTTAACTCGATGGCATCATAACTTTCACGACGATAACCCAATAAAATACACGTCGGATGATAATGATTATAAATAGTGACAATATATCCTTATGCGTTTCACATTTTCAAAGAACCTGTTGTGTTTTCTCACCATGAGTCACATTTCAATCAAACGTGAGTGAGATCCGTTGTGTTTTCTCATCTTGAATCACATTTCAATGATTCTGGAATGAGATACGTTGTGTTTCTTCATCACGGGTCACATTTCATTCTGAGGAAAATCGAAGTCTGCTTTTTAATGGGGTGATGTTATGGTTACATTTACGAGGTTGCATCGGGTTGACCTTTTAATTCGCCATTCAAATTACCTACTTCATACTGCTCAAAGTGAAAAATGAGATTTATAGCATAATTTTGTTTACAAACAATAATTCTTCCCTATTTTAAATTCAAGTCTTTAGCTAAAAGGCTACCAAATCAAAGTAAGTCAAGAGTTTTAAAGTTAAGAGGACACCAACTTTCACCGGTGCCTAACAAATCCTAATTGTGTCGAATACATTGATTTTAATCAGACTACGTCTTATTAAAGTATTTATTTGTTTGGATTTGTTTGCTATTTGGACTTATTATTTAATGTTAGAAACAGAGCTGGCAGAACAAAGTTGGCAAAAGTGTGAATCACATTGTGAAAATTAATGATCCGGCGAACACTTTAATGATTTTAAAATAGTACGATGCGGGGGTGCTATACGAATCCAGGTACAATCAATCTCCCAAATGTATGTCATTTGAGTGTGTGATTTGTGTGTTTTAGATTTTAACTTAGCTTTAACAATTTTTCAATCACATCGCTGCGATGTCTGCAGTGTAGCAGTTTATAGTGATGTCTAACACTGGTGCATCATGTCGCAGACACGCAGCATGATGACTCACCCAGTCACATTATCCTGACACCAGGCCGACCAGTCTAACACTAACCTCTTAATGCTGAGCGTCAAATGAGGCAGCGGTTGGTACCAATTTTATAAGTTTTTGGTATGACACAAACGAGGATCAACCCCACGACAACACGCATCAGAGACGGACGCTCAACCCACTAGGTCACCAGAGCGGTCGTATGTCATTTGAAGCTTGGCAAGAGTAACAAACTTGATAGGAACAAACACTTCAGTTTAACCTGCTCTCATCGAGGTTACTTTGTAATAAAACTTCCCCACACAAAATTTACAGCAGCTAATGAGATGATATTGAACTTTCCCAACAGGGCTCAGTAACGCATGTCTACACCTGCAAAGCTGGTCTTGTACACAAATGTTAAGACGATGTTATATATAACATCTACTCCCAAGGTAAATGCATAACCAACTACATTATATATACTATACTGTCATTTCTTGTAATGTGAGGTTTAATTAAACAAAGCAAAGCATGTTCTAAACGAGTGAAAACAAGATATACATAATTTATAATTTAAAGTTTGTCATTTTGAACGAATATACTTAGATCTATTTTCCTAAAAGTCATCACGCAAAAATGATCGATATGATGATTCCACTGCAAAAGTGTTTTGTATATAAACGCCCACGAGGTTTTGTTATAATTGTAAGCGTTTCATTGCCGATAGGGTTTTCACTAATCACTGCTGTCATACGTAAAGACTTAGATTTGCTGATCACTTCTTTGAACTTTTCAAACACATGTTGCCAGTCAACATTAAGTCCATCTGTCTAAGAGTTCCCTTGATCATAGGGATGTTTGGTCCAGCTGTACACATTCTTGTGTCATCAGCAAAATGGGTTAATATTAGTTTTCGAATGAAAAGACAAATCATATATCACACACACACACACACACACACACACACACACACACACACACACATACACACACATTATGAGCCGAAATAGGTCCATGAGTTAAACTACACCTAAAAGCTTCGCTGTAAGACATGGCGACAACTCGCTAGTTTCCCTTGACACCGGTAATTGTATGTGCTGAGATTTTCACACACACACACACACACATATATGTATATATATATATATATATATATATATATATATATATATATATATATATATATATATATATATATATATATATACACACACACACACATACATACATATATATCCCTGCTTAAAGAGTCACTACGTGCGCCAGAAAATGTTATCTCAGTGGTGACTCATCTTTGTCTTTGCACTCTGTTTTAATGAGACAATCAAAGTTTCTCTCAAAACAATCACGTATCAATCAATAAAACATGCACACTCATCGACTCGTACATTGTATTGCTGAAAACGTAGTTTCTTTTTTTTTCATACTCGTGAAAAACTAGGAACTAGGAAATCTTGTCGCTGGCAACTAAGGGTGATAGATTAGCGTGGCGAATTGTCATAACTCGTTCGAAATTGGAACTAGAATTGTCAATAACTATCCTCTGGATTCTGCTACGGAGAAAGCAGTCGACGGTGGAACAGAAAATGACAATATGTACATATATTGTTGGGGTTTTTTTTGTTGTGTTTTTGTAGGAGAATGTCAGTCCCTTCTGCTTCTTGCCTTATCTATTCAGGGCAGATAAGCTGTAGGTAAGCGAATCTCAGCTAAATAATGGCATTAGTTCGCCCATCGAAAAGAATGCTTTCTGTTTGGATAGATATATTGCCGCAAGGACAACATCAAGTTTAGTTAACCAGGTCAAAAGCTCTGTTCGAAAAGACGGATTGCCTAAATTATGTCTCCGTTGAAACTTGTAAACCACTAAATAATGTGTGCAGCAGAAGTTGTTTGGCACGAATGTTCTTCACATAATCTAAACTACAAAACGTATATGTGCGTCTCTACAGTGCTGAGTGAAGTAAACAATAAACAGACGAAGCGGTGTTTAAATTTTCAATAACGGTGTAGTAAAATTATTGAAATGAGGGCATAAATATCTAGGTTTGGTAAAAGCGAGTAAAAATGACAGAATGGAGTGTGTAAAAAGACTGAAACACATTGGACAATCAGGTAATATGGTTCAATCGAAGGGCAATGTTTCCGCCAAACAATTTTGGGAATAACAGTAAAAACGAACAAATTGAAATCAAAATGAGCAGATTCGAGTATCTCAATTTCAGCTTAGAAGTTTTATACAGTTTCATTATCAGTGTTTCTTGAATACCAAAGACTACACCAAATGCACCAAATACACCACCGAATCAAACTGTGTTCAATAGTGAACATCAAGAGCTTCATAAAGATTTTTCTACGACCAACAAGATTATAGCAATGCCGGTTTCCATCTTCATCCCACAGTATAAAATTGTAATTTAGAAGGAAAGACCCAATCACTACATCACATCGCGTGATACCGGCAGTCCCAGCGCGTGATGTTTTTTTTTTGCGTGTGCGATGAATGTTTGAAGCCTTTCTAAACCATTGTTTGGCGCCTTGCAGAAGGGTGGGTACATATGATTCGGCGGCGGCGCCTGTGTGCGCACTTCGCACACACAACCAGCAGGGTCTGGTTACTGGCAGCAAAAGAAAAAGGCAAGATAGCTGACAAGAATTCGGATATGTAAAAAAGTACAGCAATTGAAAGTCAGATATGGGGTTCTAGAAATACCTCGGTCACAAAACAAGCAATGAACCATACAAATAATACATCGTAACCAGTCCAGGTACAAATCAGAGACATGGAATGCAGTGGAGCGAAGAGGGTATAAAAATAAAATTGTGGTTGTTATCTCGAATTAAGGCGGAATACGGTCCAAAAGAATTAAATTAAGCAATGTATAGAGATACTTACAATCGAGGAGTGAAGGTAAGAAATATTCGAGTACTGAAAGGTGGTCTAATGTCAGAAAAATATACACCTTTCGAATTAATGACCCGGAAACCCTACTTGAGAGAACCTTGCTACGGGGATTTTGTCCAAGTCAAGTTTGTTTTAGCCAAGGAATGGTATGAGAGATAAATGACTATAAGTACGCAACCTATCCACAATGCAGTGTTCGATTATAATTTTATAAACTCCTTTTGTTTTATAGTTCAGGCATATCATATAATGGGCGTCTGCACAAAATGGCACCTGCTCCCTATCCCACCCCAAACTTCTGCCGAATTCACCTCTGAGCATGTTTTGGCATACATTCATAAAACTACATGTCTGCCCCTTTCCATTCTTTTGGAATGGAAATAAAGGAAAATTGTAGAAATTTGTTGTTCTCTTTCGTGATGTCTGGGCTCTTGTGTTCCTCAGTGTCTAACGTTCGAAACCATACTAAGTAAACTAAGGGGTATGTCAATGAAGAATACATGCTAATGATAACTGACTTGACTGCTTTATTGGAATTAATATAATCTGGAATACACGTTGGTGCTGTAAGTATTTCATGTGTTCTACTAACTTGTGACACGACCCCCAACACCTATCATTTAATAGCAGGGCTTCTCCTCTTCAAAACCTTTACGATTTTGTAACTAAGTGGAGACTTCAATACAACGCTAACGAAAGTAGTAATTTAATAGTTTCAAGGAAAATAATACTACAAGAAACCTCATTCACGTTTGAAGATATGCAGATTTCTATAGTTTCATCGAGAACGTGTGTTAGCATAATTCTTTCCTAAGACCTATATAATACTGTTACAGTAGAAAGGCTATTGAAAAAGGAAAGTCGATTCCCTTCTAGGATCGAATCGAATGGATGGCATGAGCCTAGTCAATAGTTCTAAAATTTGGACAAACATTGTTTTGCCTGCTCTGATATATGGACACTAATTTTAAATAAATTTGACAAGGTCATAGATATGCGACCAAATATTTTGTCAGAGAAAAGGTGCTACAATAATTAAAGGACTCGATCAGCGCTCACCTCAATAGACAACATTAAGTAGTCTTGGACTGTGGTCCGTATATAAATAAAATCAAAATAATCTTTTTATTTAAGGAAAAGAATAAAATCTGCAGAGGAAAAATCATTAACATGGAGAATTTGTTCCACCGAGAAATTCTTTGTTTTCCTTATACACTCGTGTGAAAGCATTGATACTGATAATATAAATCGTTCATGTGAAATACGAGCTTGTATATATTTTGTACTTTTACTCGTTTACTCTCTTCTGTCTCAAAACACATTTGGAACAGGCATATTGAAATAAATCAATATTTTTAAGAGCGATTGTGAACATCAAAAACAGGAATCGAGACCATACCTTGTACATTATACACGTGCCCCTACTAATCTTCAACCTATCGCGTCCGGAAACCTAAAAAAATGTTGCTGTAGAAAAAAATAATTAAAAAAAAAAAAACAGAAGACAAAGTAGAGCAACAATGACTTTTCTGGCTGTCGATATTCTCCGTCACATCCTGTTGGGTAAGAGAGTCAAAAAACTTTCCTTTAAGAGTAATATTATGTATATTCACGTTGTATTTTTTTTTGTTATGGTTTTTAATGCCGTTTTGAACGCATGATATGCTATAGATGGCTGCCAGTATCACTGAAAAGCTTCCTCACATATACACATTGGCCGAGCCCGAGACTCAAGCCAATTTGAACAGAGCTGAAATGGCAGTTATCGGTAAAGGTGAGCGCTTTCGATCACCCGACCTTCCGCGGCCCCTACAGAAGAACAAATGAACTTGAACATGATATCTGACATTATGCTTGTAGATTTGATTAAGTCAATAGAACCGTTTAGGTTTGAAATAATAATGAGTATTATTTACAACTGTTCTCGGTGATGCGAGGTAGAAATTACATGATAATTAATATAAAATACGCTATTCAAAAGTAAATAAATCCAATTTTTTTCAAGTTGTTCTCATTTTTTAGTATGATATTCTGTATTGCTGTTCCATTTTATATAATCATTTCCGGCTAGTTTAATCTCTTATATGACTTTAATATGTATATTTTTATCAAGTATTTTAATTTATTGTGTATTATTCTACAATTTACCCGTATAATTGCTTACGTAATTACTTAATTACAAGCATACATGCTTACATACACATTTATATATAAGCATGCATATATACAAACTTTGAAAGTCACACACACACACACACACACACAGACACACACACACACACACATATATATATATATATATATATATATATATATATATATATATATATATATATATATATATATATATATATATATATATATATATATATATATATATATATATATTAGCCTAATATTTAAAATACATTACAAATTTATAACAATTATATTTCAAATCAAATATGTGATATTGCATATATTAAGTATATGGTGCACAGCATATTTGTATTTAATCTGTTGGATGTTCTAAAAGAAATCCTTGTTTTGAAGACGAGATACGTATTGTTGCATTCCGCTTCTATTCCATACTGAAAATGAAGATGAAGTAAACTGAGGCAGCAAATATTAACTTTATGCGCGGATCTTATGACGATCATTGTAGTTTTGTAAAATATATTTACATGTTTAGTATGCTGAGTATTCGTTATTGTGACTATACTATTCCTTGTAATATTATGTCATAATTAAACTAATGTTTCTTCAAGTGGAAATGAAGTTAGATATTCATGCACAGTACGTGCAATATCACGCAAGATAAAAACTAGAAACTTACCGGTTTAGACATCTTCTTTGTCTTTATAAATAAACAAACCACGTCTACAAATCACGAGCTGATGGTTTGAGGTTGAACAGAACAGCGACAACTTCGGTCTCACCTGGTATTTTATATTTATATATGCCGCGAGATGTTGACGCAGCATAAGCCTATAACGATAAGTGCATTTGTTATGCATGGGTGTGTCCTCTTATACCATTCGCTCACGGTTTGATGGAGAGATTAACTGTGATGTGGAACAGTTTATTTTAAAGATTTAGGTACGTGTAAATGTTAGGAGGATTTATACAAGTCATATTTGCTTTGCTTATTTGTATATCCACCTGACGGCAACATTGAAACGAATGGGTTAATCGAGGTAATAAAAGCGCATTCACAATATGAATCCACGGCACGTCCCCACAGCAATGCGTGCTCTGAATGGATATTGAGATGGAGAGAGTTGGAATTGTTTATAATAATTTCGAATGGTGTGCAGACCTGATTTGCCTATTAGGATATTTTATGCTTGATCGATAAACAAGCCCCCAGTACTGTGTGAGGCGGGGATGAGGGTGATATTTATAACACCTACACCTACCCTTTTGGTGGTGAGTCCGGCACGGTAACCCCTGAGTCGCCGCGATTCGCGGTAACATATGGTTGCAATGTGTAGAAGCATGTGTTTAGATAATGCACTACGAGCACATTGGCATATGCTAGACTATTAAGTACTAAGGCACTGAGTGGAAGGATTTCACCTCGGACAAACATCACAGCAGCATGTGCACGCTTGTCTAATCTCTATTCAAACCCGCGGCCAACCAATTTTGAGCCCGGACAAATTTTTAATGTCTGTAAAGTTTATTGTTTGCGTCCAGCCAAAGCAGTGTTATTAAAAAGAGATGGTTATGCAAACGCATTGTTATTTCAGATGATGTGGCTAAAAATAACTATTCCAAGTATTTGATGGCGTCATCTCAGATCCCCTACCTTCCAACTGCATTTTGTGGTTTTCTTTCAGTGGCAACTTCAGTAAGAGGCAAGTGAAACGAAAATTCGTCCCCACCCCAGCCACCCCCACACATTCCACAATTTTTCATTATCTGATTCAATTGTAGTGGTGTACGACTCATGGTGATACCTAATAACCCATTACATAATCTAAATGTCGTGTCCTAATGCTTGATTTATAAATTTCAGTTTAAAACAGTAAATGTAAAGAACCTACCGTTTTCTTAACGTCGTTTTAATTGTATGTATGTATGTATGTATGTATGTATGTATGTATGTATGTATGTATGTATGTATGTATGTATGTATGTATGCATGTATGCATGTATGCATGTATGTATGTATGCATGTATGCATGTATGTATGTATGTATGTATGTATGTATGTATGTATGTATGTATGTATGTATGTATGTATGTATGTACACGTACGTATGTATGTATGTATGTATGTATGTATGTATGTATGTATGTATGTATGTATGTATGTATGTATGTATGTATGTATGTATGTATGTATGTATGTATGTATGTATGTATGTATGTATGTATGTGTGTGTGTGTGTGTGTGTGTGTGTGTATGTATGTATGTATGTATGTATGTATGTATGTATGTATGTATGTATGTATGTATGTATGTATGTATGTATGTATGTATGTATGTATGTATGTATGTATGTATGTACACGTACGTATGTATGTATGTATGTATGTATGTATGTATGTATGTATGTATGTATGTATGTATGTATGTATGTATGTATGTATGTATGTATGTATGTATGTATGTATGTATGTATGTATGTATGTATGTGTGTGTGTGTGTGTGTGTGTGTGTATGTATGTATGTATGTATGTATGTATGTATGTATGTATGTATGTATGTATGTATGTATGTATGTATGTATGTATGTATGTATGTATGTATGTATGTATGTACACGTACGTATGTATGTATGTATGTATGTATGTATGTATGTATGTATGTATGTATGTATGTATGTATGTATGTATGTATGTATGTATGTATGTATGTATGTATGTATGTATGTATGTATGTATGTATGTGTGTGTGTGTGTGTGTATGTATGTATGTATGTATGTATGTATGTATGTACACGTATGTATGTATGTATGTATGTATGTATGTATGTATGTATGTATGTATGTATGTATGTATGTATGTATGTATGTATGTATGTATGTATGTATGTATGTATGTATGTATGTATGTATGTATGTATGTATGTACACGTATGTATGTATGTATGTATGTATGTATGTATGTATGTATGTATGTATGTATGTATGTATGTATGTATGTATGTATGTATGTATGTATGTATGTATGTATGTATGTATGTATGTATGTATGTATGTATGTATGTATTTTTGCATACGCGCGTGCAATATCACCTTTATTTGATACATTATGTGATGGGACGCATGTTGTCAGTGTCATCAAACTTCTTGGAAAAACTCGTCTTCGTCCGCCTTTTTGTCAGTATTTCTTCCGCCGTTGCGCATATCGGACTTCTGGTTGCATGATAATGTCTTGAGATTTTATTATTCTTGGTTTTAGTTTTCTGCATTGCGAACCATTAACAAATATAGGTCAAAGGTCACGGTGTAAATCAGTTTTCCTTTATTTCATTCTATTGAAAATACCGCCACTATTAAGAGTATTTTATACGCATTTGATACAAAGTCTTGCCCGCACCTTTTCATCTTCAGAACTTGATTATTCAATAAAATTCTTTCTGATAAACTGGGCCGATGGGGATCGGGCGTGGCATAGAAAAGAATATATTGCTTGCTTGCTTTCTTAACCAAGTTCAATTTTTGTAGCTTTAAAGGCAGTAGTATGGAACTGAAGAATTCTGTCACACAACGATATTTTAAATTTCAAAGTCGTATTTCTTAACAAATCTTTCTTACATGGATTTATCTTAATTGTTATTCAAGAAAACAATTTCAATGTGCCAGAAATGTGCCAGAAATTTATATATATATATATATATATATATATATATATATATATATATATATATATATATATATATATATATATATATACTACCTTTTTTCAGATTTAAAGCTAAATTTTTTCCCATCGCGCCATGTGACGCTTGAATGTGTGTGCCATTTGAGGTATCTTTTAAGGTATCTTCAGAAAGAAAACCGAGTCTTTATAATAATGATCACCAAACGTAAAAAGGATTAATACTATTTCAACACGGTAATTCGTTTTGCTGAAAAAAAAATTTCGTCACCGTTTAGTATACTTAGTTAGGTCTCTCTTATTACTTTTGCACCAGCTCTGTAAAAATCCAGGTGTGTTGCATTGGACATGATGTTGTGGTCAGATAGGATAAATAGTTGACCAAAGGTCAAACGTGCAACTTATTGCAACAGATTATTTAATCCAAATTCAATCTTTCTCTTAATTAGCTTGTATTTGTTATGATCAGCCAATAAATGCAATAAGACTGAGGTGACACGACAAAAGGGGGTGGTGTAATGTATGGTCGAGTGAGTTTAATGTTCCAAGCTTCTATTCCTAAACAAGTTAATTATATAATAACAATAATATATTGTTTCTTACTTTAACAGCTGTTGTTTTTAATTCTGTGGCACAAAATATATTTTAACTCGTGGCCTCGCCACACATTAAAATATTAGTTTTATTGTTATTGTTATTTTGTTTAATTTTCTTCTTTTTTTGGGGGGTGTATGTTTTGGAAAGGGGGTTGTACCACACATTAAAATATATCCAGTATGAATGTAGGTAAAGAAAATGTCCTCTATGTATTTTTTCCATGTAAATAGTAATTTGTGTGCGTCAGTTTCATTACTTTTTCTCTCTATCTCTCTGAGGAAGGTTTTTGAAATCATAACTTTTGTTTTAAAATTGCTGCCATCATTCCACGTGTAAGAATATAATCCTTAAAACGGTAATGCATATCAGTTAATCCTATTATCATTCTCCCTATTAACAATAACATGTCGGATTCCATCATCAGTGCGAGTTTTGGACCGAAGTGCTTTAATCGTACATTGCAAGCTAGATCAGGGGCACTGAAACAAAGAGCGTACTCAAATATCTGTGTTGAGTAAGTTTATTTTAAAGTCATTAATTCTCTCAGAACATTTTAGTGTCCGTTATCACGACGATGAAGATCATTCAGCCTCATGAAATTGTAATGTTACATGACAACATGTACATCATAGTTATAGTCTTTAATTTTATAGGTTTAAGTTTAATAGTTTCGAGTTAAACTGTTATATCAGAGGAATGATCGTTTAATTAAATTCAAAGATATCTAAGCATTAATATGATCACACACACACAAATACACACACACACACACATATATATATATATATATATATATATATATATATATATATATATATATATATATATATATATATATATATATATATATATTGCACACATTAAAACCATTTACTAGTTTCTGTTAACTTGTCATCTGTAAATTTTTTGCAGACTATTTTAACGATTGCCTCATAAATTCAAAGCCATCAAAATTTTGTTATCCCCTTAACTAAGGTTTCCTCTCACTATTTAACGAATCAATGAAATCCTTGCAAAATAAAATGAATTTCTCAGCATTGGTAATAATTATGCCTTTTTGTTGAAATTGTGTCTGTTATAACTTGTCAAATTATGAATTGCAATTTTTAAGACTATCGAATATTTGAATTTTAAATTGCATTCGTAATGAGTTATACTTCTGTATCTACTTGTTAAATGATCTCGTTCTATAACCTTATAGCTAAGAATTTATTTCTCAGATAAAACACTTGGTTTATTTGAAATGTTCTTCTTCAACCATGAATACAACATGCATTGCATTCTTTGACTTAAATTGAAGATACAATAGTTTTGCGAATTTATCTAATGTATCATAAAACATCTCTTTGGAATTAGTACCACTGTAAACAAATAAGTTTTAATTCCTTTATTAAATCCTTTTAGCTCATTATAGCTTTGAAATAACAAGCATGGTTCAAGTTTTGCAACTACTTTCCGTTCAATGCTTCTTAGCTTAATGACGATAACGAATCAAGTCCTCTTAGCTTTTGTCAGTTATTGTTTTCGCGTGTGGCTGAGTCTGGCTAAAGGATAAGGCGATTTATTGGTCACCGATACCATAACATCTGCATTGAGTGTTTCGTTTGCCATATGATGGTTTCCTTTCAAACGTTCTTGGATGTTTTCCTAATATTGTTACACCTTAGTCGTAGCAACGTATTTGTCGATGAAGAGTTTGTTTTCATTCCTCGCACTAACCTTGCTGCCGTTCACTTTCCTATTCTTTCCCTTAACTTTGAAATTCCCCTTGCCTTCATTTTCTGTTGCAATAATCTAGTACGAACCGATTCGCTTTACTCTAATGATCTAATTCGATATTATTTGCTGCGCAGTCTTTGTTATTCTACTCTGTCCTTTAACTTGGGCCCGTTGTTTTTATTTGTTGCATTAACTGGTCAGAAATCTGTTGAACCCATATTTTCCGTTTTAAATTTATCACGATACTTGTCATTATATCTATATAATCACACTCCAGCTAGTGTAAGAGATGTGAAAATTGTTTACTATCATGACCGATCATGCAGTGCTCCTTGCTTCTTCGTACAAGGTCGGGAAAGAGGCGTAAAATATCTCTAATAACAGTGAAAGTTTTTCAGTTGTTTACTTGACATCTTTTGTGTTTCAGTTAATAGAGTAACTCCATAAAGACTGCACCGTCTAAGCCGAATGCATGACTGGAGAAAAAAACAAAGTACATAGGTTGTGTGCTGACGATCTGCGGGTTTACGTGAAACATTTATTTTAAGCCATTTATATTACAGTGAATGTACCATAAAGATAACCATCTGATACCAGTTATCTAACACTTGCATAGGCTTCTCACAACGGATTGATTGAAGAAAACATTATGAAGAAACAATACTTCAAAGCTTGGAAATAATTGCCAGACTCGAATAATTATAGCAAATAACAGAGTTTGAAAAGGTTCGAGATCCTAGATGACTATTTGAATACAAAGTAAATTACTGGGAGAGAGACTTATTTCAATCAAAACTTTTTGCGATATTCAAGCACTAACTTAGTAGTCCATTTAGGCACTGCCTCAGATCATTGGCAAGAATAGACAGTGACAAATCCAATGAATAGTTTCCACCGGTGGTAATAATTTGGTTGTGAATTTTAAATAACGTATTAACACATGACAATAAAACAATCATACTATTTTTGTCTTGTGAACGCAATAAACCAATAAAGCTGCAAATGAAGGCCATAATCCTTTTGTTGCTTGAATTGTTGTTCATTTATTATCTGAATTTATTTTAGTGGACTAGGGTTTAATCAGAAGCAAGCTGGTATCAAGGAAATTATGCCACTATATTGATGTAGCAGGTTCTATCACTTCACAACAATTTGTATAGTAGCATTCCGGGAAACATGTTGCTCTTCATACAGTAGGGTATATGTTTAGCTTTTGCACTATAGCTCAGATATTTTGCCAGATATAACAATACTATAGGAGCATACTTCTCTCAAACCAAAAAGAAATAAAGACAACAAACACATCTTTGAATCCTTATATACAATGTTTTCAGTCAGTTTTAAAGCCCTAAGCATACAAATGCTTGGAAAAATACTTCTTAAATTCTGTATATGTGGTAATTGCAAGAGGCAGAGGTGAGGTCAGTTATCCCATTAAGACAGATTGGGAGGCTACTTTTAATCTGTCGCCAAAATTACCGGTAAAAAGGTAAACAGACATTTTGAATTACCTATACGATCTGATCTTTTGGTAGATTGGATGCCAAATACAGAAACGGTTTCTTTATCTTTTAGTTGGAACTAAGTAGCATCTCATATCGTGTTCATAGCCAGGATAATCACGAGGTGAATAAATTGCCCATAAACAACCACATGCAGTCGCTATATTAGACAAGTATAAAAGGCAGGCCTATTTCCGAATCGACCTTTTGTTTGCAGCCACATATCCAATGGTCAGACATACCACCTGTAGATAATTGATGGAAAGAATACAACATGGTTCGCCTAAAATGCAGGGCCTGAGGAATAGTTAAAAGGACAAAGCTTATTTAATGCGAACAATGATGCAATTGTTTAAGAAATAATGTTTTCAAAATGCGTATAACTTTTGCGATAGGAATCGCATAATCAGCCTATTCATTTTGATCAACAAATTTCTGCTAAATAACTGTTTAGTTTTTATAAAGGAATTTTAGAAACTGCTCCCTGGTAGAAGATGTTTGCATTTTAGGCATGTTGATTGGGAGTTAATGCAGCAAGACAGTTCATTCAAATGTTTGACTATATGTCACCGAACTAAATGTCCCTAAAAGTGCTGTAAGTTATCTTCATTTACCAGTTTACTGAATATTGATGAAAATTGTATAAAATGTATCACTCGAAATGGCTGGGGAAACACACATAGTTCTCAGATGTTGCAAAGATTAATACAGTCGAGAAGAATACACAAATTGTCTGGTAAACAATGTTTTGAACACGAATTTGCAGATAAATCTTCGAAGGGAAGATGGACGAATGATAGGTAAATAGACAAAGGCAGAACAGAAATTTAGTTTACAAACAAAAAGACAAAATACAACCGTTCGGTACAAATGAACAAGAAACCAGAATTTATTCGATTAGAACAAATTTAAAATTAACACTCGGCAATGATATAATCTCTGAGAAAAATTAAATATGCATATTCTTAAAATTGAAAACAACACCGACATGTTCATAAATTCTTTCATGTCAACATTGAAAAAAATCGCAACATAAATCAGACGATCGTTTACAAATGGAAAAGAAGTTTAAATGTTGCAAAGAGCTTGTTAGTTGCAATATTGAAGAAGTCTTAACTATATAAATAAAGAGATCGTTCCACCAATTGATAAAAGGGTACAAATTGAAAAAGATCTGTCGTGCCAATAATGAAGAAGTTTAACTTGATCAGAATATTTAACATATATGCGGTTAAAGTTCCAAAAGTTATTGGAAGGTACACAAATTGACCCTGTTTAACTCAAAACAACATCGTGTATCTTTAAGTTAACTCAGAAAGATATTTCCATGATCATTTCTTATGAACGGTGTTAGATGGATTCATGATAGTGAGGAAGTAAGGTCCAAACTCAAATTCAGGTAAATAGGTTCGGCAGCAAAGGTAGCGAAGCGTGGTGCAACATAGAAGACTTGAACGAACAAAGATGTGAGCTGAGAAAGCAGTAGTGGGAAACAACGTAGATAAAGTCGAAAGTAGCAAAAAATAGGTGACAATATTTATTTTTTTAAATTGAAAGAAAAAGAAACATTACCATAAACATTTCCTGGAATCCCAAAACGTTCCAATCGGTACCAGTTCAACAGGTACAGAAATAAGTGATGTGATGTGTTTATAATTTTTAACGCAGCTTTAACAAGTTTTCAGTCATATCGTTACGATGTCTGCAGTGTGGCAGTTTATAGTGATGTCCAGCACTGGGGCATCATGCTGCAGACATGTAGCATGATATCCCACCCAGTTACATTATCCTGACACCAGACCAACCAGTCCTAACACTAACCTCTTAATGCTAGTGTTAAGCGAGGCATCTGTTAGTACCATTTTTGTAAGACTTTGGTATGACTCGACCGGGGATAGAACACAAGACCTCCCGCATCCGATGCTGACGCTCTAACCACTAGGCCACCGGAGCGGTTACAGAAGTAAGATCAAGGAAATTACCATCAAGAAGTTTTCAACTGAAGAACAACAGTACTCTTGGTACACGTATGGAAAATTTGAAGAAAAGAAAGAATTTCATAATATGGAGGAAGGAAAGGTGTTATGTACATTAATTTGCATGATGTGATTGGCCCGTGTCCATAATTGAGGATATGAGTTTTAGCCTACGTGAATAATGTCATGCATGGTAAACACGTTTACTTGGTTTTCAGCTCTAGATATAGAAATGATTCTGATCCTAGAATATTCCAGAAACTAATTTTGTTTACAGTTTGATGGAAATTTTGATTAAGATTACCATCATCCTGATCCTCTAATTGTTTCTTAGGTTTTGATATTAGGGTTGTTTAAATAAGAATTAATCACTTCTGCTTTAACATCTGACTAGATAAATATGTCTTTTAGTTGTATTCAGTTTTGAATTAACAGGATTTATTTAATGAAATTTTTCATTATAATTACAATGAACTTTTTGGCTTTATGACTAAATCACTATTCTGGGGATATTGTATATTGACCATGAAACTTTTGTATTATATTATTGCGATTAATCAAGACTGTAGCATATCAACACCATTCTATGCTATTTGTACATCAGTGTATTCAAGAAAGGAATACATTCAGAATATCACTGAAATTTATTCGAAATACGTTAAATTCGTGATATAATTTTTAGACTATTTTGTGATCTAGTTCACAATACTATAAGTTCTTTTTAAATTTTAATTCTGTATTCTTTGGTAATATATTATTTCTTAAAAGTTTACAAAAATTGTTGGTTTTCGCTCTGTTCTGTCACTTATTTAAGACCGTGGAGTCGTAACAAAAGAAACTTTCGAAAAAGCAACAAGTGATATCGTTATCGTGTAGGGTTAAAATATATGGGAATTTGGTTTTCAATGAAAGAAATAAATGAAAACTACAAAAACCAATTTACTGTTGTTTCGTGGTGTCGGAGCTTTGAACGTGGTAGATGCAAGCGTTATATTCCAAGAAAGTGAATAACAAAGATGGTAAGAGAATAAACCCTCTTATGACTGATAGTTTCATAATGTATATATGCTTATACTGCCAATGTTTGCAGTGACATGATAGAAAATATTAAGCCTTATGGCACTAATGTTTACGCAGGGTCAACATGTCCATCAGACCACAAGTAAATATAACAGGAGGTTATAAATATGAAGTAAATTACACATTTAAAACGGTTTTTGATGCTTAGCCTCTATTTCTTTAGGACTGATTTTGAATAAGTTACTGAACGAATGATAAAAGCAAACTTCATTTTTACATGTGCAACTATTGTTTGTTTAATCCTGACGAACATTTTAGGGAATGAAACCGAATAGGGTCTTATCATTGTGGACTTTGAAAGAGAGTCCAAAACTAAATATGTTTAATTATTAAATGTTACATGTTTGTGTGTGCGTGCAATTTAGATATTTAACGTAGCTTTAACAATTTTCAGTCATATCGCTACGATGTCTGCAGTGTGAAAGTATATGGCGATGTCTTGCACTGGGGATTTATGCTGCAGACTCTTGGCATGATGTCCCATCAAATCACATTATCCTGACACCGGGTCAGCCTGTCCTAACACTAACCTCTTAATGCTGAGCGCCAAGCTAGGCAGCTGCTAGTATCATATTTTTAAAGTATTTGTTCTGACTCGGCCGGGGTTTTAACCCGCTGTCTCCCGCAACCGAGCCGGACGATTTATCCACTAGGCCACAGGAGCGGTTCAAATGTTCAATGTAAGAATATTTGGTAAATCAATATATTGTTAATCAGCAGTCATTAGGTAGATTGTGTGAATTGTTTGGTTTTTTTTTTTTTTTGCTTTTTGATTTTTACTCTGGACTATAAGAGTTCCTGCTATACTATGGCATTAGCTGCAAACCGTTAAAATATTAGTTTAACAAGGTGAAAGCAAACCTATGAAATATAAAGTAAATAATTTCTAATTCAAAAGTACCCCATGTCTCGACTGGATAGAGTTCATACTACCATTTAACTGTACTTTATAATCATAATGCATAATAAAATCGAACACCTGCTTTCATCGACTATGATTTATGAGCCATAGAAACTAGATAAACAGTATCATACACGAACTTAAATTTTAAGGTAGATCGCATGACCTTGATGAAAATGCGGATAAATGAGTCATGCGTCAAGGCACCTATGCATACTTACACCTACACTTTCTCCTGGACTTGATAGTACTGAAAAGGCAAAAAAATCGATATTTTGATCTTATCTAATGGTGGTAAAATATATAAATACATGTAAACTTAACCGCATGCATGATTAACCGTATCGTAATACATACATACATACATACATACATACATACATACATACATACATACATACATACATACATACATACATACATACATACATACATACATACATACATACATACATACATACATACATACATACATACATACATACATACATACATACATACATACATACATACATACATACATACATACATACATACATACATACACACATGCAAGCAAGCACTCGCGCAAAGGCAAAGTATTTAGCATGCACAAACAGTAAAGTTTGTGACTCAAAATTGCCTTGCGTGGTTTTCGGCGTGTTTAATGATGAATTAATTTCTTTTAATGGTTGCTACGTTGACGAATATGCGTCAATTAGCTAGGTATTGAACTTGCGATATTTGGAATTTGTGTCTTTTGTTCTACCAACTGAGTTGCCGGCGCTCCTGAATCAGTTCAAGTCTGAAAATCTGAAATAAAATGTTGGACATCGTAAAGTCACATAAATGTTTTGGAATTTTGGTAATGTAACCAGAAAGAAGACAAAAATATCAAACTTGTAGTTAGTGTTGAGGAAGAGGGTAGGGGGTAGGGGAGGGTATTTGCTTTTATTTGTTTTGGATTTTAAACGTAGCTTTAACAATTTTCAGTGACATTGTTTTTATTTGTAGTGTCGCAGTTTATAGTGATGTCTAGCACTGGGGCATAATGCCCCACCCAGTCAAATTATCCTGACTTTAGGCCGACCAGTCCTAACAGCTCTTAGTACCATTGTTATACATCTTTTGTATGACACTACCAGGGTTCGATCCCTCGACCTCCCACATCCGAGACATAAGCTCTAACCACTAGGCCACAGGGAGTGGTAGGTAAGGGGAAGATATCATATCATCTGTTGATTTACGGTGATCAAAAAGAGTAGAAATATTAAACAGAGGTGATCGTTATTTCATAATGACTTGTAGGTTGTTTCTTCTTCATTATCATTTTTAATTTATCAAGTATGTTGTTATTAATTACATATAGAAAAAAATCCCATTGTTATACTAGTCTTCTTAACAACCATAGATCGATGAATGTATATTTGCCTCGAACTTACTAACCCTGATACACCCCCACCTTAAATTGATTTGATTACCACTAAAAAATTTAATAATGATAGATGATAAATGTTGTGAATTAAAAACGTCACATAGTTACTCTTCTTTCGGTTCGCATACTTGATGCTGAAAATTAGTGGAAATTTCAACTCGTGTGCAATTTGATATAACATATTGAAATCAGATTCAATTTGAAATGTCTCATCCTGTCACAGCTGAGGGAAAGGTCTCTAACATTGATAATGTACTGCATGACTAATTCAGTTAGATATTCGATAGCGCATTTGGGCTGAAAGGATAACTTGCTGATATATGTACTTTTACCTGTGGAAAATTCAGGCTCAAAACTTAATTACTTTACCTGAAATGTTGACTGGTAGTCGTGACTCTTATACTTGAGTAGTCTACTTAATTCAAAAAGATAACTACCCCAAGATGGAATATATCAGGGATTAACGCAGGAAAAGAACCGTTTCTGTTTATTATATACCAAATTTACTACAGGATCGAGATTTAGAATATTAAATGGACATTGTGAACTACATGCTTACCCCACCCCCTTTTGGTAAATTAAAACTTTCATAACCCGATCATATAAATATTCCTGACTAAAGTAAGCGATAGATCGGGTAACCTAATCTGTCACAATAAATTACATTTTTGTCCTTTTGTAAACTACTTGATCATATCTAAGAACAATGCAGGTCTGATTCACCATTGCAACACAACAAGGTTTGTCGTTGTTGTCAAATAAGTGAGAGGAAATAACAAAGATATACGCGAACGGAGACTGATTAGATTACTTTATCAAAGATTAATATTCATGTCTAAAATGTGAAGCAGTTTCTCTTTAATTGCTGTAGCTCGCAAAGTGCTAGATTTTGTTGTCGATGCAGGTACAATGTTCGTAGGCGTGCACAATTAAGTGTGCATATATATATATATATATATATATATATATATATATATATATATATATATATACAGAGAGAGAGAGAGAGAGAGAGAGAGAGAGAGAGAGAGAGAGAGAGAGAGAGAGAGAGAGAGATATTCTAAATTCGTTTTTACCCCTTTCTCTCTTATTGCTAACAAATTGACCAGTACTGTTTTAACTACTGTTTAATTTTCCCGGCATACAACCACTTCCACTATGTAATTCTCTTATATAACAAGATAACGGGGTTGGGATCGGATTATAACAAAGAACATTTTTTATGCTGACAAAATTACAACGTTTATTTATGAATAATTCAATGAAAATACTCTTTAATTCGTACGCCGACAAAATAGAAATATTGGATATTTAACAAAATATGTACAAACCTGATAATGTATTACGATTTAAATGTAATGTGAACAAATAAGCAAGAAACACTTTAAATAGTAAAAAGATACAATGATTGATGATTCAAAATGAATTTCGCAAAACCAATAGAAAAAAAAGATTCATGGAAACAGTGATATTTTCCGCATCCGTTCAGTCAAATAATGAAATATGACACATTTTCACTCGTTGAAATATGGCGAGTTTTCACTCAAATATTGAAATATGACTACACAAAATCCAAATTAACACTACGACTAAACAACGCCTCCATTACGGTGCATATAAGTAGATACAGCAAAATTATCACTCCGTCTCTCCTTAACTCCTTCAGTACTACACTCAGAATTCACCAGTCACTGACCATCAATCAATCAATCAATCAATCAATCAATCAATCAATCAATCAATCACCAATCAGCTCTATAGTTAGAGATCGCGCGTCATAAAGTGGACTGCTCACTGACAAGACTCTTCGTAATCTGATGTTTAACTCTACAATGAAGTAAATTATACACAGACCATGCAGCCATACACTGCCTGTGCTCTCAAGGTATATCGCATAGTAAGCACTTTCCTCTTGCAGCATGGAATGAACCGAACTCACCATTTCCAAATAATATACGATAGACATAAACCACCCTAGGGAAACGCTGTATACCAAAGCGAAATCCGAGTGCATATATTTCATTCAAAACTGTATAGTAGGGCACTTTAGCGTCAATGGGACCTTAATGTTAAAATAGGGTGTTTGTACTTTCGCGTCAAAATAAAATTAACATGGAAATGGCACCTGTAGGTCAATAAGAAATGAATGTTGGTGACCTCATGGGGTTTATAGGGTCAAAACTATTTATTGGGGTGAAATGCATTTATAGCGACAAACATAGACATATAGAAACAAACAAATACACTGCTAAGCAAAGATGATGGAAGCACACAAAAAGAGGAAAGAAAAGAGGACAGAGATGTTCCAAAGAGAGACTCACAGACAGAATAGAGACTCCAATAAGAAAAATCTATTGTACGAGTACAAAACATTTATTCATATATATATACATGTGCTCTCTTGCATGTGCTTTGGTCTAAGCACTACCCATTTAATATATTGTAGCGGAACTGCTCTCGGCTACACTGTCCCGAGTCTCGCTATATCGGGTTCTTTATGATAGGTCTTATAGTTGGAGTGATACCCCGCTGAATCTGTCTGAAGACTGGCACTCCAGAGTGTGACAAATTTCCACCTCAGCGGGATACCGGCTTATTTCTGGCTTCTTGGGTGCCGCCGACTTGGCCACAGCTAGTCGAAGGGTCGCCGACTGTGTCGCTGTCTCGGTCGCCGACTGAGTCGCAGGGTCACCGACTGGTTGCAGTGTCGCCGACTGGTCGCAGAGTCGCCGGGTCGCAGTGTCGCCGACCGGTCACCGTCGCCGACTTGGTCGCACGAGATCGATAGAGAGACGACAGTGCGAAATAACGAAAGAAGAGCTATCCTCGGTTTCAACGTGTATTGTCGCAAGACCTCTGCTTTGCTTGGACGAGCCTTGTAGCGCCCGGCTGCTGGTCAATGAAAGACCTTGTCCCTACCCTTTTAAGATTCCTGGCCAGCTTCTTCCTACACAAGGATTACGACCAAGTGTGCTTGCCGTGGTGGAGTGGTTATACTGCTACACTGCAGGGGACGTCTTCACTCTTTGCCGGTTATTTACACACTCCCCTAGCAGCCACAGTTGCTCCGTATATATACCCAGGCGGAATCACGTGACCCAAAGCTAAGACGATAGATGGCACTACAAAGCCCGCCAAACATTCGAAATAACAATATAAACTTTAATGAAACGAATATTATATAACGAAACGAAAATAATTGAAGTCCATGGGGTTTCCTCGTTACAATATAAACATTTGGAATTAAATAAACCTGTTTACAAGTTATTTAGTTCTTGGTTCTAGTAAACTACTTTTAAAAATTAAAGTTCATGCCTATAAGAAAACCCCACTTGATATAAAACTTATTTACATTTCATAAAATAATATTATTTTCTTTCACCATATATTAAATATTCATTTTTAAGAAAATTTTAAAACAAACAAAGTAACAAACAATCAAATAGGGCAAACTCAATGTTTCTTTTTTATCATTCATGCACGCTGTTTAAATCTAGTCGGCTACCACTTGTATCCAAGCGTAGAAGTTTTCCATCTCGTACTAATTTTCATCTGTAGATCTGTTGATATATCCATCGTTCCAGGTACACTTGTCGACAATTAGATCAATGGTGGTTATTGTCTTCTTCCTATGAAGGTACAACGTATGCCATGTAAATGGTCACTCATCGTTTGCAGGCCTTCAATAGTCGTTAATAGTTTGGATAAAGTTAACTCTGCAGGTGCATTAAACCCGAGACACACAGGAGAGTTGAAACTTTCGTGATGCATAGATCGATTCAAATGACCTAAATCTTTGACTTCACACTGATGTTTGAGTTCCTTTAATAGTAAGTCGAAGAAGTCCGTAATGAAACTTGCTGCTTCATTGGCTGCAATGTCAGTCGCAAAGAGTTTAAATGTCACCTTGTAGGTGTCAGTTGTCTTCATAAATGTTCTCGAAGTCGCTGTCTGAATCATTTGGATGCTTAAAAAAAGCTCCTTTAGGTCCACTGTATCCTTTTTCTTCTTGGACTCACTTTGCTGTGACGGTATGATGGTGGTGAAAGAAACCAATGGTGTTTGTTCCTTCTCTTTTTTCACTGGGTGATATCAACGTGTCCATAAGGTAGTCGTCACAAGTAGGACACAAGGGAAACATCAGTTTTCCTGGCAATGGTGAGGTAAACAAGGAAGGTACAAGTTCTTGGAAGGCAAGAAAACGTTCCAGATTTTTCGCAGCCATACCCTTCCAAACCGCCCCAGTTATTGTTCATTGAACCCACTACTACAGGACGCAATCGACATTTTGTTCACCGTGGGTTTTTTTTTTTCTTCAGATATCATCCCTGTTCCTGAATACATACATAGTATCAAATCATTTCAAAATGAAGTCGACCAAAATAGTTTTGCCTATTTGCTCAGACAACCTGAATGCCTACCGTTTTGTTTACTTACACGTGTACAGTGGTGGTCATGATCTTGAAACAAAGGGAAACTTGTACTTCTTATGCAAATTATTTCTTTAATTTAATATAGGCTTTGGATACATGACAAATTCTGCACCATATTAATCGTTTGTGAAACAGCTTGTGGTAAATTTATTTATAGATTGATTGATTTATACATTAATTCATTTTTTGTTTAAATAAAAATATGTGACAAACAGCCTTTCCTTTATCGATTTGTTTTATTTTTGTAGCCTAATAGAAATACCTTTTCTATATGAAATGATAAAATGGATAAAATTTAAGTGTATACTTTTCATTAAATTATTCTAATACTATAGACACCTGTGAAGATATTTTAAACTGATATCCTTCCTGACGCAATGACATGGAGTGCGGGAGATAACTCATGTGGAAAGGAGACACTTATCTAGCCGATTAGTCCACCATTCACTGGTGGTCTTACAATAGAAATGCTATGCAGTCTTACCGAGTACATTTCTTTCTGAGGCATTTAACTCTGCTTCCCAGGAAAGTTTCTGTCCACTACAGCTAACTTGTTAACAATGTCAAATGTTTGTGTGTGTCCCCAACTTAGACCATATTTTATTCGATAGTATAATGTTACGACTGATTCTATGGCCTTTATCTAAGTAACATAAAAGGGTGCAAGCCAATCTAATCTTTTTAAAATTCAAAAAATAATATATTTCCCTAGAATAAAAAGAGAAATTGAAAAATAAATTACCATATTGTGAATTAAATCCAAAATAGTCCTAAAGTTCCATCGCAAGTCCAAATGTTGGATGTACAAATTGATTTTTAGTGATATTCAGTGGCGTAGAGAGGATACTTAGCGCCTGGGGGAAATATTAACTTGGAGCACATTCAAGTGCATATGAAATGACCCTATATTAAATCCAGAAGCCATATAGAAATTTTAAGCATTACTCTTTAAAACAAAACAAGAATGGAATGGAAAAAATTAACTATAAAACTTTAGTTGTATTTTTCTCATTTTGGCCCCCTTGTGGTGTTTTATGCTGCTAGTTTCGTTGGTGAGATAGTATATTTTGTTTTTTATGCCACTCGTTTCGTTGGTGAGATAGTATATTTTGTGTCTTATGCTTCTTGTTTCGTTGGTTATATAGTATATTTTGTGTTGTATGCTGATCGTTTCGGTGTGGATGGTATATTTTGTGTTTTATAATTGAGCAATCCGACCTGCTAAAGCTGAAACCCGACGTTCGCATCCTCAGTAGTACGACGTTCGCATCCTCAGTAGTACGACTGGTCATTTTGATCATTTTATTAAAATAATACCGATCCCTTTAGTAATTAATTTAAAAGACATTGACCTAGGTAGTTTTTATATTAATACGATCAATTGTTTTCCAAAAATACCTATATAGTCTTAAAACGAATTATTTTGAATATTTCATTTAATTTTTTTTCCCTAAAGTTAAACTGCTACCTTGAGATAAGTTTACTGTCGTAAACAATGGTTTAGTCTCTTTAATTAATGATTAAATTATGGACTGGTTCACATCGTGATTGTTTAATTTTTTGTTTTAAACAACCCCACTCGTGCAACTGATTTTTCATAGTTTTTAAAAGTTTTGCTATTAATTATAATAAGTCTGTGAATGGTATAATACTAGGAATGTTTCCATATAATAAATGGAGCCTTTTGTATTTAAAAGTACACAGACAATCAGTTTACGTAAATTATTATTGCAAATAAGTCGACATCTAATAACCATCTCATATTGCTATTTTACTGTTTAAACGTAAAACAAACATTATCCTTGGAGTTAGAATTTCAATTAGACTAGTTAATGTTAGATTAGTTCATTCTGTGTATTTTCACACCTATATCTGCGCTAGATCTTTTTAGAAAAGCACGCTAATATATTTATAGTGGAAAAATGCCCTTCTTTACCTATTAGTCCGGTAGAGCATTTTTTTTTGCATTTTGTCAACACTATCAGAGCTACTATGATATCCCTGGTATAGTTGGAAAGATAATTAAATTCCGCGTCTTATGACACCACAAACACCCCTCTATTCATTAGATAAAACAAAATGGCGTGTAGGTTGATTTTTTGAGGTGCGGGTTGATGTCTAATTGGCTTTAGTAAATGTTCTAAATTTCGCCTAGAAAAACTCAATTTATTTTTAAATTCGTCCAATGTAAGTACCCATGTTCTGTCTGTTGACCATGCCGACCACCCTCCAGCGAAATTTTTCCTCAACCTTTTTTAATTTTAGCGATGAAAAAGTACAATGATTTCAAAATGACCATCTCGCGCAACGAGCGAATGGCAGAATTTTACAAGCTGAATAATTCATCTTCTCGTGGGTGAGTGGTTCTTTCCGGTGATTTCCCGGTTTCTTCCTCCACCATTAATACTGACCGCCATGTATAGCCAGTCTATCTTGTGCTGAAAAATAGCGTTAAACCCAACAACAACAATATCAAACGAAAGAAAGGTATGTTTGTGCTACCTAATCGACACATTCTACTGGTGTATGGCCTGGATAGAATATAATTAAATTGTCCTTGCTCGTATAGAGCACGATCGTGGGTTAAACCCACTCAATCAGCCCAGGAGAAACGCCAACGCGTGTCCTTGAGAAATGCACTTAACTAGTGTTATTTCGGCTACAGGATATAGCAGAAAACGGTGTCAGAAGCAACGTTAAAGCCAACAGAAACAGAACAAAACACAATATGTATTGGAATTTTATGACATGTTTGTTACGGCTCTACTGTCTTAAACTAAGACAACAAGTAAAAAAACAAATTCAACAAATAATTTATTTTCCTAGAATGGAAAGTGAAAAGAATTTACAGTACTGTTAAATAAATTTTTAAAAATCCTGATCTCTCTCTCTCTCTCTCTCTCTCTCTCTCTCTCTCTCTCTCTCTCTCTCTCTCTCTCTCTCTCTCTCTCTCTCTCTCTCTCTCTCTCTCTCTCTGGGTGGATGGTGGTGGTAGGTTGAATGAGTGAAAATTGTAACCAAGTACTGGCTTCCTGTTCTTTTGTGTATATTGTTGGTTACAGTGCTGTCAGATAAATATACTTAGATCATCAAAACTGTGTAAGACATTTGATAAGTTGATGATGATAGAAGTGTGTCATATTTGTTTCAAATTTATGTATTTTTCCTATTATTTAATTTGTATTTATGTTGCTGAAGTTAACAATACTTTCCAACTTTTATGCTTGTAACAATAATTTAAGTAGGTATTTGCATTACATAACTATGCCGAAAGTATTTGATCCGTAGCATCGTGTGGTCAGTGAGTTTGTGAATAATGTTGTGAACATGTGACAAAATAAGTAGCGAATTTAGGGAGGCTCGTGGTGTTCAACCGACCTCATTCTCCAGCAAAAGTATTACACTTTCCAAATACAAAGACAAGATAAATATGTCTTTTATAAAATCAACCATCCGCACCAGTTTTAAACTCGAATCCCATTATAAAAATAACAAATGGTATCCTGATGCAAAATGATAACGACAGATTTTGGAACAAAATCTAACACTCCATTTTTTTAAAAAAAAAAAATTGCATCCTATCTTTTCAAGAAATTATGGCCAAAAAGGGCCAATAATTACTTCAGTCGGAGATAAGCATTAAGTGTCATATTTGACACATCAGTCCAAAGTGTTATATTTAACAGATCAGTCCAAAGTGTCATATTGTACACAACAGTCCAATGTGTAGTTCAATTTGTCAAAAAATAAAGATAATGCAACGCTTCAAAACTATGTCGGAGTTAAGGAAGAAGGATCTACGTCATTTTCACCGCTTTTTACACAAATCCGAGTCATAGTAGTCTTCCTGTTCCTACAATTGAGCATGTACTGGAATGGTTAATGAGGAGACAAACTTTGAAAAAAGTATTTATAATGATCTCATATAACGCAGACACGTAGCATGATGTCCCACCTAGTCCCATTATCCTGACACCAGGTCGACCAGTCCTAACACTAACCTCATAATGCTGCTGCGATTAAACACGTACTGTTTGTATATTACGATCAGCTCGATACTCTTGGTAACTTTTTCTCTTAGCTGTTTTTCCGCTACGACTTTTTTTTAGTCTGTAAGACTGAGGGTTCTTCACAGTTCTTCTATTAAGAATGCACAGTTGTAGACAACGAGATTGTTTTTATTTGCATCAAAATCATGAATGATATGTGCTTCGTCAGTGGTGGAAAGGAAATGAATGGACTACAAAGTCGTCTCAGCTCTGCTTCTCGTGGTGACTTTATCGCTTCTAAAAGCTTTTTGGACGTCTTTTAAAGCATCATAATGCGTTTGATCATGAACCGATGACGCAATCACGTACAACCGAACCCATGTTAACCATCCCAAAACCAAATTTAACAACGATTGCGTTGTTCCTAACTCTACTGGGCAATTGCTTAGCGCAGGAACTCAATTCGGAAATACGATTCCACTACATTGCTTGGAAGGTTTAGGTAACATTGCTTGGAAGGTTTTGGTATTGCTTGTAAGGAAAGGTCAATGACGGACAAATCTTTGCTCTTAAAAAACCCATCTGTGAAGAAAGTTTTATTTACCTGAAGCCATTGAATAAAACAGTATTACTAATACGGTCATGTCTTCATATTGTGTGCGATGTCGTGCTAAACACGTACTGCAATTTCAACTCTAGTTCATTAGACACGTAATGGTAGAGTTGCATTTATTTGTTCTCGATGCAAAGAAGGTCACTTTAAATAAAATAAGAAGTCGACCGTGGTGACATCACGGTAGCATAAACAAAGTTAACAGGGATACTATTGAGTAAATATCCGAGCGATAAACACTTTCTATGATACAGTTACTGTATATATATATATATATATATATATATATATATATATATATATATATATATATATATATATATATATATATATATATATATATACACACACACATCAGTAATATTATTTTAATTGAACATCTGTCATGCAATCCTTGAATGATTGTAATAACGAATTACTGCTTTCAAAATCGGGTACATACATTTATACCTATGTATAAATTAACAGTAATACTGCAATATTTGAATGAATATACATTATGGAATATCCTCGATTTTATTATATAATTCCCAATACTTTGTGTGTATATTGTGTGTCCCTATTCATTATGTGTGTCCCCATTCCCCACGTATTTTTGTGAAATAGACTTCACATCGAATGCAAAACATGGATATATCCAAGGCATAATAAAACCGATCATCCTGCGTGTAAGTTTACTGAGATATAGACGTCCCAATTTGGATGATGGCAAAAATCGTATGTCCCCATTTCGTAGGTTTTACAAGCATATGTGTGTGTATTTGTATTTGGTGTAAATAGAGAACATTCAGGAGAGTAAACACGAATGGATCAAGGGCACACCTCCATCGAAGGTTTTTGCCGGCTCTAAAAAAGATAAAATCTTGCGTCTGCAAACAAGCCTAGCCCCGAATAAAGTCAATAATTAATTTGCAAGAAGGTCTCAGATTACACACTCATATCGTGTTTTGGAGTTATTTTTTATTCAGCTCTTGCGGTACACGCGCTCAAAACCATGCCCTCAATTGCCGGGTGCAAACTTTATAAATAGATCTGTGATATCAAACTGCAGGTTTCCCCCAAAATATAATCTCCCTCTGGATGCAATATCAAGTACCAAGAACTTAGGTAAAGAAGATGAAACGTTTAAGTTCTATATATATATATATATATATATATATATATATATATATATATATATATATATATATATATATATATATATATATATATATATATATATAATATAATATAAGTTTTATATATATATAATGTTTGATTCATAGTCATACAGGGATAAAACATACCGATGCACCATATACATTTAAAAATATATATAATCTGTGATCTCAGACAAGGTTCATTTTAGGACTGAGTATAGGAGTATAAAAGCCGTCAGAGCAAGAAAAGAGAAAACATAAGCAATATAAAAGAACAAAAAACCCAAACAACCCCACCTATAATATTGACAAAACATTCCCCATAAAAATATAAATAAAATAAAAACACTACCTCAACAGCCTCATATCACCTTCCTTACAGCCCGATCATTTCATTAGGAGCTTACAAATGCGCATATTAATAAATATAAAGGGTTGAATACAATAATATGAATTCACCTAGGTGCTGTATTCTGTTAATTTTTATCATTCTATAAAAATGAAGCAACAAATATTTAAATCCATGCAAACACTTAGCAGATAAAGAGGAAGTTTATGCAATGCTTGAATACTTTCATGGACGTACGAAGGGGACGTGTAGGCAGCAACTCATGCGGCACCTTCCATTATCTAAATATGTGAAAATGGGATCCTGTGAGACAGCAATCCTTGGACCTGGGTTCAGTTATTCCTCTTTTTAATTTTATTGTTATTTGTTTTGTGTCTTTACCAGTTTTCTCAAACAAACTGAATATTTGTATGCTGTTCATTTTGATTAGCTTGATTCAAAGCCTTTTTCTCTTTTTTTGTTGCTTTTTTTTAGACATTCTTCAAATTTACCTTTTCATGACTTTTTTTATCCAATGTTCCAGCCACATTGACCAACAGTGTGTTCGTCTGAGGTATGCTTGATATGTTCTTATTATTTTCAGATATTTCGTCAGTGACTAAATCTACCACGTTGTTTCCAAATTAATATATTGCACTGTACCAGTAAAAAGTACAGGAATCGATTTATAACACACTTCACTAATATTAAAAAATGACCATTCGAAACGTCTAAGTAAACACGCACTATACCTATAGGAAAAATCTAACAAAATACACCAAACTCGGTGAATGAAGTTCACGTTACCATATATGGCAGTTTAATGTTATGCAATTGCTCTCGTCTTACATGAGGAAATTATACCGAGACAAGAACGAAGGTCATCCGGGAATGGCATTTAGATCTCATGAGAAGTGGAAGTTTTACTCTAATGCAAAGCTTATAGAAACAAAACAAAATTTTTATGTGTGGGTGATTTTATTTGATAAAAACAAGACAAAACATAACAACAAATAAAACACATAAAGGAAAAACATTCCAATGTGTATGTAATAATGCATATGGAGTGATGATGTGGTCTTATTATCGAAAAATGAATAATTAAAAGTTTGCGTCCTTTTCGAATTATTAACATTTGTAACTGATGTTTCCTGCTATGGAAACTTGTTAAAACAACGTTAAAAATCCAAATCAATAACACACACATACAGATAAACACATACATAGTACTGTCGTTTCGTGATTTTATATATATATATATATATATATATATATATATATATATATATATATATATATATATATATATATATATATATATATAATTGATTAAGGACTTTTTTTTTTTACTATAACTGAACAATATAATGAATAATGAACAGTACTATACATTAATACCGCTGTCTGTGGATATTCAAGTCTTTTGAGCAAGCAATGCTGGTTCTTAGAAGTATTGCCACCGACACTGCATCAAATTGTATCACTTCTAATTATGTGCATTATTTTATTTTAAAGCATATAAGTATGAACAATATTCTCTTCTGCCATAAAAAATATTATACAGAAAACACAAAACCTAAAATCTGTATGACAGCCATTTCCTTGCTGCAACAAATGCAAACTATCAAAGCGCATTATAAGTTTTTGTCTAAAGTATTTATTTACAATACAAAAACTTTTGTACTGCATGACATAAAAAATACCCAGCGATTAAATTGCAAGGTCTTGACTAATCCAAATTTCGCATGGATATTGTGCAGAGATCAGCTATTCCTTGTCATCTAATTAACTATTTGACCATATCTTTATATAAAAAGTTCTCCATTCGTTCAACATAAGCGATCAGTAAATGTAATGTAATAGAAATGTTTCTCTTGCTAGTATGACCGATCCAGTGGCCTAGTGGTTAGAGCGTCCACCTCATACACCGGAGGTCTAGAGGTGGAACCCCGACCGAGTCAATCTAAAGTCTTATTAAAATGGTATTTAGAGTTTCCTCGCTATGCCTTCAGCATTAAAAGGTTAGTGTTAGGACTTGATGGCCTGGTGCCGGGATAGCAAGATGCCCCAGTGCTAGACATCAGTATAAATTGCCAAATTGCAGACATCGGTGTGATATGACCATATCACATTCACACAGCTTGTGGTTTGTTCAGTATCTCATCAGCTCTAATCTAGCGTCATTTATTCGGTATTTAATTGGCAGTTCTTTAGTGAGCCACTCTATCGTTTATTTGGTACCTCATAATTTAGTCTAGTTTTGTAAATTACTGCGTCGAGGTAGAAAATAATGAGATAACAAACATGACTCATCATCAGTGTCAAATTCCTCCTTGTAGTGCATCTAAAATGTTTGTCTCTTGATACAGCAGATTCAGTACAAAATATTATTGTGGTTGACGTTAGTAGCGAGGTAAAATGAGAGGTTTTTGCCTATTGCATCATTATCAAAATGGATCTTTTCAATGCAAAGTAATATGACTAGACTATGTACTTTATGACATGGAATTTTGCTTTTGCTGTAAGCTCAAAATAATAAAACGAATACAGAAGGCCAATTATTATTGTCAGAAATAACTTGATGGCTCCATTATGAGAACCACGATGGATTACTCTCCTCGAGCCATACAACCACTTAAAGGCTGCCTTCAGGTAATATCAGATGATGGTGACAAGCTGCTTGTTATAAATTAAGTTTAGACTAAACGGATCTCAAGTAGGCATGACAGGTGATGCCTGATCATTATTTTTAGATACAAGTGCTAGCGATTATTCAATTAGAAGTACGAAACTTACTTATATACTAGGACAAGTACGAAACTTACTTATATACCAGGACATCTGCTAATACTTTGCAAACTTTACACATATAGCTACATTTTCTTCTTCGTCAGTCTAGATGTTGGTCGCGCGTACTGGTCGCTGTGTCCTTTTATGCTTCCAAATATCCCTGCGCAAATTATTTGTCTGTGTTAATACAGAATCTATGTTTCCGGTTATGTTGTCCAATTTGTTGCCATTTATATGATATATGATTATATCTTTAGGATCAGAGCATGGCCTACATTAAAAACCATAGCGATGCGCTCTTACAACTTCATTGCCATCTGCCTTTGTTTATAACTGTTTTTAAAATGTAACCATTGTCATTTTAATTCTTCTAAGAATTTTATAACGTATGATGTGTCTGACGTAACCGTTATCGTTAGAGTCATACAAATTACAGATTATTGGTCGGACGTTCTCACCAAACCACGCTATAACACTGATTGGCAACCTATTTTACATAGCGTACCACTGTTTTCGGATTAATTACAAAATGAACGAGCGCGTTTCACCAGTAAGATAGAAAGACTGTTAAATCGAGATTTTTGGCTGCCCTTAGCGTGCCACACAAAACCTATTGACATGCAACCTTAGGGAACGCGTGCCGTAGGTTGCTGACCCCTGTTATGTAACTTTGTTAATTAAATTATTTGTTAAAGTTTTTCAAACCTGATGGTTTTGCTTATTTCTGTTACTTAGTTTATGAACACAGAGTCGTCAGAAAACAAGAATGAATCACATCAGAAAAACGTCGAAGCGATTGAACATGTAGAATGAAGAATTGCCACGACTGAATGAAATCTTTGATAGGTTTGTGATACTGGACTACTCCAATATGTGCAGACACGATTGTCTGCAGATTGTTGTAGGTTTTAATGAATTGGGTATATATGCCCATAAAACGTCAGTCAATATCATTAAAGATATGAATAGCATATCTTGCGCTGAGAAATGGCGTTAAACTCCAAAACAACAACAACGACTTAAGCACGACAGTTTATGACAAATGACATTGCACCAGATCATTTTGTCTGGGAAACTTTTAACGAAACAAAAGCATCAATAAGTACAGTACAGCAAATGAGCAAAGCTGACTCAGCGTTTTTGAGATTTTCCCAACCTTTTTCAAGTCGGATGTTAACAACAATTATAACACAAGAGATCTGTAGACCCCAAAAACGCTTGTCCATTTTTTATAACTTACAGCACTGTGCTCTGCCATGTTTGTTTCATGAATGCATAGAAGTTATGTTGATAAATGTTATTACAATGCAAGTGCTTCATTTAAATCACGCATTTGTGTTCGATATAGCTTGTGTTCCTTAAGAAAAGTGAATGTCACTCCAGGTCTGTTGGTGTCTAGTCGACCACTACATATGTTGAGACCATTCACATAAAAGTTCCTTATCTGTTATTTTCGAACAAAAAAGAATGGAAGGAAAAAGTATGTAGGGAGGAAACTTAAGACGAACAGAAGAAAGGATGTAAACTGAAGTTTGTATACGATGGAATTCGCCCCCACAAATTACTTGAAATATAGTTGAATTATGTACACGACCACCCACCGTGTTAAAGTATTTACATATATTCTACTGCAAACTGCTATTGGATGGATGCCAAATATTTCTTGTGGCCGAGAAACAAAAATCATACAAATATATACATGCACTGATTTATGTACGATGTTTTTTTTAAATCTTTGGTATGTAAGGTTTATTTGCGCTTAGTGATGCGAACTATAAATTGATAGATTTTATCTTTGTTTTTTTTTTTCGGTGTAATGCGATCTGTTCAATTATGTCCCTCTGTTTGTGGCTACTCTTTACATGAAAAACTGCAAGTATATTGCCTTAGCACAAGAACCTACCCTGATTAAATAACGGAACTCTTTAAATAAACTGCAGTATGCATTACGTTGATACACATCTCAATGGTCTCAATACCCCGTGAACAATTTAAGGGCAGCCTTGAAAGGTGATCACGCTTATTCACCACGCAAGTTAATTTGATGACGGTCATACATTCAACCCTAATAAACAACTTCATAAATTTGTTCTGATGTACTAGTTTGTCCTCGATATTTGTTTTGAAATGGTAATCATGTCACATCAGTTTCCTGATACACAATCCTACGTTCCCAATCACCCTTTCTTATCAGATTAGAAAATTAAAAAAAATTATCGCAAACGGCTTCTATAAAAGCATTCAAATATTCCTGTCGAGAATTGCTCAACTGACAGTTTCATAAAGTCGTCTCATAATTATGACAACCATGAAATATTGTTGTATAATGCTGTCTCTAGTTATTATGAAACCAGGCTTCAAACAACTTATCACTATCACGCATGGGTGAGTGTAGCGATGTTAAAATGCTCGAAAATATTATTAATGGTGGCAGTAGACAAAAAATTATGGTCAATTCCTCTTTTAATCTCAGCCTGTTGTCGTTCACTGTACCTGGTCTACCTCATAAAATAACATAATGAAAGATAAAATGGGTACACCTCTGAGCAAATTTATATAAACGCAACTGCAATTAGGTCTAAGGAGTAGGATCTAGGGTTTGCAGTACTTCCGTCAAGGCGATGGCTAAGGAATCATTTATAACGTACATTTTCATATTCATTGCTTCTCGACTATTTCTTTCTTTTTTGATACTTAGTACGAGTTTGGAGTTGGTCTCATAGCAGTATCAAGTCTGGTGTAAGGGGGAAGTGAATAGTGCTGTGTTGTAGACAAAGTCATGCATCTGGTATGATGAAAGTTATAGAGAGAGCAAAATTTAATGACGATTCAGATTGTTTATGATCCCAATATTTCATTCGGCTGAGGTGCATGGAAGTCATTACACACACGAACACACACACACACACACATATATATATATATATATATATATATATATATATATATATATATATATATATATATATATATATATATATATATATATATATATATATATATATATAATCTTTGTTTGTTACTGAGAGTAGAGTTTTGCCTGTCTGACTACTGTCATATAAGGTTTGTCTGATTTTTTTATCATTATAAGTAGCATAAAAATGTGTACCAAGTTTTAATTTGGCCTGGCCTTTTTTACGAATTAATGAATTTTTCCTTTAGAAATTATAAGTTTTCCAGAACATTCTGTTGTGTCGTAGATTAGGTGACAGTTAATATAATAGAGATTTTGTAAGCAAAATTTTTGCTTTGGTTTTTACATGCAATCTTAGGGTAGTATTTATGTTTAGATATAATTTGAAAGGAATGAGATATTTATATTTTTCATTGGAATTACAAAATAATGGTTGACTTCTTGACTAAAGCAATACTTGTCTAATTATTGAGAGGTCATTCAATGACGTTATGGATTATATAATTGTGATGCACCAATCCTATTAGTATATCAATATCTCCAAGATTATTGGTACTTCAACACATTTAATTTTGCTGCAATTCATTTAAGACATTGTATATTTTTAGGATTGTGATAGATCATTTAGAATTATCTGATATTTAATTTATAATACTATAAGAGTCTTTGAATTTTCACTTTATATTCAAGAGAAATAAATTGTTGAATTTTACTAACATTATATATTAGATAATACTAATAGAACACATCATAATTTTTCTCTTGTTATGAAGCCGTAAGACTAACAGAAGATTTACCCAATTTATGAATCATCAGCATCATCATCATCATCATCATCATCATCATCATCATCATCATCATCATCATCATCATCATCAATCCATTAACCTATGAGGTCGTTGGGGCACCACAGTTGACATTACAACCAAATCTCTCCATCTTTCCTGCTCTCTACTGCCCTTTGGGAATCTCCAATTTCCATGCCAGTCCAATCCTTAATCTTGTCTTCCCACCACTTTTCCTGTCTAACTCATCTTCTGCATCTATCAATGCTCCTTGCAAGATTGGTGTTGTCAGTCCATATGATCATCAGATATGACTTCAGTTTGCGCTTTTTTACAGTGGTCAAAAAGTCCTCATAGTATCCGATGGTTCGTTAGATCCTTCATTTGTTACTTGGTCAATGTATGAGAAACCCAAGATTTTGCGTTAGCATCTCATTTCGAAAGTTATAATCTTTTGTAGATCTGATTCGAGCGTCCATGTTTCACCAGTAAGCAGAAAGATGGATATGACAATGGAGAGCATCAGCCTTTTTTTGGAACCAAAACCATTGTTGGTATCTTTCCATATTGATCTCAACCTTTTTATTGCTGCTGTTGTTTGGGCAATCTAGCGAAGTAGTTCTGGTTTGCAGCCCTAATTGTGATAATTGATCTCAAATATTTAAAGCTTATGACTCTGTCCAGCTTCTGTCCACTGACCTATACTTCTGGACTGATGTCATTGGTGTTTTATGTCATTAGTTTGGTTTTCTCAGCGCTAATCTCAATACAGTATGCTGTGGATGTTGTGTCAAGGCGCTCAATTAAATATGTCAGGTTTTTTTTGTATCTCCTGCTAAACCATCAGTATGATCTGCCAAGCAAATTCTTGTGATTGTTCTTCTTCCGATGCTGACAGCCGAAACTAATCTCCTCTGCTACCATTGACGACCACAGCACTGGTGGCTTTGCCATAGAGGTGCTTAACAACCTGCACCAGGTTTGAGCTGATGTTGTACTTTCTCAAAGTTGTCCATAAGGCATACCATATAAAAGGCCTTTTTGAACTCTATAAAGGCTTTGGATTGATTTCGCTGATGATGAAGGTATTTCTCGCATAAAAGTCTGAGATTGAAGATTTGTTCTGTGGTAGTTCTTCCTGCTCAGAAGTCTGCCTGCTCTTCAGCAATAATTTTCCCTGTTTAAGGCTTTAATCTGTTGAGAATTATCTTTAGCATTACTTTGCTCGTGTGACTGGTCAAACTGAAGGTTGTGTAATTTGGGCATAATAGTAGGCTTCGTTTCTTGGGGAGTACGATGATCAAGGATTAAGTCCTTGTGGTGGGCCATTCTTCTGTCTGCTATATCTTGTTGAAAAGTGTTGCTAAGACTGTAACTATATCTCATTTCCTTCTGCTTGAATGATCTCTGCTGGTAGGTTGTCAATGCTGGCTGACTTTTCTTTTTTTAGTGACCTAACTGCAATTTCTACTTATGCCTGAGGGAAATATAGTACTGCTGGATCTCCTTGGTTCTTATGATTATACAATTCTGAGTAGTATTCTTTCCATCTTTTGAGGATCACTTAATCTTCTGTGAGGCATTTTCCTGATTTGTCTTGGATGGTAGAAGTGTTCCATTCTTTATGGGTTGTTAGATCTTTCACCAGTTGATATGTCATTTTGCTGTCATTTTATACTCACACTGTCTTCGATTTTGTAACATTGTCTATCTATCAGGGATTCCTTTGCATTTTTCATGCCTTTCATGATGATGTTTATCTCTGTATTTTCTAGCTCCTTCATGATTTGTGTTTTTTTTTCCCTTGTTTTCAGTTCTCTTCTTTTGTTGCATAGTACAAGGACATTTACTGTGGTCCAATGTTTCTTTGTTCGACGATATTTGCCAATGATCTTGCCAGCTGTGCTAGTCACTGCTGTGTTGGTTGTGGTTGTCAAGGACTCTGGGTCGGTGTCTTGGCTGTCCAGAGTCAATAAAGGTGCAAATTTACCACCCATCATTGCCTGAAATACTTCTGCGACGTTTTGGATCTTTCAATAGCGCAAAGTCAAATCTGATTCTTGGTTAGTTAGGCTTGTATGATCAGATGTTGTCATTAATAAATCATGGTCACTTCCAATATCTGCTTCTGCAAAACGTCGAGTTCTGGCTATATTCAGTCCTGTGACGAATCGTTTATTTACCAAGATGTAGTGCATATGGTTGTGATGTTGTCCATCTAGAATGTATCATGTCCTAGATGCATTGTGAGGGCTGAATGTGTTGGGTAGCACAAAATTGTTGTAGGAAGCAAATTTTAATAGCCTGAGCACTCTTTCATTTTGCATTGCAGAAGGGATCACATGTGCTTTGTCAGTTGTCTGTGAATCAAATACTACCTTTGCATTATATTTTCCTTGTACAAACAGGCTGTACTTCTTGGGTAAGTTGCCAGTGACATCTTGCAGTTGGTTATAAAAATTCTCCAGTTCGTTGTCATCATAGTAAGCTGTGGGTGCATATGTCTGTATGATTGTGATGCTGTAGAAGGGAGTCGCCCTCAGATGGAACATAATAAGCCTGCTTCTTGCGACTGGGAAGCAACCCATATTGATGTTCACAATGCACTTGTGGAGAAGAAATCTAACGCCATTTTTGTGTTTGTCTCCTCTTCCGCTGAAATAGAGCTTTTGCCCTTCTTTTGCTCTTTCTCCAAAGTTTTTCGACCTAACTTTGCCAATACTATCCCAATTGTACCTCTCCAAATCATGTGTAGGTTATTTCAACTATCCCACAGCCCTCAGTTTTCTAACGTTCCAAGTACTGATGAAAATGTAATTATGCCAACTTTTGTTTAAATAATTTTCACTGCGATTCTCGTATAGGTTACCTGTTAAAATAAAACGATGTCCATCTTTTACAAGTCTTAAACTATGAACTGCACAATATGGGAAGATTATATCCGATATATACATACCATACTGTTATCGCCAAATTATATTAAAATTTAATGGAATTCTTAACGATAAATCTTGCATAGGAGTTAACAGTTTTTAAACGCCGCCACCTATTAGCATTAAATCCATAACGTAACTGCAAGATTTTGTTGTCATAATTCTTTAACTCTATTCGAACAATTAATACCAATTGTAGAAATATCTTTTAATCATTAATTAAACGTGGCCAAAATGTAATAGAGTAATGCATAATCTAGTTGAATAAGCATTTTTCTTTGAGGGTGAGACATTGAGATACCGTTTACAAAGCTTGTGTCGCACTTTATTTATGAACCTGGGAAGTTAGTAAATGCTTGTGACAAAGTAACCTGTTGAATGCAAAAAATCAAAGATTTTCGTTGGTTCAACAGCAGATATTATCCTAGCATTGTACTATTTTTCTTATGTGATTAATTGTGAAATAAATTAATAGATATAATTTCTTAGCTGATTTCGCGGAAACAAGAGTTCTATCAAAACTCTCTGTATAATAGCTTAGTGCATTTGTTTCTCTTGATATCTGTAGTCACACACTCGCACTCATCATACCTACTGAAAATGATTTTATAAGGTAAATCTTTAAAATATCAGATTTATTTGAGAGTAGGAAAGAAGTCATTTCTAGCGTGTATAATTTATTTTGGTAGTAGCTTTTGTGCAGCTTTAGTCACAAAATAGAGTGCAATGGCCCAGCTGAAATTGGTTTAGACAAGTTAGTATTAAAACTTTTTAAAAGTGCTTTCAGAATACAAAGTAATTATTTTATTTACCGCGTCAATCCTATACCTGGGAATATCGAGTTACCACACCATAATTGGTAATACACTGAATGTCAGATAATGCTATTGGTGAATTTTTTGTGACGCAGTATTCCGTGGTTATATAAATAAATCACCTCCACACTCTTACAGATGTGTCAGCGCAGTCTGAATAATATTGTAAGTAATTCTTTTCTTATATGATCGACTAGCTTAATGTCATCATTTTGTTTAAATTTATTTTCCTTTAAGCATGCCAAACATATTAGCAGAAATTCATTTCTTTACTTTGAATGCGTCTTGCTCATTGTTGTTAAAAAAGAAACTTCTCGAAAAAGACAGATCTACAGAACACAATAGAAGTTCGTTTGATATATATGCTCTGATCAGACGTCATTCGTATTTAGTTATTTTGATGACTTTCATCAGTGTAGAGCATACCATATTCTTCACAAAAAATATAATTTATAAAGTTTATGTCATGTAATAGACTTTTCAGAAATTGTAGATCTTAGCATAGAGAATAGATAAGAGAATTAAACTACTCGATATTTATATGGATTTGAATATAATAATTGGATACATAAACTTAATTGTTTATAGAATTGTACAATCAAATAAATAAAATAAATTAAACCATTTTTTATTTTAAAATTTAGAAATATTTTTTAGATGTGGTCATTAACTTAATTATATGTTGAGAGAATTAATGAAGTGTGTATGTATGTACATGTGTGTGTGTGTGTGTGTGTGTGTGAGAGAGAGAGAGAGAGAGAGAGAGAGAGAGAGAGAGAGAGAGAGAGAGAGAGAGAGAGATTCTAATGCAATGGATTTACTTCGTGTCCCACTGTCCTCATTGTATTTTTATCAAATGGTTTTATGAGCCTATAAACAGAAAGTGAGTGTTATATAGCGCGAACGAAGGGTGATCTTTTAATTCAGATTTTGGCCTTACAGCGCAAATAATTTAACCAACTGTAAATTAATACCTAACTAAACCCGTATTCTTGGTATGGCAACGAATATCATGTAGTCCGGAAAGTTGTAACTGACGCAAAGGATAGCGTAAAACGTATCATTTACATTTTCATGTATAATAATGGTCTTTGCTGGTTTATCGTTGAAAACGACAACATGATGACCTTCAGATGTCTTTAGGAATTTAAAGAAAGTAAAATTTGATAAATACATGTAAAGTGAAGTGATTAAACAAAGCAACTGATGCCTAGAGAGGAACGAAATCCAAGCAGAGACAAATTTTCAAGCGTGAACATCAAGATGTATTTATTTTGCATATAACGAACACTAGTTTCAATTTTTATATTACTTAATAGAGCAACGGACTTTAAAGGCTTTATTTTGGACGGGGGTTGGTACTGTCACTGCCAGCACTTCAAACTCATAAATCAATCCACACACACACACATACACGCGCACACACACACAGTGTTCTTTAATGAGAAATAATATCTTTGCTAAGGGATTTTTGCCTAATATTTTTTGGTCTTGTTGAATTTTTATTGTTGTACTTGTCATAATCACCAGCGTCGCCATTATTTGTAAGTATATTGCATGTGCCCTATTATATTCTGCAGATGTATTATTTACCTCCCATACAAAAGAACAGATTACGTAAAGTTTTTATTAGACGTATTAAATGTTCTTACCAAAATCTTAGTGAAACACTTACGAAAAAACATAAGATTTCTTACTCTTAAAACTGGTTTGTGTATGTAATATCGTTTGTAATGTTTAGGAGCCAGTCCGTCTCCAGCGAAATCAAAGTTAGTGGAAGAATCTTCATACAATGCCTTACTTCTACATCAATAAGGTATGTATGTATGTATGTATGTATGTATGTATGTATGTATGTATGTATGTATGTATGTATGTATGTATGTATGTATGTATGTATGTATGTATGTATGTATGTATGTATGTATGTATGTATGTATGTATGTATGTATGTATGTATGTATGTATGTATGTATGTATGTATGTATGTATGTATGTATGGGTGGGTGGGTGGATGGATTATAAATGGCTGTTTGCAAGTGCTTCTTTCATAATTCTATGCATGTATATTGTATTTCAAGTGCAATCCATGCATATTGTATGTTGTAGATTTCAAGTGCTACTTTCCTTCTGCCTTATTGTAAATGGCTACTTTTAAGTACAACATTAATAATTCTAGTCATGAATTTTTTATTATTTCATCATGCAAGCTGTAAATAGATTATTGCGAGTGCTTAGATCTACTTTCCTTCTGTGTCACTGAATCTTGCAGTTTGCTAACTACTGAATTGATTATGTGGTTTGTCGTATGCCAAACGCTATGTTAGTTAGTACAAGTGTAGTAATAGTCTGTTAGGAAACTCGCCATATTACAAGTACATGATTCCAACTGTTGTTTTCATACAGACTTGGCCTTTGCAACAATGTAAATACTAAGTTTTATCAGTATCGTCTTTATTGTCCAGCTAGAGTCTCCATCTATTGTCATAATGGCATGCTAGAGATTAGCATGGCATTATGACAACAGAGGGCGTTCTAATTTTCTAAAGATTTTCTTTTACCAGAAATAATTAAATGCTCCCAACGCAACTTTACGGCATTCATTTTGTGTGGATAAACATTCAGTCCCTTTTTAAGGTGTACGTTAACAACGAAGTTTGTATCTTTCTCTAAAGCCACGTGCTTTCTAGAAGATCTTAGTGATTTAAAATCCCTTGCGAAAACAAAAGTAAAAGACACTACAGCAGGGTGGTCTATCTTCTTCCATACCGGTTTTGACGCACTTAAGTATTTACTTTTATCGGTTAAGAAGTCTACTTCTTAGTGAAATATCTCATTCTTTTGGAAACATCAGTTATTTTAGCAAAGTGAGAATGAGAAACGACAATTAAATATTCCAGTATGCTCTTCTTAAATAGCTTTCATCATAGGAACCCGAGCTGTAAGGTCTGATAAAGCGCAAAGACGTCTATTGTTTCTGCGATGCTATTGTACATAAGCTCTTGTAAAAATAATATATTTCAAATCAACATCAAAATCACATTAAAAAATGTTTATAGGTAAAATGACATTAAATATTAAGCACTTTAAAAAGTAAAAGGACAGGGTATCAGTGCCTCAAAAAAAGGGACGCGGTCGTAGATTACCAGGAACGCAGTATGGTCAAAGTCTAAGGCTGCCCGGGACTGGTCGCTAAAACTTCCCATGTTCAATTTTGATTTACTTGATGCTGCTCGGCAATTAAGCATAATAATTTTCAGAGGTGTTTTCAGGCCTGATCAATTACCAGAAAAACCAAAGCGCGTAGAACCTAGTATCATTAATCTCGATGAAAGTTTCAGCCCTGGTGCTCATTTAGTTGCTTGCGAGGTTGATCAACGTGGAGTTGTTTATTTTGATTCGTATGAATTGGTACCACAGAGAGAATTTGTATGGTACAGTGGATTAGCCAATGTTATACCAATCTGGTATTAAACATTATTAACAAAAACAATAACGGATCCACCAATATGCGGTCGAGAAGTGCTTGTGGTATTTAACGATGCACCAAGGTCATCAATGCTTCCTCGTATAGTTGTGCACCATCACGTCGCTTTAAACAGGTTAATGGTTTACAATGGTTGATATTTAAGGAAGATCTGCTAAAGGAAAGCCCTAGGGCGACATTGATTTATCCAAATATGCAATAAGAGATGAATTTACTGAACTAACAACGTTGACGTTGACACAATGAAGTTATTGTTTTTCAGGATCAGCAAGGTCGGTTAAAAAACGAGCAATATTCCATTAATATATATCTTATTTTGCTATTTATGTGCTCAACCGAAGATAACTTAGTGGTGTTTAATAAAACCGGTAAAATTCAGAACTCAGAGGAATCATTAAAACAATCATGGGTGAGATTACTGGACGTATTACAAAATTGGAGATGTAATTATAGCGATCTTAACATGAGTAGAAATATCAATTACAAAATCAGAAGATGGCGTGGCAGTAAAAATACGTGAACAACAACACCACCACAGCCAGAACCGAGATCCGTAAGTGGTGTGTTGATATAGCCGGTGATGTACTTACTGGCGATCTCAACATGACCGAAAATAGAATTGTTATTTTGAGAGAACCAGAAACATACGATGACGCTGCAACAAAGAAACACGTGGAGAACAGCAACATAACGATGATGACTTCGATAATGGCGATCAATTATAGAATGACCACGTTCAGATCTGAATATGTTAACCGTGTAACCGCGTTTGTAATTTTTCGTAGCAAAATAAATAGAACCTAAGATAATTTCTTTGGAAATCCAACGGTTCTCAAGAACAAGCTCTCTGAAATCGGTGGAAAATCAAAGGAATTCAAGATCTTGTAATTTACACGATACCGCTCATCAACGCGATATGCATAGTATAATCTGAATAAGGGAATCTGGTCATAGCAAAACAGGTCTATCAAACATGCTGCTCAGGTCACTGTAGAGGTTAGGGTCTCCGTGTTTAACGCCGCGAAATTTGAGATATTTATGATTTTCTTAACCCTCTCAGTCATGTTAGAAAACAAAATTTCAATCGCAACGACGTATTGTGGTGTCTATAATTCGTCGCGAAAACACCTCAGTTGGTATCTTATTATATACATAGTGAATCCTACAATCCTTTCGGTATAATCAAGTTTATGCGTGGAAAACATCACTGGAGAAAATTATCGACGACAAAAGTCAAGAAAGAAGATATCACAGACGAATCATAGTCATCGATAATATTGCATACTCCGTTTTCTCGCTAGTTGCTGCAACAACGACGATAATCAGTACGTTATCGGCGACGCACGTGATACTGCCTATGGGTGAAATTTGGGTCCTTGCTGTTGTCGATGTTCCTCGTATGTTCAATATTACCGCTAAAACATATCTGGGTATGCCAGTAAGAAATGCACAAACACACAGAAGTAACTTAAGCTTATATATATATATATATATATATATATATATATATATATATATATATATATATATATATATATATATATATATATATATATATATATATATATATATATATATATATATATATATATATATATATATACATGTATAAATATATCATCGATACTGTCAGCGGGGATAAACAATGGTGCAATATCAAACAATGAAATTTATGCAATTAGGGATATTTATTATCAATATCACAAGAATACCAACACATCGTTGCAATTGTTACCAACGCCACATTTGGAATCCGCCGTATAGATAATAATTTCTGAAGAAATAACGGCAATACTTGAACAGATCATCAATAACACATGGCCACCAACGACCACAATATCAGCAACATCAACACGGCCAGAATTCGATATTGGTTTTCCAACCTCGATAAAAGCCGCCAATGGTGGGTCACTTGATATCGCACTGGCACAATTAAGACTTCATTATAGATGGCCAAATATGAAAATCATTTGGTAGATTAGATGCCAATAACTGACTCGTATTCTTGCATAAAACAGCAACTGATGCAGCTGGTAGGCAAGCCACAATCTGGGAGGTAGATACTATCTCAACAGGATCATATAAAATCAAACAAATCAGTTATGGACTCCAGCGCAGAAAAAAATCAATAATAATAAATGAATGAAAGATCGCTCTCAAGGTACATGGGTCAACGCTGAGTGCCGCCATTGAAATATCAGCGGGGGATTCCAGGGAATCCAATTACGCTAACATATACATATCGTCGATGAGAATTGTGCTGGATGGCCAGCACCATATGTTGTCAAACTACCACGTACAGCGCAATCTGATTTTCATTTACTGGACGATCCCCGTCTTAGGAGGCAAAGAGTTCCAGGGTTACTGATCTGCTCGAGAAATGGCTGTGTCTGGATAATAAATTATTTCAAGGAGAAAATTCGTCAACGCGATCACGAAGGAGTGCGAATGTGTACAACAAGGACCAAAATATATATTTAAGAAGTATATACCTGAATATCCTAATGAATTTCTTAGATCAGGCAATGATTTTGAAATGAGACATCTAAGAAACATGAGTATCAATGCTTCACATTTATCAGCCTATATTCGTGAGGAAACCATATTTGAGAAGGACCCGGATAAACAAAACTTATTTTAGAATCGTTATAAGATCACCTGAGAAGATATGAGTACACTCATAATATCCAGACTTGATACTAATAAGATGAAGCATGATATCAATGACACAGCTGACGAATATATTCCGAAGATTGTTGAAGCCCTACAAATATTCTCAGACATAACAACGATTCATCAGTTGGTGGACGTCATTTGTCGCCCGGCATTGTCAATATCACGTCGACTGTTTCTGTAAATCTATCCTTGACTCAGTCGACGGTATCTATACCTCGTCTGGGCAAGCATTAGGGCAGACCTAGCAGGGATATGTTCTTTGCAGCCTTTCTCTGGATGTCTCGCCCTGTCATTTGATTGTGTCGGTGTCAACTAATCCTGTTTATTTACGACATCATTAACCGTCGCTGCCACGAATACCTTGTCGTCTAACCGACCAAGATGATAATGTATTGGACACAGGTGGTGAAGAATTGAATGTTAGTTTGTATGTGCCTGATAGGCCATAACGGCACACAACTGATGAAAAAGAAACATCAACAAAAATCTTTGTCGTTAATTTCTTTTGGGTCTTTTTTTATTGTTGTTCTCATCCTGTGATAATTTTAATATATTCCAACACAAATCGCTTAAGTTGTCTCGTACGTGCACTTACAGCCGCTCGAGTTTCATAGTTTTGATCGTATTTTTCAACGGCGCTTGCCAGTGGAACAAATTTAGGTATATCATGTTGTTCTTGTAAATGCGCCAATGACAGTTACGTTTCGCGCTTAACCAATTTGATACATTTGTACTCTGCCACTAGTGTATATTTGCCGCTAGTTTATATTTGCCACTAGTGTATATTTGCCACTAGTGTATATTTGCTCTCTTCACGTCGCTACTGTATCATCTAAAAATCATCTTTGATTTTTTCAACATCGAGTAGAATCGCGAGACCATCTAGCTGCAATTGGTCATCGTAGAAATAATCTCGTTAATATTTTCCTGGTTCATTATCCAACAAATGTATTTCGTTAATAAAATATTTTATCAAGACCAATTCCATAACATGTTCATGGATCATGTAAACGTATCGTGATGAATCCATGTGGGATTTCCTGACGTGTGAGAAGTTTTTACATTTACCAATGCCCATGTCGTCGGCACAACATGTGAAATGAATATTTCAACCCCATTAAAAAAAACAACAAAGCACAGTTATCTCTAATTACTTTGGGGATCTGAGTATACCGCTGGGTGACGTCAATGACATCTGTGTTATTATATCTGTCCTTCGAAAATATTCTGCCTCTTTTGCTTGTTTATTAAGCATGACAAAATCGTAAACCACCATATTGTTGATATGCACGTTAAGGTACATCTACGGACGGCACATCATTGATATCTCTGATAAATTCAACAACATCGTCCCCGGCCGCTGAAGATTCATTAAATTTCTTAAGAACATTATAGCAGATGGCGCTACTAAAAAAAAGCTTGTCCCATTTGAGCTACCTCATTATCAGATTGAGCAACAAGTGGGTTTTACCCTACACAGATGTACTACTATAGTAGCTCGAATCGAATTTGGTAACATAGATGATGCTTGACCGGAGCTTACTCACATGTTGCTGAAAAGTCAATCATGTTCATATTTTACAGATATAATATTATTTATAATCATGAGTTTACATTATTTTTGATGCAAGAATGTCACCGATACAAACTTTTGAGCAACCACTTAGAAAAATAAAACGATAGCACTTACAGATAAATGTGTAAAATTTGGCACACAATAAAATTTGTGAGTATTCCTATTACACAAAAAGGTGGCGATATTGAAAAGGCACTCCTGAAATATCTGGAACGCCATGAGCTAAGTATCCTGGGAAAACACATCTTCCAGGAGATTATAATTATTTTGTTCCTGGATGTAGCCTTGATATTAGACTTAACAAAAAAATCAACTAAAACCTGACTTATTTCTGGAAAACGCGATCGATGAAGCGTGCCATATTTATGATGTCACTTATAAAAATCCAGATTTACAACAACGAAAGTGTAACGGATATTCAGCTTATTCATATGATGAAATCGATAAAAAAATTAAATCATACGAGAATCACTCGCGAACTGCTTGATAAGATCGGTGATTGAGGGTAAAATAGGAGCTGACAATTGAACACCAACAATTACATAGTGTATTATAGTCCGATCGGATACTAAAGAGGTACAGCGGCAATGAAAAAATCACCAATTAAGCAGGTGTTACACTAACTGTAGCCACAGATTGGTTGTCATTGCCTGCCATATGACAAATTTATCTTCTACGACCCAAAACAATTCAACACGAACGATTTAATATCAGCACACCTAATGAAATGTATGAGGCAGATATATTGTTTCTACCACATGACGTGTGTAAACAGCGCACATATAAATACGCGTTGACTGTCGTAGATGTTGCAAGTAGATACAAGAGGCTGAACCGTTATCGTCTAAAACGGCTACTGAAGTCGCAGGAGCGTTTGAACAAATTTATGCACAGCGACTCTTTGGACATCAGTATACCTAATAATTCCTGCATGTTCAGGACAGATATCGAAAATGGTTTGCCAGACTACCTCATGTGATGGCCGCGTTAAACAACGAGTTCATGAGTGTAATTTACATGAAACCTGCCAATGCAAACAAGAGATAACACATACCATGACGAAAATCACCAGGTCCGCTACAAAAAGCCAGTGTTGAGTAGTAACAAAACTCCCCAGCTAGGTATTTATTTGAACCTGGTGAAATTGAGGGTGGTGTAGCAGTGTAGCATGAGCAACTTGATCCATGTGGAGTGTAACAACACATAATTTTCAGCTTGGTTAGATCTATTACGCAGCCACCAATATACAGACTAGATTCAACAGGCCCAAAAAGTGGATGCCTGCGTGACTAAATATAGGTCATTCCTTAAAACACCAGGTTATTACCAGATTGGATATTTCGTCCCAGACACTACTAGTAGCTTCCAACTCTCACGCGCCAACAAATAACGCTAAGGCTTTGATGAACGAATTTCCTCAACGTCTGTTACATTAAAGACCTGAAGAGAAACATTTTCGCATGTGTGGCCAAGACACTTATCGACTATGTCCACAGTAAATTGTCGTACGGCATCATTAAAATATAGCCACAACAGACGCAGGGATTATTTTGTCATTTTAACAGCATCATGACAAACACCACATAAAGATAAAACTCGGGTAATTTTTGTCATCTCGTGCATAATTTGTCAGTTATTTTCTTTACTGCGTTCACAATTCCTGGTGACACTTTTCTTGTTTGTGACGCTATTGTTAGCTTCAACGCGTAGACAACCCTGTGTAACTATAATATTTTTGTTACTCTAGACACAGACAGATAAACTAAATTTGACAATTTTATGAGATCATCGACATTTAGATATTGCTATCTGATATTGTTAATCACTGAGACGAATGAATTGTTATCGCATATCCCAGACTCCAGCATGATGAGTTTGGCTTCTGTTGTGGAGCGACTGCCGCTTGCGTTTTCGACACCGACAACGCATGTTGTACAACCTCTCCTGGAACCTCGAAAACATCGTTAAGGACGAGAGTTTGTTTTTGGTAGACATCTCTGTTGTCTACTGCCGAAATATCAACAAGTATATTTTATGTGCGTGTATCTGTTGGTCAATAATATAATTGAAGTAACTTATCGGAAAATTTTTTCTTGCTAAGTTCAAATATTTAATGCTGCAGTGAATCACAAACGTTTTTCCTGGATACAACTATTGGATCATTCAGACGCCATACGTTTCATAAATCTGACATTGGAGTCGCTAAAAATACTGTATGCAGCATTTCACATTAAATTTTGTCGGGGTGTAATCTGACTAACTATTTTAGTTGCTCATCCTGCGATTGATGGTCGTACAAAACCTTTTCATAGTGGCTAACATGAATGATCAACCATTGATGTTGTGATTCACCTGTAAACGGCGTAGGCTGTGCATGATCGCCACATATGATAATTGATTTTTTGATAACCATATGCAGCATTTCACATTAAATTTTGTCGGGGTGTAATCTGACTAACTATTTTAGTTGCTCATCCTGCGATTGATGGTCGTACAAAACCTTTTCATAGTGGCTAACATGAATGATCAACCATTGATGTTGTGATTCACCTGTAAACGGCGTAGGCTGTGCATGATCGCCACATATGATAATTGATTTTTTGATAACCAATCAAAAAAACATTTCTAAAACATCTCTGAATACTGTACAAATCTCACCGCAGATAATTAGTTTGAGGAAATATTTCTCATCCATTAGTTATGGGGTCCATGCATCACCACAATCATGTCAGAGATTTTAAATAATTATATCGCGCGTGTTGTTTAAACAGAACCATCTGGACCATTCAGATATACCGTCAAAGTCTCTTGATTAGATTGCTTCCTGACAGTCATGATGAAATATGCGATCATTTATCGTTACGATAATAAATATATGTTGTTTTAACTTCAGCGGACGCTGAATATTTAAGTATTAGTTCGCGTTGTATTTGCCTCGACCCCAGTTTGAACATCTGGTGTCTTCTTCGATAAAGAGCTCAAGAAGGTCGATGCTACAAGAAATAATATAAAAAGAATCTGTGGCGACTCCAAATGCGTCAATGGAATATCGGCTGATCATCGATAATAGGCTTTTTGATGAGTATGCCAACAAAGATGATTTCAAATGTGTTAAACGTGAGGAGAATTTCCCTAATAGTAGATAACTATTATACCTACGTTTTTTATATCTTGCATGATTGCATTTATCCGCGACAACATCACACCTCGTGCCGCTGTGTCTTTGATAACAAAATCTAATCAGGGTGTATACGTGATTAATCTAGTAAAGCGCGTACAAAAACTGCCGAAACTACATAGGGTTATAGTTGTATGGTTGGTCAATACCGGTAAAAAATATATCCTTTAGAATTTTTATCTATTATAACGACATTATGTCGCCGTGAACCTTAGCAGGGTCTTGTTTATCACGAATAACTCAAATCAGACCATGTTCATTATTATATTAAGCAATAAATTTTATTCTAACGATTAGTTTCTGTCATCAAAAGATTATTAACGATAGCAGATAATTGCTTGTCATATATTGTAGTATCAAAAAAAACTTCATAGCTATTAACATTAAATGTTGCAAAAAGAGGAGACGCACCATACTTGATAAATTCATTATTTGCTTGCTTGATAAAATAGTATTGTTGTGACTCAAATTATATTTCTTTTCTGTCACTCGGTAATCTGTCAAAATCTGATTTGGTGAAGTGCTCTGTATGAATTGCAGATAACGTTGTAAACTCATATTGTATTGCTTATAGTTATCTAATGAACCTTTTGTTGAGGTTCAAGTCTGCTTTTGATTTTGGTAATGTGATTTTGTTGGTGGTGAGATCTTGATAATTTTGCTGCACTAATTTAGCTTCGTCCTATCGACTCATTCTTTACAATTACTTTTCTTATATATATATATATATATATATATATATATATATATATATATATATATATATATATATATATATATATATATGTATGTATGTATATGTATATATATGTATATTAATGTATGTATGTATGTATGTATGTATGTATGTATGTATGTATGTATGTATGTATGTATGTATGTATGTATGTATGTATGTATGTATACTTTTATATATATATATATATATATATATATATATATATATATATATATATATATATATATATATATATATATATATATATGTGTGTGTGTGTGTGTAATTAAATTTACATCTAATGAGAATTTAGCTAATAGTATAATGTTAAATTAGACATATAATAGTTGTAAGTGGCTGATGATAGGGTCATCTAACTAATATGGAAATAAATGTCGCAATGATTATTGTGAGCTTCATTTACAGAGCGTTCAAAGTAAAATAACTGGCCCAAAACCATGTTTAAATTGTGAAGTTGGCGTTAAGGGAAATAGACATCAACTTGTAGCCTGTGCTGGAAGAAAGTATAGTGATTAGAAAAGATACTTCAAAATAACAAATGCGTCTGATGATATCAAAACAAAAAAAAATCCTAAGATAACATATATATATATATATATATATATATATATATATATATATATATATATATATATATATATATATATAATTAGTGAAAAATCTCTTAAACAAGTTTGTTAAGACTTGTCCGGCGCCCCTTAGATTAATTAACCCTCCCATGTTATTCACATCATGAATAATTGTATTCACATTTTTTAACACATAATAAAATGTGTCACATATAGTTTATGTTGCTGTTCATTGATCATTCCAACTGTTCCATGGGTTATTTTGCCTATTTGGTCACACACACACACACACACACACACACACACACACCTCTATCCAGCATTTTCTCTGTTCTCATCATCCTGCTGCTGCAGAAGCGAGCAAAGTAAATATCAGAATTGTAATACGTCCTCAGTTGATGAATAAAACTTAAACGACATCTCATGTCAAATGTCTCACAGACATTCCAGACCTCAAATTGGCCGGGTGAGTCATTGATTTATTCAGAGATACCGGAGCAGTTAGTGATTATCCTTAAACTCCAGGGTACGAACAACAAACAATTAACAATTATCCGTCTTAGGACACGAAACACAAATAGAAAGTCTACAAACAATGTTCGCTCGCTCCATTATTTAAACAAGTCTCCATGGCAAAGGATGTTTTGCGTTTTTACTTAAACCCGTCAAGAATGTATAGGGCACAATTGCCAAGCCGTTTCCCGTATAGCTGTCGAGAATTTATAGGATAAAACTGTTTTGCCAAAGCATGAACACTAATTACTAGTATAACCTAGATAATAAATGAGACGTCAGAGTGCTAGTAACTGACTGGCATCCCAGTGTTGGGGAGAATCACCTTCTATTTAAAAACGAAGGTTTTGTGTCTGTTCTTTTTCCTGCTTCCAGGATCACTTACGGAAAGTAAATTATATCACCATTTATTAATAAATAGTTTTTAATAAAATTTCAAAAATTAGACAGATTAAACATACAATAGTCGATTGAACAAATAAAATAATATCCTTCGTAACATGGAACTTTATTTCTAAAAATTTAAACATCAGTGCCTGACTCAAACTCGCCATTAGAATGCATCGTTTCAACTAAAAACCTAATTAATGCAAACAAGTCGTGAAGGTCTGACAATTATTTTTTACAATCTACAAAGACATTGTACTGTATTCACAAGAAAAATTGCAAATATACACAATGAATTTTTTTCTTCAGAATACTCCGTTCATAACGCCTTGTGAAAAAATGGAGAAGATTAGAGAGGTCCATTTTAAGGGTACGCCAAAAGCACCCTGTACCAGGTATTTAAGTATAATATAAAGATTCCATATTTATTATTGAATTTGGGTGGGGGTAAAAAGCTTATTGTGACATTTGACACCACATTTTGTTAACTTAGTTTATTTGAAACTTGCTTCATCGGAATTCTAATATCTTATCACTTAACAAAAGATTCGACTCTATGGTCTGTTGTTTTTTACCATTTCTACCAAAACATTGTATATCGTCGCCAGCATTGTGAATCATTCTTTATGCCGACCACTAACACTGTTCTAAAATGATTAAGCTAAACAATTATTACAAAAAATGAATAAGTTCTAAGTTACACGACTACAATTAAAGCTATTGACCCATATAGTACTATTTCTTCTCGATTCGTGCCCCGATCATATGATGTTAACAATCCAAATATTCAAACAAAAAGAACATATCTGATATGATATTTGAAATAAATATAAATTTTTATACTTCAATGATAAGTTTGATGCGACGGTCACGCTAATATTTGGGGTATTAAAAAAATTATAAAATATTATTAAATAAAGCATTTCCTAGAGGGAGTAGTGTGAAAAACAGATCTTATGCCACTCTTTTTATCTTCGTCATAAACATGATTTATGCATAATAAAGGTTCAATATATTGCAAAAATATAGCCATATGTCAAATGTCTTTTTTTTCTTCTATAAACTCTTTTTTTTGCAAAATTAGGTCGCTTCTTCTTTCCTAGCATTTTACCGCCTTACCTATCTGATTCTTCAATAAGGACAAAATTGACCTAGGTATGTCACAAACATAATTACAGTTCCTTGATAACATATTTTTAAATATAAAATATTTCTGATTTTGTAGAATACGCCTTTAATTTTAACTTAAAGCTTCAAATAACTTATTTTTTAAAGCTTTTTTTTTCTCAAAAAACAATTTTAGCACAAGCTCTAGGGCGTGGTTTCAGAAATCTTACCCCAAATACATACGAAATTAAAACCTTTTATTTAACAAAAATATACATATCCTGGGCTGTGCTATACATATAAAAGTTACGATCTGGCCAAATTTAACAAAAATATACATATCCTGGGCCGTGCTATACATATAAAAGTTACGATATGGCCAAATTTAACAAAATATACATATCCTGGGCCGTGCTATACATATACAAGTTACGATATGGCCAAATTTAATAATAAATATACATTATCTCGGCTATACATATGAAAGTTAATATCTGACCAAATTTAACAATAAATATCCATATCCTCGGCTCTACATATAAAAAGTTACGATCTGGTCAAATTTAACAAGAAGTTTCAAACTTCCAATGGTCTTATGGTGATTTATCAAATTTATTCCCAGAACATGTTGTCTGAATTCACCAAGTATAAGGACATTGTATAACAGGTTTCAGAGTCGAATCCATTGACTTTTTAATAAAAATATTCTTTACCTTTAGTTGACACCAGTTGGTCAGTATTGTGCTCATAATACCATAAAACACTACTACATACTGTTGCATTTTCTATTTTCAACTTTTCATAATAAACACTTTCATTTCTCAGAAAAATAAAGAACCAAAGGATTCATCATTGTAAAACCAGTGTTCCATTTACAGTAATTTATATTGTCCTCCAATTTATATCCTTTCTTTCCATTTACGTCATCATCGATGTACTGAAGTTTAATCTTGTTCCTTTATCGTTGGAGTATATATATATATATATATATATATATATATATATATATATATATATATATATATATATATATATAGATATATATATATATTTATATATATATATATATATATATATATATGCATATATATATATATATGCATATATATATATATATATATATATATATATATATATATATATATATATATATATATATATATATATATATATATATATATATATATATATATATGCAATAAACTGACGACGAAGAGTGCGAAAGTAGTATCTAACTAGGCTAAGCGCTTTCGACCTTTAATAAGTCTTTTTCACAGGCATATGCAAAACATAGACAAAACAAACAAATAAAACATGAAAAAGTTGTGTTTTTAAAACTCTACATGGCTGTTTCTACATCAATTATTCATATAGATGCATTATGTCTCAACCAACCTATATAGACTTTTTGCATATACTGTAGTACCTCGAGTCCGCAGTTGTTCGGATTTTGACTCGAGTTTGTACAGATCTTAAATTACGGTCAATGGTGAAATCGAAGATGATGCGAATAGAAACGGTAATTCCGGCGCCATCACTGATCCAAACGTCAAACGTCAAATTCGACGAACAACTATTGCAATTTCTCCAGTATGTCACAAACTGAACGAAGTGTGTCCATCTGGTTTAAAAATTTAATTATTCTTAAATACGACTATCTTAAGTTATAGATAAACAGACGCAGTTAGGATAAATTAGCAGAGCTGAAACTAGCGAGGGGTGCGGCATGGTGTCTTTACTTGTGTTATATTGTTACAATTTAGATTCCAAATTTTCTTTGTAATGAACCCTGTGGGCATTAGAATCGAAGGTGCAGTTAGACTATAAGAAGATCTGCTAACAATGGTACATAAATGTTAACTCAGATCGAGAATGTTCTATGCAATCCGCAATCCTGTTGGGCACAGTTAGAGAAAACATTAAATGAAGCAGACAAAAGAATGGATTGGAAGACAACATCAATGAGTGTACAGGCATGGACTTTGCAAACTTCCAAAGAGCAAATGAGAACAGATCAAAATGTTTTTCGTAAAGTTATCAGTGGCACCCCTACGTCCAGCCAGTTTTTTTTTATATAAAAAAACAACACATCTTTACCTAGCAAAATTGCGACGCTTTTTCTTTCCTAGTATCTAACCGCCTTACTGTGAGCACATATATCTATTTGATTCTTCACTAAGGACAAAATAGACCTAGTTATGTAACAAACAATTACAGTTCCTAGAGAAAATATAATTAAGATGAGATGGGAAGATAGCATCAAAGAGTGGACAGGCATGGACATTGCAGCGTCCCAAAGAGCAGATGAGAACATGTTAAAATATTTGTCGCAAAGTTATCATTGGCTCCCCTACGACCAGTCAGGTTATGAAAGAAACGAAAATAAAAACGAACTTAGTGTTTGACTTACATTGTTAGGTATACCATTTATAGTAATTTTCTATGCCTTTTGTTCTGTCTTTAAGATTTCACTCGAAGAAAAGAATCGTAAATCTTTGCAGATTCAACGTAAATTTCCAACATGGTACCGATCATGACCCTAAAGACATTGACCTACACTTTGATGTCCGTTTTAACCACGGTTCTTCCCAGAGGGTTGTCCTCTGCAACGATAGGAGGGATGGCGTGTGGAGGAATGAAGAGAGAGAAAAATTTACTTTTCCTTTCTCGGAAAATGAGGAATTTTACATCAAAATCGAGCTGTACGACAACTGCTACAGGGTAAAATACACAAGTTTTGTTAAATTCTACGTATGCATATATTCTATATCTTGATTACACCGAAAACTACCGCAGGTGTCCTTACAGAGCGCACATACAACATCAGACAAAGCTGACCAAGATAAACCTTCGCATAATCCGCATGTAGATCGGAGAAATGTGTTCGATTAAGTAGAACTTTAAGTGTAGACTTAATTCTTGCAAACAGTTATTGGACTGCATATCTATGTTGACATATATAACACGTTAGATCATGTTATACAAGAGCATGGTACTCCTTAAAATATACAGCAGAGTCAAAACCGCTTAGTTTTGGTTCATATTCAAAAATACTTTTCTTGATGTTCCATGAATATGTTAATTTGTAGTCCAGTCTTGGACAATTTTGGAGATTCATGATATTACGGTAACTGATTTATCGGGAATCCAGTCGATTTATCGGGAATCCAGTCGATTTATCGAAAGATTTTTTATGAAAACATATTTAGAAGGACTGGAGTAAAATTTGCAAGCAAGAGTACATAACTTCTACAATACTTTCTACTACTACAACTGCTACTACTACTACTACTACTACTACTACTACTACTACTGATTATTCTTATTCTTATTAATCTTAGTAGTAGTAGTAGTAGTAGTAGTAGTAGTAGTAGTAGTAGTAGTAGTAGCAAACATGAAAACGTTGTTACAAACATTTTAGTACCGTATCAAACATATCCATTGCAACATTGTTTAATTTTTATTTATGAGGAAATGTTATATTTTAACTAAGATTCAGTTAGGACATATTTTCGACAGAAAGGAAACATTAAGGTTTTCTTTTACTTGTTCTTACTACATCAAACAGATATTTATCGCAAAACTCCCTAGCTCAATAGGCAATTGATATAATTGATTTATGTTAACAATGTCAGAGTAAGAAGAAAGTAATAATGACATCATAGTTCGTTTTGTGTTTTGCGTGGGGGAAGGTTGTTAACGATGGTGTCTTCAAAGATATTCATTTTATTGTTGTGAATAATACAAATACATGTTTAAACACCTGACAATGTTGAAAGCAGAGTCGAAACCCAGCATGCTCTTCGTTTTTCGAAGAACTACATGCTATTCATTGCCACATTATTGTAAGAGCAGTCCTGAATTATGTCATTGCTTTGAACTTCAAATGATTCAACATTTGCAAGAGTGCTATAATACTCACTTGGTTGTTACCACTAGCCTTTAGTTGATACCACTAGCCTTTAGTTGATACCACTAGCCTTTAGTTGATACCACTAGCCTTTAGTTGATACCACTTGTCTTTAGTTGATACCACTAGCCTTTAGTTGATACCACTAGCCTTTAGTTGTTACCACTAGCCTTTAGTTGATACCACTAGCCTTTAGTTGATACCACTAGCCTTTAGTTGTTACCACTAGCCTTTAGTTGATACCACTAGCCTTTAGTTGTTACCACTAGCCTTTAGTTGATACCACTAGCCTATAGTTGATACCACTAGCCTCTAGTTGATACCACTAGCCTTTAGTTGATACCACTAGCCTTTAGTTGTTACCACTAGCCTTTAGTTGATACCACTAGCCTATAGTTGATACCACTTGCCTTTAGTTGATACCACTTGCCCTTGGTTTATACTACTCGGCCAAGGCTTGAAACAACCTTACATAATGATATATAGTTAAATGAACATGTTCAAAATCATCTGTAGAGAGGAACTATTTAAATATATTTTCTGGATGAAGCACCATAAATAAGATCTTTATTAAAACCTTTGAAGTGATGGCTATTATTATTATTATTATTATTATTATTATTATTATTATTATTATTATTATTATTATTATTATTATTATTATTGCCTCATTGACTTTTGCTATAAGTAGAAAGAAATGGTGTGAAGAAACTTTAAGTGATGTTTTAAGTGATCTAATTGATTTTATTTTAATTTTAAGCAATTAGGTCTGTTTGGAAACAAATGTACTGGCTAGGGTAGTTTCAGAGTGATAGCTAATAAAATAGTAACGATAATTTATTTGTATTTTCTATCCAAAGACTCATTTCCTGTTTCAGGTTTTGGTTGGCGAAGTAGAACTTCTCGTCTTCGATAAAAGGAAAGGTGCAAAGCCAGTGGATACATTCAGAATCGACGGTGACGTTCACATAAAATCGCTGAAGATCATTTGAGGTCCTACTTCTACCAGTTAAGATAGCCTGGTACCCTGACCTTCTATTACGCTCCTCACTCGAGGTCAAACATGTACCACTGGATGGCTAATACCTGTAGACCGAAGTCATACATAAATGCGTTCGGAATAAAGAAATAGCATTCAATCAATTATTTATATCCGTGTCTTCACTGGCTTTTTGTAGTTTTAGTCACAACGACGTTAAGAAAAGAAGTATTGAGTGATTGTTTAAAGTGTTGCTATACATGACTGTCATATTTAATCAAGGCATCACTTGGCATGGGTGGGTTTACAATGAGAGAATTCTGACCACTATATGAGGTCATTGTACCGGGCTATCAATCAGTCAATATTCAAGACGTTTTCAAAATGTTATACTGCATAATCCATTTTGAAAGTGACTCGTTGTTTAAGCTGTCATTTAATGAAGAGGTAGGACTTAACCAGATTCTGTATTCAAGAAAAAAAAACTAAAAAAAAAAAATAAATAACAATCAACAGAAAAAAATCCAAATATTGTTTACTAACTTCAATTTATATATGATACAATTTTATTCAATGTATGCTTCTCTTATATTATTAGAGAAATATTAAATTACATATGCAAATCTAAACACAATAATTATTCTAAAAACGTTTTGCACATATAATTATATCCACAATCTAAAAATTCTTCATCATTCTGCAGTTTAAATGCTAGACCTGATTCGGCTAATAACATTTAAACAGAAAGCTCTCATTTGTATATAGTCTGTAAAATTAAAGTCCTTTATGGAGTTCTCTACCGAAAGTTTTGTATCAGTAATTCGAGGTAAGAAACGACCGCTTTTGGAAACGAAAAGATATTATCACAGTTCCAAATGTTGCTACAAAAAACAAGGATTTTAATATGCAATGAGGAAAATATGTGCTAAGTTGTATTATGTCAGCGATTTAGTTTCCAAAGTAATGATTACAGATACAACAAAGACCTCATAACGTTGTGACTCAAGAGCAAAGTATACTTTCTCATCATATTAATTATAATTACTTTTATTGTAACACAGCACAACTGAGAAATTGACTATAATAATAATGATGCCATACATAAGCATTGAAATTTATGGAAAATAAACCGCATTATGGCAATGCATCGTATAAAAAGAATAATAGCTAACTTATCTGATCATATGCCAATCAATTACATAGGAAGACATTTAAACAAATATATTGCAATATACGTGACGTTAGAAGATGAAACTTGCAATTCCTGTCGTGAGTTACAAATATATAATGTGCGTGAGAGATAAACGTGGAATTGCAAATATTACATATTATATATTATTTTCTAATTAGTATTTAGTTTAACTAACAACATACGAGTCATTGTTCTACTTGTGAAGTCCTTATTAATATGTATTGCTTGATTGCTTCAATAAATTGTTTATCATCCCTTGTATTCTTTCGGATGAATGTGTCATTTAAAGGGCGATTGGCCTATTTTTGATACTGTAAGACTCCTGTTATATAGCTTCCTCTTACAAAAGCCACAAGTAGTTTGCTTGGTCGAAATATTATTTGTCGGACTGTTTTCACTTTGAAGTGAGCTTTTGGAGTGAGACGAGTACATGTATCAGACATGTACGCAGATGACAGTAAAAGTATTGAAAAGCGTCGTCTGATAGTGTACACTTCTTAAAATATACAGCGTCGTCAAACAGTATCGACGTTGTCTTATAGTGTACGCGTAGTCTTAAAATATGCATGTCATCTTATAGCGCACATGTCTTCTTAAAGTATATAGCGTTGTCTTACAGCATGCATGTAATTTTATATTGTACAAGTTTTCTTAAAATATACACATTGTCTTACAGTATCTACGTCGTCTTATAGTGTGCACACATTAAAATATACACGTTGTCTTACAGTATCCACCTCGTAATATAGTGTTTACGTCTACTTAAAGTATATCACGTAATTTTACATTATTATATGCTCATCTTTGTTCTCCGTTAAATTTACATTGTCAAAATCGTGCAATATTCACCGATATTGAACACCTTCATAATATATACCACGTGCAAAGGAACTATTTTCTAACGTAAACAATTTTTTTATGAATGAACTAAAGCAGATATTTCATAGACGGCCACATACCAGCACATACAAACTGTTTTGTCACATTCCGCGTTTACTTGTTTGGTACAATGTTTCAGATTTAACTATATATATATATATATATATATATATATATATATATATATATATATATATATATATATATATATATATATATATACATACATATACATATATATATATATACATACATTCATATACATATATATATATATATATATATATATATATATATATATATATATATATATATATCTATCGGTCGATCGAGAGAGAGAGAGAGAGAGAGAGAGAGAGAGAGAGAGAGAGAGAGAGAGAGAGAGAGAGAGAGAGAGAGAGAGACTATAGAGGTTCCTGACAATAAAACGCAAGTTATACACATAAACTGTCTTCTTTAGTTGTTAATAAAAATGGACCAAAATATACTTACAATTTACATCCTGAATTTCCTCAAAAAATATACTTTTGTAGGTCTGCAAATCTGAATTAGATGAGCCATGTTATGGGTTCTCAAGGTTGATTACACATTTTGAAATTGTACAGTAATTTCGAGTATATTCCAAGTGTAGTAACATCCTCCTTACTGTACTAAAAATGAAATAAACATTAAATTCCTCAGCATCTTTTCGATAATTGCAATGGAAAGGCTTCATAATTTGTCCACATTGTGATCTGAATGATTCAATGACAGAAAAGAAACACGCATGCCGATGTCAACACAATTAAAAACATTAAATTGGAAGACGCTGCTGAAAACAGATGCAAGTCACTTCATGTAGATATATCCATACATTAATCAAAAAATTGCGTTGAATCGACAAAAAATACCAAAAGGTATTCATTCCACATCAAATGGAAAAGTTGCTGCAATGCGTATTCATTAACAATATTACTCCAAATTTCAATTTTAAGTAGAGCAAGCACCATTTTCTTTCGAAACTTATGTCTAGCGGGCGACCAACTTCATATTTATCTGGGTGAAGTTATGCGCTCATTAATAATGTTGTGTAATGATCCATCAACGCTTATGTATTTAGTTCGGAATACGGCATACATTTAGTTACTTTGTTTCTTTCAGTGTATTTGTGTTTATATATTTAAGCCCAGGGAAGAATAAGAAATGAGCATATAATAAAAAGGTTACTGTATTTGTATGGGAACATATGAACTCGTTTTGTCGGAAGGATATACTGCACTCCCAAGGTCGTGCGGTGCGTATATCAGTAACATAGATATAAAATCCACCGTATACACAAGCGTGGTTTAAATGTTAACTTAACGAAGTAAACAAACTCACCTCTGTTTGGAGAATTATCTGGATATGAATGGGTCTTCTAACTGACAGATTTTTATCCAACCACAGCATCTTTATGTAGCATATATAGGATGTAAATCCGACGCGGAACACGAGAACACCTACCCATCCTGCATTCCAACTTTGTGAAAATTGAATATTATCACTGCTGTCCTCAAAGTGCACAAAAAGAACTATTGATGAAAAGTTTCCTATAGAATATGATAGTGATGACAATGAAGACAATGGTGATGAAATGATGTTTGATATCCTTATCAATGAAAGTGAAAGATTATAAGAATTGTGCTATTGAGACGATTTTGAAACAGTTTATAACTTCTGAACTACTTGAAAGGCAATATTTAGCATAGTAGTGATAATAGATTAATAATGATCATATAAAAATAAGTTATAAAAGTTCTACACATAAATACAAATATTTGTTTGGAGGACACAGAAGTATTATGTTGTGTCGTGATATTTTCCTTGTTTCAGTGTATACATTTTTTCAAGAATTTACAATTTTCTTCTGTGTAAGAACAATTTATCCACTTAAGTCTCCATTAAGCTTGTCTGGTATGTACATGTTGTCAGGGTATGTACAAATTAGATACAGTAATATTGAAGTGATATAATTTAAAATAAACCAATAACAAGATATTAATTCAAACATATATTAATCTGAAAAAATCAAACCACAAATATTATGCTTATTGGCATAATTAATCCAAATTATAATACTTATAATTAGGATGTTTATATATAAAGGTGCACAAACTCTCTTCAAACTATTATATAATAATTGTCTATTATTAATACATTGCTAGCTGCATTTACTTTTCCGATGTTGCTAGTAACCCATTCTATTTCTAAGTATATCCGTTGTTAGTTGTTATGAATGTATTTCTACTTGTGTATATTTTGACTATAGTTTTCTCTGTAATTGTAGGTGTGGCTAGGATAAAGTTCTGATAGTTTGTCATAATTTAGGCACTAAATTTTCATCTAAGACCATTTTCTAGACCATGAATCTACTTCCGCTATCGTGGTTTCATATAAGATGGTTTTGTCGTTTGTGAAGCTGTCATTCGTGACGGACGTTTACATTAAAAAGGATTTATTTCTTGTCTCCTATCCCTAAAGAGTCATTTGATGAAACATTGGTGTAGGTGCATAAGTTTTAACGATGTATCGGATTTACGAATATTTTCTAGAAACGCTCACTTTGCGTAAGTTACGGTATGCGTAATTTCCAACTTCGTTCCCCAGGATGTGTTAGAAGTTGAGCAATATTGTGCTACCAACCCAATATGGTCCGGCGGTGTATTTATTATCTCGGAATGGATTCATACGCCAACACGATCAAAACGTTGCCGTTTAGCCCCTGTTAATAAAAAAGGAGACCACAAATAGTCTGCCCAGAAAGCCAAGCAATTGTATCGGAGGAATTACAAGTAGTTTCAGCAAATAAAGACCTGACACCAAAATCTATATGAATAGCTTAATAAATCGCTTTGCTATTCACAATGTGAAACAGATGATTCACCATGGCTTGTTCTCCAAACGCGTAAGTGTTAAAGTCAAGGTTTCAATAGGTGACAAACTCATCATGCATTAGTTCCTTTCCTCAAAAACCTGTGTAACACAATTGGTCATTTTGATGTTCTTGGATCGGGAACTTCCAGTTTCAGCGTTGGGGCTGTAGGCTCCAACTACAATTGAGTAAAAGTTAAGTCGCAATCCCACATATTCTTTCGGATATCACTGTTATCGAAATCGTTTTCGAATGTGCTTGATCCAAAATCCAAATAAACATCATATATGGTTATATGCATCATCAGCGAATTAGTGCGGATTTAAGTATCTAGACACGATCCCGGTAAAACGGCTTGATCATGAACAGCTTCTTCGATAAATCCAGCACGGATGCACAAACATAAACTGGTTTTATCATTTTCAGCTTTGCTTTTTTACTATGAGCAACAACAATTCATAAATTGAAGACATTCCTTGATTCGCATGCCGGGACATGAATTCCAAGTCCCAAATACAGCTACAAATGTCGCACTTGTACTACATAATTGTTTTTCTTTCTAAGACATTCTAACAAGTTTAGTACATTCAGTAAATTTACGTACTGATTTATTCACGATTACCTACTGATTAGGTGACACTGTTCATATTTACATGGTAGTGTCTTGAAATATTTCCAACATATTAGCAAGCAACATCACGGATACAGATTGTGATAGGGACCAAGGTTTTTGCAATCAAATGTGACTGCAAATAACAAAACGCTTCAATCGGTCAAACTGAGTATCAGCAAATTTGTCCCAATCGGCCATGTATTTTTTTTGGATAAACACATTTTCTAGTTAACAAGTCATTGTTGGTGGTATGATATGGACTAGTGATTTTGAAATTTGTCCACCGCTATATTGTTCACTAACTTGTCGAAGGACAAATTTGGCAACTGTAATAAAATATAATAACACGATTTTAACGGTCATGCATTCTCCATTTTGTTTTGAATGATACTTATTCGTGCATTTGACGCTTATGATACTGCTTGCATAATCAATTGACAAGCAGATCCACGCAGATTATGAAGTACGTCAGGAATTTTAGTTCGGGTACATTCGTAAGTATCAATATTGTCATTAGTTGTTTTATTAGCGCCGTTGATGCAACAGTGATGACGATCTTTATCATTTGTGGTGCTAACTGCTCCTTCTCAGAATCAGAAACGTCAAGAATTTTGTCAATTGTCATAACCATGTTGCAAGCGAATAGAGCTGTCGCTGGATCTATTTCGTTGTAACTTTAAACGAGTGACAAAACAATCTTAGCAAAGTTCCGACCACGTTATTGCATTAGAGGCACATTTTATCTGTCACGTCTCACAACTGTATAACATAAATTGCATGAAATTCAGCAACTTGGTTTCATTCTTTTATTTGTTGAATAGTCATTGGGAAAACCAAGGCAAGGACATTCCAAGTCCATATAAATTCTGAAGTTTACTTTAATTTTCCTTTATCTCTATTCCCACCACAGCAAAAGTTATGATCAGAGAACAATTGTTGGATACTTAAATGCATGCATGCAATGTCTGCATTGATATTTCTTACTCTCGTGCTTATTGTGTTGGTTCAGTAAACTGGCAAGATTCGTTATAAATCCATAAGGAAATATCGATTCTGAACCAAGCATATCACACGGCAATAGCAAATGAATCTGGGTTCGTTTGCTTTTTCCATGTGGGACAAGTGCAAGCGGATAAAAGTCATTATCCCAAATGAACACATTAAAGGTGGATTGTGTTTCTTGCACCTCTTGGTATTCGTATATTACGCTCAGATGCAAATTGTTAAAGTTGTTGTACAATTTTTGTAACAGCAACAGGTTGTGGATTATTGTGGACAGTTACATGATACAGTGTAACTATGGGTTTCAGATAATTCAAGCATGACATCTTTTCGCATTAAGCTTGGTACTCATATTCAGTGCTTGTGTGCAATTAATTTTAGCTGGTGTACATTCGACATGCTTATATAGGAGAAAGCTGTTTCTAATTGAAAAGTCCGAAAACAATTTATTTTAATTTGTGTATTCTACCAAGATCGACAGCTGCAAAATCGCTTCCACCCTAGCTATTATTTCATTTATCTTTCTTTTTCAACAGCGTCAAAAGTTTCTCACTAATAGGTGTTTGAACACAGGTCACAGATCTTTGCACAATCACAGATTCAGCTAATAGAGAGCTTTTAAAATATTACTAGAGTCAATCATTAATTCTTTATCTATGATATAACATGCTAATTTCTCAGTATCGAAGGATGTATGTCCGCTTATATTGTCCTTCTTAGTTGGTATCTTTGAAAATATTGCCATGAGATCAATTCATGCTTTTATATACGAAATCCAATACGTCTCAAAGATATTATGCGTTACAGGAAACAATCCGGGTATTTGTTAATAATAGCAAAATCAGAATTATTTGGCTCTGGTATAAAGCACGCCGAATATTAACACAGTGCTTGATTAAATAAAAATAGCTTATTCCCTTTGAACTATGCACGCAGATTTATCTGTACCGATTCACACATTATACCATATTCATCTGAAGTTATTTCAACCGCAGCAAAAGGTTTATAATACTAAATATCGATATGGACAGCCAATTGTTTTGTGCTCTCATAGATCATACCATATATAATCCCAAAGATGTGTACATCGAAGTTTCATAATATCTGTTGTTGCCGGTTACTGAGGACGCTTCCTCTTTTGTTTTACACTAGGAAAATCTTTCAGCCTCCAGCTAAGTGTTACGATGACTGATTTGCATAGGAATATTTTCTAGTAATATTTCTGGAGCATCAGCTATGTGTACCAGTTCTCTCCTTTCGAATCGTCAGATATCATTAGGCTAAGTCTATTTTTCTCCAATTATCGTCCAAAGTCTTTCTTGATCTATACTGATGATGAACTTTCATGCCCCCAGAGGTTAGCATCGCGATTGTTTCGTCTAAGTCGGCATTTATTATTTTCCCAACAAAACATTTGTTATGTCTGGGTTTAAAAGTCTTTGTATCCTGCTGCAATATGATAATCATTTCTTGCAATATTTTCGGTTCACTATGTTTCAATAGCTATGAAATCTCAGCGTCTTTTAGATAATTTAACCTAGGTACGACATGATTTCTGTCAACTCCAAAGGATTGTTACTTTTTAAAAGTTTTTCATGCCACTCATTAACAGTAGAAATTTACCCTCTAACCGTTTAGAGCCTTTCTTCTGGATCACCTTTTTACTTTTGAGAAATAAATGATTCTAAGAGTGTAATTAAGTGAGTACTATTCTACAACATGTTTCAGAAAAAAGCAGTGTGTGCTCTCGTCAAAAAATTGAAGAGCCACTAAATATGGCCCGCCCCTTCTAGTCTGTCAAATAATCCCTCAAGGGCCTTTTTATTCCCTGCAGACCTGTTGATTCCGAAGCAGTTGTCCCTCACTGCATGTAAGGCAGTATCGTTCTCTGAGACACCACCACCATCGATCACAGCATCCGGTTTACACAGATCCTCACCTAATTCTTCAACACCAAGTCATACACAGCTCGATCGCTGAAGATTGCCTCCGTAAAATCGACAACTTCCTAGCAAAATTCGTTGAACAGTAATTTCATTTATATATGTGAGAAACAAGTAACTTGTAGCCAGATCTACGACCAGAGAACTGGTGGTTAACTATTCTCACTGTAACCAATTTGCTCGTTAAGTAGTATCAAAATAAACTCTTTTTAAATAGAAAAGGCTACACATAAATTACCCCCATGGATAACAAAATCCGGTATATTTTAGTTCATACACATCAATGACAGTAAGTATGCAACAATTACTTGACAACGCATTTTATTAAAAGATGAGAAAGATGCAGAAGGTGGTGATAAACTTAATGAACTCGGTCTGTAAGTACGGTTTATTATATGCTCATCTTTTTTTCTCCGTTAACTGTACACCTTTATACTTTATCCCACGTGCAAACGAACTATTTTCTAACGTAAACAATTTTTAATGAATGAACTAAAGCATATATTTCATAGACGGCCACATACCAGCAAATGTTTCATAGACTGACACATACAAACTGCTTTGGCACATTCGCGTTTACGTTTTCGATACAATGTTTCAAATTTAACTGTATATTGATGCTATACAGGTTCCTCACAATAAAATGCAAGTTACACACATAATCTGTCTTCTTTAGCTGTTAATAAAAAAAAAATGGCCAAAAATATACTTACAATTTTACATCCTGAATTTCCTCAAAAAATATATTTTCGTAGGTCTGTAAATCTGAATTAGATGAGCCATGTCATGGGTTCTCAAGATTGATTACACATTTTGAAATTGTACTGTAATTTCGAGTATATTCCATGTGTAGCTACATCCTCCTTACTGCACTCAAAATGAAATAAACATTAAATTCCACAGCGTGTTTTCGATAATTGCAATGGAATGGCTTCATAATTTTCCCACATTGTGATCTGAATCATTCAATGACAGAAAAGAAACACGCATGCCGATGTCAACACAATTCCAAACATTAAAATGACAGACGCTGCTAAAAACCAATGCAAGTCACTTCATGTAGATAAATCCAGACCATAATCAAAAGATTGCTTTGAATCGACATATATACCAAAAGGTATTCATTCCACATCAAATGGAAAAGTTGTTGCAATGCGTATTCATTAACAATATTACTCTAAATTTCAATTTTAAGTTTGTTTGTTTGTTTGTTTGTTGTTGTGCTTAACGCCATTTTTCAGCACATGATAGGCTATTCATGGCGGCCAGTATTAATAGTGGAGGAAGAAACCGGGAAATCACCGGAAAGAACCACCGACCTACGAGAAGCTACTGGCAAGCTTTCTCACATATCCACATTCGCCGAATCCTAGACTCGAACCCACGCAGACAGAGGTGAGATGGCAGTGATCCGTAACGGACAGCGCTTTAGACCACTCGGCCACTCGGGGCCCCTCAATTTTAAGTAGAGCAAGCGCCATTTTCTTTCGAAACTTACGTCTAGCGCGTGACCAACTTCATATTTATCTAGGCGGAGTTATGCGCTCATTAATAATGTTGTGTAATGATCCATCAACGCTTATGTATTTAGTTTGGAATACGGTGTACATATTGTTACTTTGTTTCTTTGAGTGTATTTTTGTTTATATATGTAAGCCTTGGGAAGAATAAGAAATGAGCATATAATAAAAAGGTTACTGTGTTTGTATGGCCGTTCAGTATATCCATCCGAAAAACTCGTTTATATTTTCCCATACAAATGCAGTAACCTATAAATCCTGCCATGCTTCTGGTTAATATATTCAATGAACTTGTGAATTGGCTTGCCATGCCTTACCAATCAGGTTATAGAAACAAATATTGAAAATATATTTGTTTTTAATTCACTTACAAAGCGGGTCCAAATGTTACAACATATATAGCGTGCACTTGACAAAGATATGCTTACCCGTCTGCAGATAACATTTTAAGACGATTTTGCAATAACTGTTCATGACGTCCCAGTGATTTTTACATTAGAAAGAATTGTCATTGATTGTAGAAATATATCAAAGTATTTTCAAGTTTCGCCACTAAAAGAAATACCTGACACTCCACCAGTATAGGAACTGCTCAGGGTCAACATGAAAACTCTATCATTGACATAAGTCTTATAGCACCAAAGAAAGACTAAAATAAAGGTAGCATAGCTAAAGTGCATCACATTGGAAGCCATCATATAAGCCACAAAGATGCATCAACTATTTCCTAAAATCTGGGACAGTGAGGAAATCCTTAAAGCATTGTCAAAGGGATATATTGTCAAACTGCCAGAGAAAAGAAACCAGTCTATATGAATTGAATTGAATCAAGTTACTCTGATTCCTCAGTGAAGCCCTCTGTGAAGCCCTCTAAATAATTCTCTGGTTAAGAACTGAAAGAAGAGAGGACAGGCTTCTTAAAAGATAACTCCTGAATAGACAACATCGATAAAATGTGTATTATAACTAAAACATTCCCTAATTGGCAGTCACCCTGTATATGAATATGTGAATTTTATAGGGCGGAAAGGCTTCGATCGCATGAAAGTGGGAGTGCAGGTAAGTACTCTAGAAACTAATGCACCGTTTCGGAATACTAGTGAAGTTTATATCTTTAATACAGCAGAAATTTTACAATAATTCAACTTGTCAAGTCATCCAAAGCGAGAAACTCTCAATATTCTTCCAGGTCAAGTCGTCAATGATCTTCGTCATAGTGACAGAATGGCTAATGAAGTTAACAACAAAATACAAGCGAACCTGAGTACAGTGGAATTTCACAAAATAGTTTCATGACCTGTTACGTTGCATATGACCCAGAAACACTAACATAGATGCAGTCAAAAAGTAGCTTACTGGCACAAGAATCCTAATAGAATGAACTTTGTCAATAAGCCAGAAAAACAAAATTAACACAAACTCAATAATAAGCAGTATGCCAAAATACAACTTAATGACGTAATAATGTCTTGACAAATGGGTGGATCAAGCAAGACATTAGGAACAAAACTGGGTAAGCCAGACAAGTATCTAATACCCTGAAGGAGGCATGGCGGAATCACGGTTCTCTAAGAAGAATAAGATTAGACAGTTCAATACAAACATAAAGGCCTTTAGTTCTATGGCTCTGACAACGGAAAGGTTTATGACAGCTTCCAACAAATTGGAATCCATTATGACTAGCTGCTTCAGTGGGCACATCGGCCAGCTACCTAATCATCTAGAAATTTTTGGAAGGAAATGTGATGGATTGGGCACACAATGAGAAAGCCGCGAAAGAATAAAAACAAGGCATGCTCTAAAACTAAAATGGAACCAGTAAGGGAAGAGAAAGGCTGTCAGACCAAGAAGGACCTGGAGACGGTCTGTTAAGGAAAAGACTGAGGCTGTCCAAGCAACATGTGCTGAACTGAAGAGAACTTTTCGGAACCAGACCCACTGGCGATGTGTATTCAAGACCGCCTAATTCGTGGCAAGGAGAGGGGCGGTGAGGTCAGAATAATCAATGACCGTCGTGTTAAATGATCTAGTGACAATAAAAGTTAGTTTATAAAAATGACAAAAGGAATGATAAAGGTTTGACCAGTAATTTGCAATTTCAGCTGCTCATTGATTTGATGTACATAATTTGCTAAAGAGTTATAGGTTTATTGCCTGATTCCTAATTACGAATACAAGGAAGTAATTAAATGGTTTCGGTATTTCTTTTAATAATTGGCTTAAATTTCTTCGCGTTTCACATGTGACCGTCAAGAAGGTTCCACGTGAGCTCAAATTTGTCAATCAGATCCATTTTGGAATGCATGCTAGATTTAGGTTCTCAACGTATCACAAAGAAAAGGTAAAAAGTATTCAGTTGCAATCACCGTTGAAGCACGCTGTAAAAAAGTTATACATCACACAGGTTCATTGCGTCAAACGTGATGTTAAAGCTTTGAAAAGGGACAGTGACTGTTATTTTAGTAGGTGCTATTTCAGCTAATACTTTCCCCCACAATGATATAATGATCATTGATCCAGGTGTCACTTACTTATAATGACGTCGTTAAAGTTAAAGAACTGTTTGCAAGAGATTTGACATAGAAAGGTTCTTATGTTCCTTTTCAGTTTAACTATGCTCTACCAGAATTTAAATTGATGACATTTCCATGTTGGTTATCCAAAAATGTAGACCACTATGATGGATAAAGATAATAGCCCAAAGGACACCCAGTTGGAAACCAAAGGAAAACGCTGGCCAGTGAGCACAAGAGAATATATATAGTTCGTTGAACAGAAACATAAGCGTGCATCTGATTCAAAGGGGTAACGACGGCTGTTTGCCATTTTAATATTCAAGCATGGATGGATTGATTGGTGTAGAACAGTTAATTTGATGTGAAGTATTACAATAAGTGTGGAAATCAAGGACTCTATTTAGATGAGAAACCTATCAGAGCAGCTGACCCAACTTGGCGTACATTAAGAAGGAGATTTTATAAGCAGCGCACAGCTACATGAACCATTTATTTTGGGGTACACTGATCACCACGCCACTGCTTACTGCTCCCACATTCTGCAAGGAAAATGGCAATTGGTATATACTGTTGCGAAACATTTATTAAACACATACTACTTTTCATATGCTTTTTTCCATAATCTGACAAACTACAGGTGGCTGGTAAAGAGAGCATACATTTGTAAATATTTATTTTTTACTTCAAGAGACCACATTCAAACCTATTAATATCATAGATAATAATGTTTTTGAAAGTCAAAATCATGCAACATAGCTACAAATCCATGTATCTTGTGTACCACACTACAAATGTGGCAGGGGCATATAGTTTTGTGCTTGCTCTATCGCATACCCATCCATCCATCCCTAAGGTATGCATTAAATTCAATTTTGCTGGTTTTATAGAATGCCCATAAATCTATTCGTAATGTGTGCATTAAATGGGGATTTAAGCCATTTTATCTTTCAGACGTGATACAGTGAAACATAAATGATTGAAAAAAGATTACTGGATATTAAACATTTGTAATATGATTTCCTCTCTGATGTATCGCCACCAAAACTAAAACATCAAATTCGCACTTCCTCAACCAAGCGACACATTATGATGGCTTGAAGTTCTTAGTTTTGAATAACGTATAACACGTGCAGCATTATTGATTAAATATGTCTTGATTTTTTTTTTGCAATGAATGAATAAGAGAGAAAAATAAACAACTCTACAGATTGCAAACCTATTCAGCAATGAAGCTCTTCTTTTTCTGATAATGAATGTGAGTTTTGTAACGTTTCTCTGTTTGGTCCATCTGGTTAGAAAAGAAAAAGATGTTGAAAGAAATGTCCTTAAGTACGTGTCCTTTTATTTGAAATAAAAACAGCTGTCCAGTGTAGGGATTGCTGAAAACCCAAGAGTCCGGAACCAGACGACAAGTGTCCATAAAATAAAACCTTTCACGTCCGAGAGTCTTGAACCTACAAAATATTCAAAATCAAGCACATTATAAGTAAACGAAACAAGCCACAAATTTCACGTAGTGCGTACTTATATATATATATATATATATATATATATATATATATATATATATATATATATATATATATATATATATATGATCTCAAATAGGAAACGATTTAATACTGAATTTATTAAACCAGTTGAATAATGTCCAGCTTTTGCGAGCCTTGGCGAGCAAAATCTGTATATTATTCAACGAGTTTCATAAATTTAATATTAAATCGTTACCCATTTGAGATTCCTTTTATCACAGTTTTTATTTCGGTGCAAATTATTTAGTTATATAGAAGAACGAATAATTTTGTTCACTCTGACAGACGGTGTACTTTTCATTTGCTGTGCATAAAATTTAGTCCAAAACAAAGCTGAATTGGTAAAAGTAGATTGTGCTGATTTACAAATTATAAATCAAAGAAAATGATTCCATCCGAATAAACAGAAGATTTCATAGCCACAAAACAATTTTCAAAACAGAATGATCAGTGCGATGTGAGTATAGTACAGTAGGCCGACAGAATATACGAATATCCTAAAATGTGTGTTTAAGAACTACCGGTGAACGTTACATTGTTGCAATTTTCATGTGAAATAGGATTACCGGATGCAAAAAAGTCCCACATTTACTGCATTTGTGACCTGATCTTTTTAGTGTTTTTTTTTTAAACTGACTGTACAGAAGACATCAACAAATTTTTTTTCGTGTCGGATTTACATCCTAAATATGCTTGGTAAAGATGCTATGGTTGGATAAAGATCTGTCACTTAGGAGATCCATTCATTTCCAGATTATTCTATAAACAGAGGTGAATTTGTTCAATTAAATTAACATATAAATGACACTTTTATACACGGTGGAATATATATATATATATATATATATATATATATATATATATATATATATATATATATATATATATATATATATATATATATATATATGTGTGTGTGTGTGTGTGTGTATGTGTGTGTGTGTGTTCTGATATACGCACCCACACACCACCCACTCAACAATCCTGCTATCCCTTAGTTTTACTCGTTATTGTCGTTCTTGTCTTGTAGTTTTATGCCATTTTTCTTATGATGATATTTTTAAACATAATATAGTGAACCCCTGTGGGAGCAGAATATCCGTATTAAGACATCCGATATGATATTTCCTCAATTTCCATTTGCGAGTTGAGTTATGAAAATGACCGCCAAAAAATGTTCATTCAAATTAAAACATTCCAGAAACCGGGGGTTAAAACATTTTCCCACGATCCCAACCTATCAGTAATGAAAATACCGCACAATAATTTCATGGGCTTATTTTGACCAATCATAATTACATAAAGTGATATTTTAACTTGTGGTAATATAATATAAAAAATATTAAACTGCACATGCTTTAGGAAAAGCATAGCTACTATGTGATATATATATATATATATATATATATATATATATATATATATATATATATATATATATATATATATATATATATATATATATAGATAGATAGATAGATAGATAGATAGATGCAATAAACTGACGATGAACAGTACGAAACTAGTAACTAACTAGCCTAAGCGCTTTCGACTCTTAATGAGTCTTTTTCAAAGGCAATAGTCTATACAAGCTGGTTGTATTTATAGTTTTAGCACATGTGAAGATAGAAATGTAGAGGTTTACAAACGCAACGTTTTTGTGTTTATTTGTTTGTCGTAACTATGTTTTGTATTTGCCTTTGAAAAAGACTCATTAAGAGTCGAAAGCGCTTAGGCTAGTTAGTTACTAGTTTCGTACTGTTCATCGTCAGTTTATTGCATCTATTTTAATTAATCCCTGACAAACGTGATCCCTTGGTGGATCCAGTACGCTTGAGAGGGTTGTTATTCGCCATATGATTTGTATTCTTTATATATATATATATATATATATATATATATATATATATATATATATATATATATATATATATATATATATATATATATATATATATATATATATATATATATATATATATATATCTTTATTTATTTATTAATCGCAGTGGTGTAAAGCCCTCGCATTTACTTATCACTGTCACCTCATCTCTTTCCAAATGGGTTCAGGTCTTAGGTGGGTATTTGAGCAGGCTTGCCAGTAGTTTCAAGTTGGTCGGTGCATCTAAATTTAGAATGACCCAAGTTATTCATCCAACAATTACAATGGCATGTATGTATAGTCTATATTGCGTTAAGAAACTGTGTTAAACCCGAAAAAAGAACATGTTTTTATGATAAATCACATTTCCTTCTAATAAAGTTAAGACGAACAGAAAGGCAAAAAGTACACTTTAAAAGTTCCATATAAAGGAATTCACCCACACAGTGAACATACAACAAATTGGTGCAAATTATGTACACAGTCGCGATGTTACAATGTTTACATAGATTCTACCGCAAATGACCTAGATTCACAAATCGAAAGCAATATATAGATGATCTGGATTATTTACAAAGTGTTTAAATCTCTTTGTTACGGGGGGGGGGTAGTTATACCATTGAGTGTTACGGGGTTTAATTAATTATTTTTATACCCGTGTATGGTTTTGGTTATAAGAAAATGGGGTGGGGTGTTTCTAATATTTATGTAGGTATGGCACCCACCCAGGCTCTATTATGGTTCAGAAGTTAAGTAGGTGAATATGGTTCTGAGCCCCCAGTCAGCAATGCCGACAGTTAAATACAAAAGTACTAAAAGGTGAAATTAAACAGTTAAATACAAAAGTACAAAGAGGTGAATTAAATAAAAACAATTTAATTAATAATAAAACTTCAACGTCCGAGCTTCCCAATCGCTCGACCCGTTCGTTTCTATTTCATCATCTGAATCAGTGTGAGAATTTCTACTCATCTGTCTCTCTAAATTTCTCCTGCACTCCTCCTTTACTCCTTCAACTTTCCTCTCCACTTCTACTCCTACTTTGCTCCTTCGAATTTCCTCTCCACCTCCACTTTCCTTTCCGTCGACTTCCTCGTCGAACCGTCGACTCCAGTCCGTCGACCCTGACTGTACCGACAGTCTTACTTCAGTCTTCTCTCTTAGACTCTCGGGACTCTCCTTCTAACTGAAGTTGTCCCACCCGGAAAGCTTCCTGTAAAACACAAGGAGGGTGTACTATTTTGCTTGGCACATACACTTACACTACCCAGATAACTTATCAGATAAGGCTATCAAATTTCATGGGTCACGCATCCATTCCCACCGAAATACTCATTCATTCATGGATGGTAAACACAATGTAAAATCATAACATAATAACACATCATAAAGCACGATATCAATTACTCGTTTACAGGCAACGATAATTGATTCACATCAGTACATAATAACCAACACATCTATTTTGCATCACAAATCATACAAATATATAAATATGCAACTATCTATGCTCTGAACATATTCAAACATACATTCATAATCTTGCTTACATAAATCATTTCCTAACTCCAATAAAATCTCAAATAAGTACACAAATGAAACTCTACAAAGTAATTCTTCATTCTAACAATACTATTAGTAATTGCATAAACATAATATTAGAACTGACAGTTACGGCGTTGCAATGTGTGAGTCAAAAATCAAACGAATATCTACCTTCTTAAAGCTTCCTTTGTTCGCAATGTTTTTTCTGCGATTCACGCCAAATTTACGAGTGCGTATCTCAGTGTAGCCTTAATCGTTCAATCACCTAGTAATCTGCCTCGGTCTACTAAATAATTCTGGGATGGAGTCAGTTTGATATCCTCGAAACTTTGAGGTATGCCCACTCACTAGCTTAATTCTGATTGGATGCGGTGGACTAACCATTTCCAAGTTGTAAATCAGCGGAACTGTCAATATAAGTTGCCTACTCTTTTATTACAAATGGCTCTGTTGATGTCCTACTAAAGGATTAGCACCTAGGTGTAATTTACGATGCCCTATTCTGCACAAAGAACTTTTTGGCGACTAAGTCTCGCTTGTCTTCTTGCTCGCGGCGTTTGTCCACAGACCAAACAACGGATTAGTGTCAGTTGGATAAACATCCATCCACCTAGGTAGACCGTGACACTCTGCTATTGACTCTTTCTTGACACTGACTTAGTAGTGATTCGAATTATAATTCAATAGGTTCGGTGCTACATTTTGTCACTACGTATTTTATTCCTTTTGAAGTAGTGTGCTTATATTCAATTCCGTCATTTTGTGTGTATGGTTACTCTCTACACTGAAAACTGAAAGCAACCTACCAGTCTCACAACAACCTACCATGTTCACCTTCGCTCCATTTTGCAAACAAACAAACATGCACTAAGCTGATGCACATCACAATAGTCTCAGAAATAAAAGTGTCTAAACATGTTTTGATGCACCTGTTTGACGTCAATGTTTCTTGAATAGTAATATGAACGCATATATTTAGTAACATACAATTCTACCTTAACAAGTCATATTTTCTATCAGATTATAAAATCATAAAGTTATCGCAAAAGAACAAGTTAGTATTGTAAAAGATTTAAAATCTTACTTACTGTCAAAGAATTGTTTAAGTGGGAAAATGATAAAGTCGTTCATAATTACAAATGAAACATTGAATCTGTATATGTATTTGTCTCTAGCCATTACGACATTAGGTATAACATTAGTTAGCACTACCACGCATGCTTCAGTGTATCGATGATTAGCTTCATGAGAATATTATAACAGGTGAAAAAAGGGAACAATTATGGCCAATACCTCTTATGTTAAAATCGCAACTCTCCCGAAGATACAGATTATCAAATAGAATGAATCAACTGTTTTGACGTATTGAGCAATTTCGAAATACACGATCGGAAAAATTTTTTTTTTTGATGTACTTGTTGAACTTTAAAATTTGCTTCAATAATGATTTCTGGAAGGAAGGTTATATTGAAGTTTTAGCATGGAATATTGTGATACTCTCTCGTTGTCAGATCATTTGTCTGCCTGTTTTCCAGATCTCCTAAACCAATAGACGGAAATTTACGAAACTTAGCTGTAACTTCCTTTGGAATAACCAGCTACATGTAGGATGGGACCAACCGTTGTTTAGAGCAATTAGGTCCATATAAAGAAAGTGAAAACATTTATTTATACGAACACTTTCAAAATATTTTCTAACCAAACGTCATATATAATAATTATGTGAAGATGCCCGTGTAAATATTTTATTTTTTAGAAAAACTAAATTTAAATCTAATGTTCGTTGTGACATGATAACTGGTAATACGGAATTCAGTGTTCATGTTATATGAACACTGGTCATACAAAAGTTAATGCTAATGTAATATGAAAGCCGGACATACTGAAGTCAATGCGAATATGATATAAAACCTGGCAAGACTGAAGTTCAGTTTTCATGTTATATGAAAACTAGCCTAAGTGTAGTCAATGTGAACGTAATATGAAAACCGAAAATTCGGAATTAATAGTCAATGTAATATGAAACCTGAAACCTGACCAAACCGCTTTCAGTGTTAATGATATACGAAATCTGGGCATACCAAATTAGATGTTAATGTGATATGAAAACTGGCCATTCCGAATTCATTGTTAATGATATACGAAAACTGGGCATACCAAATTAGAGTTTAATGTGATAATAAAACAGAGCATATCGGATTCAATGTTAATGTGATATGAAAACTGGCCA